>JAMXBD010001314.1:0-405299 GCA_024138025.1 Combretum micranthum
AATTGGCATTAGCAAGAGAATCTGTCGTACTTGGCATATAAGGTTTTAAAATTATTTTTACTTGAGATAACGCTCTATTAACTTTTAACTTACTTTTGGCGAATATAAATTTAGAGATCTAATAGTTAAATAATTATCAATTTGCTTTGTTGGATATGTGGTTGTTCTTGTGCTAACATAGTGCTGACATATGTCTTGAATCCAAAAATATCCATAAGAATTAATTCTGTTGAGTGCAATCGAAAACAAAAATAATTGTACAATTGATCGTATAAGTTAAGTAATAACTTTCTTCTTTATTTCTTTTTCTGCAATTTTTATTTACAGTGTTTACATCTAATTATGAAACAAATAAAGTTTTTTTTAATGGTTCGAGATGAATGTATAATTGCAATAAATAAACCAAAGAAAGACATCATTAAGAAGCATGCATTACGGCTGTAAAGACTATCATCACACTCCAGGACAACAATCTTACACAATAGGTTATTGTGCTTCAAAAGCTTTTGAGGATGTTAGAAAGAAGTTATGCTATTAAATAGCTTGAGTGGAAGAGAAAACAATTGGAAGAGATTGGACGTGATGTATAATTAGGAAATGAAGATAGATATCAACTTACTAGGAACCTTGTTATAATTTGTATGATGTCAATTTTAGGATAGGTATTGAGAACTTAGTTACTTATTTGAATGATGAATTTAGCTAACAATTCATTCTAAGTAAATTAAGAACTTTGTTATCTTATGAGCATTTTGTATATTGATTAAATAAAGTTATAATTTGTTTGTACAATAATATTTAGAATCTACCTTGTTATAAAATTCTTTATAAACATACCATCTTAATATCAAACTTTAAAATAAAATATATCAAAAATAATTGGTACTAATAATTATGATATAAAAAAAAATTAATAATTTGTTGCATTTTATTTTTGAAACTATTGAATTTACTTCAAATATTGCATAAACTATTGCAAATTTATATAATACTATTACAACAAATTATAAAAAATCGTTGCTTTTTTGTATTAAAATCGTTACCTATTATGAACTTTAAAAACGCTGCTTTAAACTATTACAGTAACGGCTTTATCAAGTGTTACAATTGAGTACGTAAACCATTACCTTATAAAAAGACAACAGTGGTCAAATGCATCGATATAAAATTGTTGCCTTTGGTTTAAAAGTCAGTAGCAATAGTTTGACACCATTTCTAAAAGCGTAAAATGTTGGTGTAAAAAAATAAAAAAAGTATAGAAAATAAAAGATTGAAAAAAAAAAAAAAAAGAGATTCACATGCATTAGTGTAATTACATGATGTAGGTAAGGAATGCTAGCTAATGATTGAACAAATTTTTCTGAATGCAAAGAGAACATACGCTTGAATGCAAGCTCATTCTATTACTCATTGATTTCTCATATTGTTACTCATACATAATTAATATAACACACTCAGAAGGAATGTGGAGTATTCTGCATAACAACCCTAACCAACCACATGGGTAGCTTGCCACATCAACCAACACATGTGTAATTACAACTGGCGAACTAAGGAACAAAACAAATAAAATAGAAATGAATGGGCCAAGCCCTTGTTCACTAATTAATTATCGGTCCACTATCTTTTAACCAATGTCCACTTGCAGAATGAAATTCGGCCCATAGCTCAACCTACGCTCAAGGACCCACGGCCTCATTCTAGAATCCTCGTTCATTTGGCTTGCTGTCAGCCATTATTATCTCTTTCGAACTACCCAAGTCCTAAGTTCCTGTCACTTCGATCGTACTTCCTTTCTCCTCCTCGAGCCCTCCGCCCAGAACCTCCAAGATAGTAACCATACCTATATCAGTTCCGCCCCCTTTAGAACCCTTGACCACAAGGGTGAGTCCTTAAATCGAAGAGAGGTCGGAATAGAACTCCCAGGTAGCATCTTCTTCAGGCTTACCTTTCCACTTAATCAAAACCATAGTATCCGCTGCGTTCCTCGTTTAACCATTTTTCTGTTGAGAATCATTTCAGGCTCCAGGGGATCTGTCCCAATAGGATGCGGCAAAGGTGTAGCTGGATGGTTGGAACTTGGAACCCACGGCTTCAACTGCGACACATGGAAGCTGGAGTGAACAGTCGACGATTCTGGTAAGTCTAGTTTATACGCCACTTTTCCGATTCTATCTTTAATTTTATAAGGACCATAGAACCGTGGTGAAAGTTTGCTGTCTTTCCCTTTGCGTAAGCTCAATTGACGATAAGGTTGTAGTTTAACCCATACTAGGTCACCAATCTGAAATTCCCTTTCACTTCTCTTCCGATCCGCCAGTTGTTTCATTCTAGTCTGAGCCCTACCCAAATGGAATTTTAGCATCTTGATCGCGTTCTCACGATCTGTCAACAGTGAGTCAACCGCTTCATTACGAGAATCACCCGAAATATAAGGCAAGTGAATGGGTGGGGAATATCCATATAGTATTTCGAACGGTGTAGTCTTAGCTCTTGAGTGGAAGTTTGTATTGTACCACCACTCAGCTAGTGATAGGAATTCGCTCCATTTCTTAGGATTTTCCCCAGTAGTACACCTCAAATAGTTTCTAAGCAACGATTCACCACCTCTGTCTGGCCATCCGTTTGTGGATGGTACGCTGTCGATAACCTGAGCTCTACCCCCTGTAGTTGAAGAATTCGCTCCAAAAATGGCTAATGAATATAGGATCACGATCACTAACCATTGTTTGGGGTAACCCATGGAGCTTATAAACGTTATCCAAGTAGGCTCTAGCCACATCCTGGGCTGAGTAAGGGTGAGCCAAGGCTATGAAATGCCCATATTTACTCAGCCTATCAATAATGACCAAAATCACTTCCTTGCCATGAGATCGTGGCAATCCCTCTATAAAATCAAGGCTGATATCAGTCCAGCACCCTTCTGGTATAGGCAGAGGTTGTAATAGCCCTGGTGAGGCAATATTCTCATACTTATGCCGTTGGCACACTATACATTCCCGTACATATTGTCTCACATACCTCTCCATGCCTGGCCAATAGTAAACAGAGTTTACTCTTTTAAATGTAGCTTGAGAGCCAGAATGTCCTCCCAGCACCCCATCATGGTATAGGGCCATTATTTTTCTTTTTAGATCTTCATTGGGACCAATTACTATCCTTCCCCTTCGTTTCAAGATCCCTTGCTCCAATGTATAGTTTGGGATCATTTCACCCTTTTGCAACTTCTGGATCATCACTTGGTATTCTGACTGTAGAGGTAGACTCTCTTGGATTTCAGCTAGTAAATCTGGAGCTGTTGTCACAGTATGAACAAGAGTATGTAGGTCAGCTCCACACACTCTAGATAGGGCATCAGTTGCCCTGCTAATTCCACTCTTATATTGGATTTCATAATCCAATCCTAAGAACTTAGTCAACCATTTCTGTTGACTAGGAGTAATTACCCTTTGCTCCAACAAGTATTTCAAACTTTGGTGATCTGTCTTGATTATGAAATGGCGCCCCACTAGATAATGCCTCCACTTATCCACTGCATACACTAAAGCCAGCATCTCTTTTTCATAGATGGACAACCCCCTTTGTCTTGTTGGAAGTGATTTGCTTATGTATGCAATTGGGTGCCCTCCTGCATTAAAACAGCTCCTAATCCATCATCACAAGCATCAACCTCTAGGATGAATGGTTTGGAATAGTCAGGCAGCCTCAACACTGGAGCCTTAACCAGTGCCTCCTTCACCATATTGAAGGACTTCTCAGCTAATTCATTCCAACCAAAACTGTTTTTCTTCAGTAGTTGAGTCAGAGGTCTTGTTAACAGCCCATAACCTTGTATAAACCGACGGTAGTACCCAGCCAAGCCAAGGAACCCCCTCAGTTGTTTGACATTCTGGGGTTTGGGCCAAGACAACACTGCTGTTATCTTTTCAGGGTTAGTGGTGACTCCCTGCTCTGAGATGATATGCCCAAGATACTCAATTTGCCTTACCCCAAACACACACTTACTTCTCTTCAGGAACAATTGTTCCTTACGCAGCACTTCTAATACTAGCTTGAGATGTCCAATATGATCCTCAATAGTTTGACTATACACAAGGATATCGTCAAAAAATATTAAGACAAACCTTCTCAAATAAGGGCGAAACAAATCGTTCATCAGCCTTTGGAATGTAGATGGTGCGTTTGTTAGGCCAAAGGGCATAACCATGAATTTATAGTGTCCGTCATGTGTCTTAAAAGCTGTTTTATACACATCCTTAGGATTCATACGAATTTGGTGGTAACCCGACCTCAAATCCAATTTACTGAAATAACTAGCACCATACAGCTCATCAAACAAGTCTTCCACTAAGGGTATGGGGTAACAGTCCTTAGTAGTTAACTTATTTAACTCCCTATAATCAACACACATCCGCCAAGAGTTATCTTTCTTTTTTACAAGCACTACCGGAGAAGAAAATGGACTATGACTGTACCTGATAGTGCCCTGCCGCAACATTTCTCGTATCATATCCTCCAATACATCCTTCTGAGCAATTGAGTGGCGGTAGGGTCTTAAATTGACAGGTTGAGCTCCTTCCTTCAAATGGATGCTATGGTCGTGGTCCCTAATAGGTGGCAGCGTCTTGGGATCTTCAAATAAATCATAGTACTCATCAATTAGTTCCAATAGCTCAGGATGGATAAAGGAAACAGATTGGTGTTCGGAGGACATTTTCTCTCCTTGTACCAACCAACACTGTAATAGATAGGTAGTATTGCTCCTGCTGACCAACTTGTCCACCTCTTTGCTGTCCATGCATTCTAATGTTTCCTTGTCCCCATGCAATCTGCGTAGGTCATTACCCTGGATAAACTCCATGGTCATGCTCTGAAAATTCCACTTGATGTCTCCTAGTGCTGCCAACCAAGGTATACCTAATACTAGGTCATACCCCTTCACAGGAAGTAGATGGACCTCGACGTGAAACTTAGTGCCTTGCAGCCACAATTCCAGATCAGGTACTCTATTATATGATTCCAAATAGGAGCCATCAGCCAAGGCAACCTTAAAGGGTTTAGTAGGTACTGCAGTACACCCCAATCCTTGAGCAATAAATGTGTCCAGGAAATTCAAGGAACTGCCACTGTCGATTAACACATTGAGCTTCCTTTTCTTGTAATAACCCTTGAGTTTCATTATTCCAACATCCAAATTTCCACCCAATGAACACAATGTCAGATGTGACAATTCCTCCTCCAACCCACTGGTGTCATTCCCTGTTTCTCCTGCTGTGATTTCCTGCTCCACACTCTCTTCAATTATCATAGATCGGAGTCCTTTTTGTTTGCATTTATGACCAGGACCAAAAGGCTCATCGCACCAAAAACATTGTTTTTTTTTTTTTTTTTTCATCCAATTCTTCTGGGGTGAGTCGGCGTGTGTTACGGTTGGTGTTTGGAAAGGTGGAAATGCTTGGGTAGCTTTTGGTGTAATTGGTTTTTAGATGATTGGATTCCTGTCCATGGTTTTGAGGTACTGGAACTGGTGTTTACTGGTTTGGAATGGTTACTAGTGGTGGTTGAGTTATGGTTAGTGTTTAGGTAGCTTGGGTAACTGGGGGTTCTGTATGCTTTTAGAGAGCTACGGGATACAGTGAGGGTGGATTCTTGCAATTTGGCTAGTGTGATGGTTTGTTGTAATGTCTGTGGGTTAAACATTCTGACAGGGTATTGGATTTCGGGTTTTAAACCACTCAGGAAACAGCTAACCTGATGAGCTTCTGGAAGTTGGACCAAGGTCACTAAATACTCAAACTCATCTATGTAATCTTGTAAGGACTCCTTCTGGAATAGCTCTTTGAAATCTGACATTGGATCTTCATAATGTTTAGCTCCAAATTTTGTTTGCAGGCCAACCACAAACTCCTCCCAAGTGACAGGAGTGTTCGAGTTGCGATTGTGTGAGTAATGATGATACCAATGAAGAGCTCGGTCTTCCAGATACATTGCAGCAATTTGCACGCGAAACTGAGGTGGAGTTGAATCCAAGTTGAAGTAATGCTCAGCTTTGATCAACCAAGATCTTAAATCCTCCCCATTGAAGGTAGGAAACTCAAACTTGGTAGATTTCACTAGCAGTTGATAGTTATAATCTTGCTGAGTGGTATTGGTTTTGGCCTTATCAGATGCAGCTGGAGTAGTATCAATGCTGTGATCAGCGCTGGACTTGCTGGATTCAGGTTGAGACGTGCTTAACTCTTTCGTACCAGTGGAGGTTCTCTTGGAGACGTCATTTAGTTGTTGCGATAATTCACGAAGTGCTATTCCGTGTTTATCCAACAATTCTTGTTGCCCTTGAATCATACTTGTAAACATTTGCATCCAAGCTTCCTGTTTTTCAGCTTGTGATTTTTCCCATTTTTCTTGTTTGTCTGACTGTTCTTTAAAGATGGTGCGAATGGTTTCTTCCATTTTTTTTGTTTCTCGGGTCTCAACCATCTATTGATGGCTCTTATACCAATTGATGTAGGTAAGGAATGCTAGCTAATGATTGAACAAATTTTCTCTGAATGCAGAGAGAACATACGCTTGAATGCAAGCTTAATTCATATTACTCATTGATTTCTCATATTGTTACTCATATAGATATTAATATAACACACTCAGAAGGAATGTGGAATATTCTGCATAACAACCCTAACCAACCACATGGGTAGCTTGCCACATCAGCCAACACATGTGTAATTACAACTGGCGAACTAAGGAAACAAAACAGAAATAAAATAGAAATGAAATGGGCCAAGCCCTTGTTCACTAATTAATTATCGGTCTACCTAGCTTTTAACCAATGTCCACTTGCAGAATGAAATTCGGCCCACTAGCTCAGCCTACGCTCAAGGACCCACGGCCTCATTCTAGAATCCTCGTTCATTTGGCTTGCTGTCAGCCATTATTATCTCTTTCGAACTACCCAAGTCCTCAGTTCCTGTCACTTCGATCGTACTTCCTTTCTCCTCCTCGAGCCCTCCGCCCAAACCTCCAAGATAGTAACCATACCTACATCATTACACCCAAAAGAATAAAAAAGATTTTAATTGTACTAACATACTACATGAATTGATTATTTACATATAAGTACAAATAAAATTAAGATATATAAAAATTATTTACTGTTGATTATTAAAAAATACTGGTATTTGTCATCTGCTCAGTAGGATAACTAACCTAGCTAGTAGTGCCATTGAATGGTTATTTCAAAACAATCTGTCACTTTATAGCATTGGAGATAATTAAATTATAAATTATCCCAAATATACTCATCCATTGGAGATTTCATTTCTTTGGCTAATTTGTTAGGTTTTTGGGAGCAAAATTTTGCTTATTAGTGTAATTACTATGCGGAAGGTAACTTAATGCATCAAGATGCAGAACATTTGATCTTTTCAAAGATTGATGCAATTGTTAATTAGACGGACAACATCCAATACGTTAAGTATACATAGAACTTACCCAGAAATTCTCGAAAGTAATTCCTGCTGATGGGAAAGAGAAGCCCAATAATTATTAAATTGACGTCTTAACCAACCTACCTAATAATAAAGGAAAACAAAGTCAACAAGAAATCTCATAACACGTTCCATTTTTAAACGGAATATGATATATATTTATGTGTGTGTGCATATATATATATATATATATATAGAAGTTAGAGTGGAGCAGGTAGCTAAGGCGCGCAAAAAAAGTAATAACGCAAGCTTGATCCCTCTGTCTCTGACTTGGCCTTCTTGGCTCCTGCTGTCTGTAGGGTAAACTTTTTTATGTTAAATTGTTGCCTCGCGTACCAGGAATCCGTTGTTTCCCAAAATCGTAATTTTATTGTTTGTTGCAATAAATAGAATTGGTAGAATAAAATTTCACATTCATTTTAATTAAAAAAATAAAAACAAGTGTGGAACTCCTAGAATCTTTATTGACTGGTGATTTGATATTAGAAATTTGACTACAAATTTATTTTATATAAAAAGTTATTATGATATTAAATTAATCAAAATAGGGGCTTTATATATAAAATCTTTATTATATATGAAAAATATTTAGATATTTGTGTTCAAACTCACAAATAGATTTAATACTAAAATTGACTTATTCTTACAATATTACCATCTAAATAATAAATTAAAAGTTGGCCAAAAAAATTTTAATGAATAAAAATCCTATTATAACTTTTCTCCTATTTCTTAGTAATAGCAATTTTATAACAATTTTTTTCATCTGACAACAAAGTGAACCAAACGTAAAAAGAATAGCAAGTATAGGTAATACCTAATTGTAGAACCGAAACAAAACTAACCAGCGACCATCCGTTTCAAGCAATAAGTTGCCAGAATATCATATTTAAACATGCTTAGTTATAAAATTAATCTATGAGAATGAGTCTCAGTTTGTCAAAAGTCCAACCGCGTCAAGATCGTGCCAGGTCTGTCAAAACCTATTAACTTCTATATATATGCATGTTAATGAGCTAAATTACCACAAAACACACTTGGAATCACCATATATATCTATACACACACACAAATAACTTCAAAATTATTACCAACGTGAAGATAATTATATGAGCATCATAATGGCTGCAAATTCTTGTCTCGTGTTCCCATTTTCCATATTACTACTTTCTTTCGCAATGGCGGTCGCCAGTGACTACTCCGGGCAGCTCATTCCCAACTACTACGACAAGATCTGCCCTCAGGCTTTGCCAACCATCAAGCGAGTTGTCGAGACTGCGATGCAAAAAGAGCAACGCATGGGTGCTTCTTTACTACGTTTACACTTCCATGACTGTTTTGTCCATGTAATTAAAAGAGCATTATTATCATTCCTCCATCATTTAGTATATACTGATGTTCTCGGTGTGTGGTCATCCCGCCTTTTAGCAGTAAATACTTCATACCATCTAAACAATTGAATTTCCTTTTTCTTGTAATCCCAGGGTTGCGATGCTTCCATTCTACTGGATGGAACACCCAATTTTCAAAGCGAAAAGACGTTAGGTCCCAATAACAACTCTGCCAGGGCTTTGACGTGATCGACCAAATTAAGTGGGAAGTGGACAAGGCTTGTGGTGGTTCCATAGTCTCCTGTGCAGACATCTTGGCGGTTGCAGCTCGCGACTCCGTTTACGCGGTAGGAACAACGTTGTCCATTCTTCTTATTCTAGTGCTCACACTTAATAAATTGTCTTGTCTAATCTTAAAATTGTAAATATTTTTGTTCAGCTAGGAGGGCCTTGGTGGGATGTTTTACTAGGCAGAAGAGACTCAACGACAGCATATGCTTCCTTGATCACTAACATTCCTAGTCCTACCATGAGCCTCGTTCAACTCATTAATACTTTCAAAAACCAAGGGTTGGACATTAGAGACCTTGTTGCTCTCTCTGGTGGCCACACATTAGGTTTTGCTCAATGCTTCACATATAGAAATAGACTCTACAATGATCCCAACATCGACCCTAGCTTTGCTCAAAATCTCAAATTCATTTGTCCATCGACCCAAAGTAACGGTGAGTCTAGATACAACGCTAGTTTAGATGGGACACCAGCCACTTTCGACATCAGCTATTACGGTAACCTTTTGCAGCAAAAGGGGCTTCTACACTCCGACCAAGTGCTTGTCGGTATTGGCGGTTCTACCGAGGAATTGGTGAAGATTTACAGCGAAACCCTCAAGCGTTTTGGATTGATTTTGCTAACTCCATGGTCAAGATGGGAAACATAATGCCTTTGACGGGAGGTCAGGGTGAGATCCGCTACAACTGTAGGAGGCAACTAGGACTCTAGGAACATTGCATATGTGTGCGTGGTTTCTAATTCCTCAGTTGAGATTATTTTTTGTTATATTCTTTAATGTAATGTCAATAATAAAACTATTGTTTTCGATGTAAACATTTTTTTCTTTTTCTCTTGGAGATGTAGATTGTTTTGTGAAATGTATTTTGATTTTTTAAACACCCTTGGTTTTAATTGGCTACATATTTCCTTTAAATAGGTATTTGAGTGCCATTATTGTTTTCATAGATCACACCTCAATTCACTATGACAATGCTACAAAATAGTGGTAACACACCTATGTATGTACATATGGTGGATAATTACTAGTTATATTTTTTTGACATATAAAAAACATAGTAGATAATTTCTAAAATAACATTTATGTGTGATTTGACTTGTCAACAACTTCAATTCATCTTTTGCTTTTGCCGTGTAAAAGCTTCCTTGTACAACTCATTCTTAACATAATAGACAAAACCCTTAACTAACAAGCAAACAAGACAATAACTTCTCCACAATTCCAACCGTAAACACTTTCGTCCTATACATATATGAGTCAACTTTAAAACATAAGTCACACCACTTTTCACCCCAAAAGAATTTTCATGGGCCCCCACTTTCAACAAGAAAAAAAATAATCAAGACAAAACCAACCTTTTCCTTCATATCCAATCTGTAAACTTCACTTGGCCAAGAAAACAAAAGTACCAAAACAATATCCTAAAACCACCTTGTTCCATCCGTGAATCTCTAATGGAAAAGTCTCCATTAGCTTAAGATAATTCTAACTTGAAAGGTCAAATACTAAAGGTAAGTATTATCTTGTTTAAAGTAGTATAATCCTAGAACTTTAATTACTCACAATCCTACTCTCTAACATTAGGTTCGACTCACTTTAAGGAGGGAAAGTTTGACACTTTGCTTTCATTCAAATAAGGTAATCTCCATATTATTCTAAAGCCTATATCTTATATCATAATTATGTTTAGAAAACTAGGAAAATTGATGGATTGAAATGTCTATGAAGCCTTATATGTTCGGTTCTCCTAGGATCATGCAAGCAACAATACTAAATCCATGGAACAATGCTTATCACTTGATCTACTTTAGCTAAACCACCCTTATGGAATTAGAAATTATGAAAAACTAACTTGTAACCTAAGAACACTATACCTAAATCTCGGCACATACAAGGAATGAACTTTATCATGCATGTTACATGATCAAACTAGTCTTATAATTAATAAAATACATTTATGGCATAGTTTAGAAAGTGGAATTTAACTAAAAGAAACACTAGAACCCCAATGGCCATTCTTGACCCTATAACTACAGTATATAGTACATTACATAATTATATAATCTAAACTCAATACAATGTAGACAGATGCATGGGGTTGAGAATAGAATGCTAAAGCAAGCCATAAAAACCCTAGAATCTAAACCCTATATACCTTAACCCTTTCTCTACACTAAAAGGAAGTTACGTGTAATGCATATTTCATACATATTTAACCCCATAAATATGTAAGGAATAAAAATAGAAGGGAAAAATGAGAGATACACTAGCTAGAACAACCCAAAGGATGAAAACCTAGAGTGTTCGGCCATATATTGTCCTTATGGACAAGTCATGTACAAATGATCATAAAAACTTATATGAACTCATAAGCATATGAGAAGGATAAGTGATTAGATTTTGAAATGTAGTCCTATAAATGATAGGAATTTCAACTTATAAACGAAGATAAGATTGACAAATGAAGTAAATAATAAATAAAAATCCACTATCAATACAGGCACTAAAAAATGAACTCTAGCTGAATCTAAAACCTAGAATAGAAAATCACCCTAAATATAAATATAAACATAAATTAGAATCAAGAGAAAAAAAATGAAAATAAATAACAAATAGTAAATATCAATTATCCTAAAATTATCATACTAAAAGATTGGTATAAATAATAAAAGCTTAACAATAAAATTATTTAGCAAAACGAGACTTAGAAATACCTTATAATAACTATCGGCATTCATAGACTAAATATAATTTACAAATTAATAAAATTAAGTTAACCATTATATAGTACTCAAAACATGCTTTCGAACACTTATTTATTTGAAAAATCAGAATTAAAATTAATATTATAGGTTTAGTTGGAAATTACACGATAAAAAATGATATTTGGAATCATTTAGAACACTTTTTGTAAGGAAAAAAATTTTATTCAAACTTCATAGTTATATTATAAAAATAAAATATTTTATGAGCTTTAAAACGACTATTTATAAGTCAAATTTGGATTAAAAATGAGAAAACAATCTTAAAAAGAGTAAAAACTAATTTTTAAGGCACTTAAGCACTCATTAGAAATTATTTATAGGGTTGCATATTTGATTGATGAATATTTTATTCATCCATTAGGTGATCTAGATGAGTTTATAGATCTTGCGAAACATTATTACGATTAGCTACTATGAACAGGTAAGTAACTCAAACTTATTGCATTGTTAGTGCTTGTAGCATAGATATTTTGATGATATAATTTAGATAATAAAATTGCTATCCTTGTGAGTTTGGGGTAATGTATGTTGTATGGTGACTATTAGTATATGAAGTCTTCAGTAATAAAAGTGATCATAATAATGTTGTGAATTCTGTTTGATACATGTTTCTGAATGTTTGAGTAATGCTTGATCACCTGAAAATTGAATAATGAATATTTGATTCTTAAATTAACTAGACATGCATTGCACAAACTGCATAATTGGATAAACAGCATGACAGCCTGCTACGTGTTAGTATTTCGGTTCTCTGGTAATGGTCAGTTTTTCTAGATGAAATCTATCTAGTTCTATACAAGATTATCTTTGTTCCTTTAGTTCCATGAGAACTAATTGGTAAATAAAGGGCACCGCTCATAGTATTGATTTGAAAATACTAACACTTAGTAGAGTTTCCAATGCATGAAATAGGAAATGAGTATTAAAACACCATTAATCTAAATAGATAATTAATGTAAGTGTTGTTATCATTCCTATATGCTTAGTTTGTCTTGGGCAGATGGATCATTAATGTGTAATCCTAGCGAGGTTCCTTCAACCTCAATAAGAGGGCGTAAATCTTGATCCTATTTTGATTTCGAGTTATCTAAGCTTATATTTAAGCATATGATTGGTTAATGCATAGCATATGGTTGTTGCTAATATGAATGATAACTTGTTTGATGTGTGATAAGTTCTGGTTATTTACTGAACATATGGTTTATGCTCACACCCCTATAGAATTTATAAAATGATCCTTCGTCCATGGCTTGTATCTTCCTGGAGTGTAACATCGTAAGGTTCCAAACCTAGAAGGATTATGGGTTAGACAGATATTACTATTTAGTGATATATGTTAGATAATGTTAGAACATCAGTATATGTTTTGAGAATTTTATATGCTGGTTATGGTATGTAATATCATATTATTAAGATAATTGTTGAGAAGGTAGTATTTATGATGGCGTATCCTATATGTTTCCATCATTCTTACCAAGCAACCATAAAGATCTTATTTTGTTAAATTATGTCATCTTCCAAGGTATAACTAGTATTAACATGCAAGCATGATTCTTTATGACATCATTTAGCCTTTCTAGATACATATTTTTAGACATTAGATAGTGTCATAATATGTATGTTATTACCAGGATACCTTTAGGGGCGTAACAAAGTTCACTAGTGAGGATATATTGGCTTAGCTGAGTCAGTATAAGCATGTTGTATTAGGGAAGATGCAAGAGAGATTTTGTTAGTAAACTAACGAAGATAGTACAAACTAGTCTAATGCAAGAGAGATTAGCGTATTAGTAGCAACTGCATATTCACCACAGCATTGATGTGATGCATATCAAGAAGAATATACATGATAATTTGGTTGAGACCATTTTTAGTTTGAAGGGTAAGTCAAAAGACACAGAAAATGTGAGACTCACCCTCTAGGAAACGGGTATTCGCCCAGAGCTGTAAATGCAAAATCGTGGCCGTCAAACTTTCAAGCCACTCGCCACATTTACATTGCCATCTAGGCAAGTTAGCAAGGTATGCAACTTGAATAGAGATGTGAGACTTACAAATGAATTTGCTTCCAACATAAGATAATGTTTAAGATAAAGTAAGTTTGAGCAGTCTAAAGAGCTACAACTATCACCTCCCAGCAGTCATTCATGGTTTTCTTGACAAGCAAATTTATGATGTAATTTGTGATGTCTCCCATTTCTTTAGGGAGTTGATCACGAAAGAACTTCATATAAATCCATTGGAGTCCTATGAGAAAGCTATTTTCATGACAATGTGCAAAATGGAGATGATATTCTGCCCAACCTTTTTCAATAAAATGGTGCATTTGGCTGTACGAAGTCCATGACCATGAAAGAACTTCATATAAATTCGAAGGTATAAAATGCATGATGTGTTATGCACTTACAAAAGAATGTAAATAATTGTATGTTGTACTTCAAATCAGTACATATCATACTATATATGCACCAATGTTGTACAATTATTACTTTTTGTGTTATATTTATTATTTTAGAATCTTTTGCCGATAGAAAACTACAAACACAGTCATGTTTGTCGAGTCCACGAGCAGGAAACCGATCATTAGGAATCAGAGATGTGTCAAGCAAATTATGTAAGAATACTTTATGAATGTTTCTTTATAATTGTATTGTGCATATTTATTCATACTATTAATAAAATTATTGGTCATTTTTACCCATATGCATTGACGGAGGCGAGGAGGAAGGAGGAAATGGCACGTGCTACTGCTACGGATCAAGAGTGAGATTGCCATTGTGGAGGAGGTCCTTGGGCATAGATTGAGTTACCAACACAAGATAGGATATGATTCTCCCATCCCACTAGAGAGGCACAATTATTATGAGTAGCTTTGTCAAGATCCTTATGTGAGATCAGGCTCTAAGGTTAAAGAGCTAAAGCGGAAGATGACTTAGATGGAGGAGACGATGTGCATGTTGATTGGTGGATAATCCCCTTACATGTCATTTTAAGGCTAGTATTCACCACACCCTCCATCTATGGGTAACCTGAATAGCGATGTGGGTCTGAGCCAGCTAACCTATACATTGATGTCGCTAGCATCATCATGGTAGTTTCAGTATCCATATTCCATACCATACGAGATGCGAGGTTAGTCATCCGGTTAGACTCCTTCGCCATTGTCTCAGCCTATAGTAGGATCACTAGTTGGCATGGGTCTGCCACAGGGACATCATCCAGCATCAACATTTACACCGTGTCAACCCTCTACATCGGCCGATCATTTTTCCTAGCAATAGCCCATGGGTGGATGGCTCCTCAAGTTGGCATGCCTCACACATTCGGTTCGAGTTCCTCTCAAGGTGGTGCTACTGCACAAGGTTATGGATATCTTCTATCTTCACCTTCCACTGTCTCTACTTCTGTCACATAAATAGCCCCAAGCAAGAGTTTGACTTAGTTCAATCAACATTAGAGGTATAGATAGATTCGTCTTTGTTATTTGTTTCCTTCTTTTTTCCTCAAACTTTGGGTTCTTTAAGTTTTATGTATCTTCATTTCGGTATTTTTAAAAGACATATATATATATTATATATATTTGTATTGTATGCTTTATTATTGATTTCATTAGTCTATTGGACATTTTGTGTGTATATTTTCACATGTCAAAAACATCATATTTTCCTTGGATTTTTTGTTTTTCCTATGTGTTATGGTATAATTTATAAAATATTGTATGTAGCATGACATAATTGTAAATACATTAATATGCATAGGTATTGATAATAAAATATATATTCATATAATATAATTAATTTATCAAATATATATAAGTAATAAAAAAAATTATATATTAACATAATACTTCGTTATAAATATAAACACTAATATATATTCAAATTTAACGATAAATATATGAACATACATATGTATAACTTATTTATAAAGGTAATATACATTTTGTTTTAAATTTAATTAACAAATGTGAAAATTCTTTAGTCAAATTTTCAAAATTTTCGTTCAAAATTTCATCCCAAATTTACCTATGGGAAATTTGCACAGGTGAGATGGGGAATATTCAAAATTGAGACAAATCTTGCCACTAAAAGGCAATTGAGGTGAAATTTGCCTCAAATGCCATGTTAGACGCGAAATTCTCCTCAAATATTTAGAGGTGAGTTTTGCATCTTTTTTCCCCTATAAATACAACCTTCGAGCCTTTTCCCACCATAATTTTTCCACTAACACATTTGTAGGTTGATTTCATTCAAATCTCCGGTCAAGTTTCGATTTCTAGCCACATTTGATTACAAATTTTTTGGTACAGATATAGTAACATATTTAGCTGTTGATCTTTTAATTCTATATAAATAATTAAAAAAATTAAGTCATATTTTATTTTTTTCTTTTTTTCTCATGTTTTTGAGTTATTTCAATTAATATCCTCAAATTAAAGTAATATAAATAAGTTATTTATATACTAGAATTTTTTTGTTAATAAATCCTTTTAATAATTAATATAATAATGTTTTTGTAAAGACCCGACCCACCAATCCTTAAGATTTAGCAATTCAAGTCCCCAACCACATATAATATTTTCATATTATATGTAAGGTTGTCCTAAGTCTAACAATTTATGTGAATTGTTTATTTAACCCACTATAACTTGATATAAAGACTTTTTACAAAAGGATTACTCACTTGAGTAATCTATTCATATAGAACCTTTAAGGAAATAATTTACAATTTTGTGTCAAGCACATGACACAACAAAACTTACATAAGTTTTTACAAAACAAGAAAAATAGACTTTAAGTCTTTATATACAAACAAGGCTTAACTAACAAGCCTCTATTCAAAATACAAAATACATATTTGAACCAAACAACTTGTTCAAAAACTTTCTTCCTTGTCATCTTGCACTCGATTCCTACTCGCCCCACTCATCCATAAACTTTTCCTAATCCGACCCATAGCCCATATCATCATAACAGTCATCATCACTTGAAACATAGCAACAGTGAGCCAAAGGCCTAGTACACAGCAACAACACTCAAAAGCGTAGTGACAATCATACCTAGACTAATGCAATGCAACACTAATGTTTCATTTATCTTTCTTTAGTATTCATTGATCAAATCATCATTGGAGTATTCAAACTCCGGGACAAGCCATGGGATTCTAGGGATCCTGAGTAACGCTCACGACGCTCAGGGGGTTGATATAGATAGCCCGAATATCTATATCTCCTAGATAACATTACATTGAAAAGAATAATCTCATATAGGTTATATAGCCGTTACTCAACTTTACTTAACTCAATCCATAATATAAATTAATTCACATGCTCCCATAAACATTGAATTAAATTATACTACTTCTTTTTAAGAATAAGTAAATGTTACTCAGTTACTATCTTTCCTATCGATTATCCGCCGAGCCTAGTCATTGCATCATGACTATTGGCCTAAGCGCCTATACTAACATATCATTGCATCATGATAAGTTACAGCTCCTGGGACCAGATTCAACGGTGAAAACACAAGCAATTCAAGCAATATTTAAGTCATTTAGAACTTATATCAAATTTAAGTATGCTTATCCTAACAAAACATACAAGTAAGTCACTACGTACCTGAGATAGCTCGGGAATTAACGGGGTTAGCTGGTGAGAATCTATCACTGTTTAAAACAATATTAAATTTCAAACTTAGCTTAAGCACTAATTAACTAGTTGAAAATACAATTAATCAAAGAAATTCAAATAAATTAATATAAAGTCATAATAAAGCATTTAAACATCCTATTATATCATAGAACACTTAACAAATACTTAATTGATCATATATCAAACTTCGGAAAATTTTGAAGAAAGTTTTTAAAATTCAAAAGCGCAGGGGATACGCCGGCATTCAAAGCCGACGGCTTTGAACTGATGTTCAACACTCTGAAAATCAACACTGCCAATGCTGGCAGCGTTCAAAGGTACGCCAGCTACCTTCATTCTACACCGATGGCTTTGAGCCGGTATAGAATGGAAATCCAAATTTCCAAAAATCTGCCGAGAGGTACATACCGACAGCTTATCCATGTACGCTAGCAGCTTTTCACTCTACGCCGGTGGCTTTGGAATCCCAGTAGCTGGCGTACAATGTGAAAAAATGAACGCCGGCTGACTTTTCCAGTGAAAGCCGGCGACATTCAAACGACTTTAAGAAGTTTGATTCTGTTTGCTTCCAACACCGTCTATAAGCCGGCCGCGTAGAAGCCCCAGATGCTGGTGTATGACCAAAATTTAGCCTATACGAAAATGTTTTTGATTTCCCTGTTTTTTACAACTTTGTTCACTTTCAAAAATTCCCCAACTTAATCCAAACTTTCCAAAGCTTGTTATATGTTCATTATACTATTCAAACAACATAAACTCCAACTCAAAACATCAAACTCTCCACCACAATCATCATACACAAATCATACTTCAAACCCCAAATCACTAAAACTTTAGTCATCAACCATTTGCATTTCTCAACACTTCTAATCTCTCATACTACATATACAACTAACTTTATAACAACAAAACACTTCTCATACAACCAACAAAACATATAAATCATCACACAAGTTTAAGCTTAAAACCTATTGCTAAGAAACAATGAACTTGCATATTTTGAAGACATGAAAAACATACTTACCAATAGAACTTTAGGCCTTGGTTTTGTGATCCTCTAGCATGCTTTTGATGGTGGAAATTGTAGAAGATGAGAGGCTTATCTATATAGATCCATGGGATAGCTTTGGAGAAGAAGAAAATTGTGTTTTGAAGTTTTTGGAGGCATATTTAGGAGGTCTGAAAATTGTGCACGAATTTTGCACTATTTGAGTTGAGATTATCTCAAGTTTTGACTTTTGAGGCATAAGAGGTCAAGAGATTTAATGACTTATCATTTGCTAATTAATTAACTTGTCTTTGGTTAATTAATCTTGTGTTTAAGCTCCTTTAAGGTAAAAAGAATTATGCTATGATGAGGCTTATGTACATGGATTATTTATTTTTGATACATTCCAAATATAATTCTTACATGTTAATGCAATTTAAATTTTATGAACTAAATATTTCATAAATTCTAGAGTATTTGAATATTTTAACACAATAATAAAACACATAGTTCATCATGAACACAAATCATATTCAATACATATCAAAAGCATGTATAAATTCAATAACACATATAAAATATAAGTTGAAAATTTCATGGTTATTTCAGTTTTGCCCTATATATTAACATATTTAGAATTACCAAAAAAAATTTAAAATTACATTTAGAATTGTAAAATGTGTGCATATTAATATATTATGAATTATAATTTATTATTATAAAAATTCAAAAAAAAAAAATATTATGAATATAAAATAAATGGTAATGCAAGCAAAATTCACCTTACCGCCTCTTTATTTTATTTTATTTTATTTATTTATTATTATTATTATTATTATTATTATTATTATTTTTGCAAAAGAGGTGAATTTTGCCTCAATGTTTTTTTGAGGCAAAATTCACCTCATTAGGCCATAAGATGGTGACCCTACTGAGACGAACGATTTGAGGCAAAAATTTGACCTACTGAAGCAAATTTTCCCCTTCAAAAGCCTTATATCCAAATAGTGATGCTACTTTGAGATAAGACACCATTTTTCCCATAGGTACTTTATTATGAGAACCGACTAATTACAAAGCAAAGTACTTAGTTGAGTAGAGAGTGATAACCACAAACATATAAAAGTAGATAATAAAGTTTCAAGTATAAATTATGAAATTGAATGTCATTGGAAAACTAACATAAAATACTAAAAAAGAAGTTAAGATAGTATAGATAGGTAAATGTTAGAGATAGATAGCTAGTAATACATAACTAAAAAAAAAAAAAAAAAAAAAAAGAAGTAAACAAAGAGGTGTAGGAAAAATTTAAAAATGAAAGAAAATAAAAGTATAGGAAATAATTACTTATTTGAGTAAACAAAGAGGTGTAAGAAAAACTGATTGATAACTAAGTCATATGTATTTTGTTGACTAAAGAGTGATAACCACAAACATATAAAAGTGGATTATCAAGTTTCAAGTATAAATTATGAAATTGAATGTAATTTGAAAATTGACATAAACAGCTAAAAAAGAGGGTAAAATAGTATGGACTGGTAAAGTGTTAGAGATCAATAGATAGTAATACAAAATTAAAATAAAAAAAGATACAAGAGTAAATAGAGAGGTGTAAGAAAAATACGAAAAATGAAAAAAAAAAGTATAGAAAATAAAAATAAAACAAAAATTCATGTGCACAAGGTGTAATTACACCCAATAGAATAAAATTAAGACATGTGAATACTATTTACTATCAATTTTTTAAATAATATTGGTAGTTTTCCTCTGCTCATTAGGATAATTGACCTAGCTAGTAGTGCCATTTAATGGTTTTTTTTCAAAACAATATGTCACTTTTTCAGCTCTAGAGATAATTAAATTATTAGTATTGCTATATCAGTATTGTGTGTGCAAAACTTAAATAAAATGGCATGAAAAAGATTTCACCATAACTTAAGCAAACTATGTGTATAATAAATGAATAGGAAAAAAATTAATTATACATAAATAGTCTAAAAATACACGAGAAATAATGAAGACCGAGAATAGAACATTATAATGACTCAACTAAACTACATGGGTCAATATCTTATAAGATGAGTCTATCTTTGTTTAAATAGTAAAAATTGTCTTTTAGCTCGATGATGACTTCTCCAATGATTCTTCCTAAATTGATTTAGTTTGTAGAGGAAGAATGTTAATCCTATTTCATTGCAAATAAAAATAAGTAAAAGAAAATAAATCATAAATTTAATGTCAAAATATATTATATTTTATATATTCATATAAAAGCAAAACAAATACTTAACGATGTGATCACGAGTTCCCAAACTCTTGAAATTATGTTATTTCACTATAAGGCTCCATGATGACAGACAAAAGGCCAATCCACTTCTAAATTTGAAAATAAATGTAGATGAGAGTCCTTTTATATTTTATGCTAGATTGTACATTTTATATCTAAAGTTCTTCTCAATATATACATATTTGGACGACAAAAAGGTCGAGGGTGCACATATCTATCAGAGAAGATCATCAGAGGTCACCGTAATAGAATATGTTCATTATAAAAAGAAACTAGCTGCACGATAAATTACTTTTAGGGACAATTCTTATAGCAAAATTTATATGTAGTTATAGTTACTGTCAGTATTGAAAAAGAAGTTTCATTTCAATATTATTGATACAATAATGACATTATTATGACCAAAGAAGCTCAATATTGACACAAAGAAGAAAATGACTTAATGTGATTAAGCAACAAATGGAAAAGAATATATATATATATATTATATATAAAAGTATATGTGGAAAGTGTATACATTTCTTGCGGCCAAAAAAAAAAAAAGGCACATGCATCTTTTTTTTTTTTTTCCTTTTTATAATTTTTTCCTTTTGTTAGGAATCATAATAGAAATATTGACTAAAAACACCATAAATAAGTTATTTCTATAAAGTGATGAATGAAATAATTATACAACTTCATAGCATAATAATAATGTTCTCATTCTCTTTTCTTCCAATCTCTCTTAGCAAAATTAGAATATATGACTAATTGAGAAACACCTTACCACCGCAGTTTTTTCATCATTCTCAAAAAGCCTTAAAAAAAATAAAGAAACTTAAATCATAGAATAGGGGAAAAAAACAAAAGAGTTATTGCCGATTAAAAGGGGAAAAAAACCATAAACAAATATTAAAGTTTAATGGTGGATTGAACTTAACCTGTACCAATATTTTGGAAAAGGTACACCATTATTCTAAGAACTCTGTATCAATATTATAGTTTGGCAAAAGGAATCTCGGAAGGAATTATTCGGCATTTTAATGATATATAGTAAACCTTATTCACTTTGGTTGTCGGATTGGATTTAGGAGAGAAAAAAAGCACTTTTGGTAAGATGGAGAAACAATGGCTTTCTTCGCACCTTGGAGAAATGGTAACCCAGAAGAAACTGCCAATGAGAGTTGTAAAAAGGGAAAAATTGTATTGAATGATAGCCAAAAGTTTTAAATTGTGTAAAGGAGGGAGCAGTTAAATAAAATTTAAAAACTTTAATTCACAACTACCAATTAGAGTGGGAAAAAAACAAAAAATGTATTTAATGGCAGTTAAAAGTTTTAGACTGCATAAAAGAAGATCAGTTAAAAATAATTAAGACCATAATTTATAAAAAGATGCCGAATATATTAGTTGTGGTTTAATAATAGATAAATTATACAATCCCAAATATACTCATTCATTCAAGATTTCTTTTCTTTAGTTAATTTGTTAGGTTTTTTGGAACAAAATTTTGCTTATTAGTGTTAATTAATATGCAGAAGGCAACTTATACATCAAGATACAGAACATTTGATCTTTTCAAACGTTGATGCAATTGTTACTTAGACGGACAATATCCAATACGTAAGTACACAGAACTTAGCCAGAAATTCACGAAAGTAATTCCTACCGATGGGAAAGAGAAGCCCAATAATTACTAAATTGACGTCTTAACCTACCTAATATGAAGCAAAATAAAGTCAACAAGAGATCTCATTCTATGATCCATTTTCAAATGGAGTAATAATATATATATATATATATTATAGAAGTTGGTGACTAGCGTGGAGCAGGTCGCTAAGGGGCGAGCAAAAGTAAAAACGCACGCTGGACAGCTCGGTATCTCGGACTTGGCCTCCTTGGCTCCTAATATCTGTAGGAGAAACTTTGATGTTTAAACTCAAGTGTTTCCTCCCGTAATAAGAATTGGATGGTTATCAAAGTCATGATTTTTCTATTTATTGTAATATATAGAATCATATAAAATTTATTAATTTGTAAACGTATAGAATCATACATATATATTTATGAAATTTGCATCTATTTTAATTAAAAATAAGGAAAAATACACACACACAAAGTCATGAACTTGTAGAATCAATATTTGACTTATGATTTTGATAATTATGAATTTGATTATAGTTTTATTTCTTGTAAAAAGTTGTTACAATATTTAGTTGACCAAATAGCAATTTCATAAGAAATCTTTATTACTAAAAATATTGAGCAGTTATTTGCCATTCAATCATATGAATATGTTTAATGCTAAAATTGATTATTCTTAAATATCACCATTTAAATAAAAAATTAACAGCTGATAAAAAAAAATTTAATGAATAAAAGTCATATTATAACTTTTTCCTATGTCTTAATAATAGTAATTTTACTACAACTTTATTTATTTGGCAAAGTGAACCAATTGTAAAAATAATAGTAAGCACATGTAATACCTAAGGAATTGCATAACCAGGACTAACTAGCAACTGTTTCATGCAATTTTTAGAAGATATAGTGAGTTACAAGTATAGATTTTTAACACAGATGAGGAAGAAGAAAAAAAAGTTGACTTAAAAGCTTTTATTTCTATATATCACCTCATATTCACCTTCATAACAGCTTATCACAAGTCTTTTTAGACCTAAAACATTAGCTATTAACAAAAAAAAAGTATAAAGTAAAAATAGAATTCTAAATAATAGATAGTATATTTGTGCAGCCTTTAATAAAATAGCTATAACTTTCTTTAGGAAAATCCAATAAACCTAAAACTTATGCCATTTAAAACTAAACTTAATAAACTCTTAACTTCTTCACAACTCCAATCATCTCTCTAAGCTGTTGAAATCTATCTTTCTCGAGGGGTTTTGTAAAAATATCAACTATATGATCAAGAGTTTTGATGTATTCTATTTCAACCTCCTTGTTTGTAATGCAATCCGAATAAAAGGAAACCTTGCATCTATATGCTTGCTCTGATCATGAAACACCGGATTTTCCACAAGAGCAATGGTTGATTTGTTGTCCACCATAATTTTAGTCACTTCTTTTTTTCGCAAAATGAAGTTTGCCTAGAAATCTCATTACCCATATCACATGACATGCACTAGTAGTTGTAGAAACATACTTCGATTCACATGTTGAGAGTGTTACAACTGATTGTTTCTTAGACCACCTTGAAATTGCATTTTCTCCAAAGAAAAACATAAACCCGGTAGTGTTGAATTAAATCAAAGCATAGTTTTGATGAGACAAATATTATAAAGTTTAAATTTGACAAATCCTTGAATAATACAAACTATATATATGTATATATCTAATATTCAATTACACATGAGGTTGCATAGCATTCTAACAAAGTGCCATTGCAGACCTTATCGTTTGGACACTATTCAAATTGATTTGAGCTGAGAGCATATTTCTGCCATTTTTGTCACCACCGGTCGGATGATAATGCTTAGCGTGCGATCGGTATATGTTTTCCCGTACAGGTCTTCAAGTATGGTTCAGATGCTAGGGAGGATACCCCATACCGTTCAGACGGTACAGACATACCGTTTGGATGGTAATGCGTAAAAATATAGCCATTGCAGCATTAAGCACACGAAATTTATTGTTTCAAGGCATAACAGGCAAGTCAAATGAGAAGCCTATTTATACATGATTTCTAGTAGATGAAGACTAGTTGTTGACCTTAAAAATTGCTATCAAACTCTTGTACTCTCTCATATTATTGTATTTGTCCTTAGGTCTTACATTTGCTTAAATTGAGAGGGACAAAAATGAGTAATACTCTTCAATGTTATTTGCAAGATTGTAAAAGAGTATTACTAAAGTGGATTTATAAAAAATTGTTGGTTAAGTGTAGTTTATTTGAGCATTGATCATTTTGTGATTAATAAAAAGTGTAAAGACCTCCTTGGGAGGCATTGATGTGATCGTGGAGATTAGGAAGCAGGCCGAACTCCACGCTAAAATCTCGAGCTTGTTTCTTTGTACTTTACTCTCTTTATTTATTGTATTACATATTGTGAATTTGATTGATTGTGTTTGGTTGGTTAATCTTTAATTTTTGTTATTGAAGAGAAATGCAAAAATACTTGATTCACCCCTTCTTGAGTATTTTAGCTAGTGTATTAGGTGAATTTTATTTGGTATTAGAGCAAGGGCTCTAATTTCTTGTGCTTAATCGCATTTAGAGTAAAGATCATGGCATCTAATGCACTAGAATTTCTAAAAGAACAAGCTATTAATAGGCCACCACTTCTAAATGGGGGAAACTATCCTTATTAGAAGTGTACAATAAAAATCTTCTTGAAAGCTCAGAATAGATTAATTTGGAATGTTATAGAAAGGGTCCTTTCAAGGTTAAAGGAAAAGAAGAAAGAGAATATAATGATGAAGATTGGAAAAGACTAGGTTTAAACGAGAAAGCTATGAGTATCTTACATTGTGGATTGAATGAAAGTGATTTTAATAGAATTTGTACATTGAAATCCACAAAAGAAATATGGGATGAATTGGAAAAAACCTATGAAGGAACATCTACAGTAAAAGACACTAAAATAGGTCTTCTTTGTGGTCAATTTGAACATTTCAAGATGCAACCAAATAAAACCATAGATGAGATGCATAATAGGTTCATAAATATTATAAATCCTTTGAGTGTGCTTGGAAAGAACTTCACTAATGTGGAGATCAACTCCAAACTTCTTAAGTCTTTACCAAAGGATTGGGAAGCCAAGAGAACCACAATTGAGGAGGCAAGAGATCTAAATACAATGAGTAAAGAGGAGCTTCTTGGCACACTTAAGACTCATGAATTAATCAAGAAGCAAGGAGATGAGTCAAGCAAGAAAACCATTGCTTTAAAAGCCACAAGCAATGACTCCAGTGATGATGAGGAGGAGCTTACATTCATAGTTAAAAAGTTTAGAAAATTCATGAAGTTTAACAACAAGATAAAGAAAAACAATGATGAAGGAAGCTCCTCAAGGTATAAAAAGGAGAGAAAGGAAGTACTCACATGCTTCAAATGTCATAGCTGGGGCATATTCAACAATATCGCCCTTTGCTCAAGAAGGCATCTAGAGGACCCTGAAGGAAGCTCTAATTGTTACGTGGAGCATGAAGACTAGTGACTCCGATGAAGATGTATGCTTCATGGCACATGATGATAAGGTAAGTGACTCTTCCAAAATTCCTTATGATGAGCTTGTCAATATGTATGATGATTTATGCAAAGAAATGGTAAAGATGTAAAAAAAAAAATAAAGCTTTAAAAGAAATGATCATAAGTGTTGGAAACGAACTTGATGATTTTATGTATGAATACAATAAACTTAAAACCAAGATTAATAAATTAGATGAGGATAATGAATTTTTGAGATATGAAAACGGTAAGCTAAGGAATGAAAATGAAAATTTATGCAAAGGTCACAAAGCATTAAGTATGGAGATAGGAAAATTAAAAATCCAAAGTCAAAAGGAGAATGATTTTTGTGATGATAAACTCATGCATGAGCTAGAAGAACTTAAAATAGAAAATGCTATATTAAAATCTAGCTTAGATGAATCAAAAGAAACAATGTCAAAATTTGTACAAACAGAAAAGAATCTAGAGACTATGCTGGAACAACAAAGATACACACTAGACAAACATGGAATTGGATAAAAGGGAAGAAATAAAGATAAGACACACAAAAGTTACTTTGTGAAAGCAACAAACAGAACATCTAACTATTGTGGAAAAATTAGACATATAGCACATAAATGCCTTATTTGAAATGATGTACATAAAGCAAAGCTAGTTTGGGTCCCTAAGGGATAAGCCTACAATACAACTAACCCCAAGGGACCCAAACTTATGTGGGTACCAAAGCAATAACTCCTTGTTTTGTAGGAATTCACAAGAAGCAACAACAAGTGGTATTTGGATAGTGGATGTTCAAGACACATGACCGAAGATACATCCAAATTCACATCTTTAATGTTGAAGGACCAAAGAAATGTTACTTTTAGAGATAATCATAAATCAACCGTATTTGGTGAAGGTAACATTCTCATCAATAAAGATCTTCTTGTTAAGAATGTCTTATTGGTTATTAGTTGATCATTTAAGACACAACTTGCTTAGTATTAGTCAATTATGTAATAATGGTTTCAAAGTAACATTTTGTGCCAATAAATGCTCCATTGAAAGAATTGACAATTGCCAAGTTTGTTTTGAGGGATATAGACATAGAAACATTTATAAAATTAATTTAGATGATTTTAAAATGTCAAATGAAACATGTATATACTCTCAAGAAGATAATAGTTGGATGTGAAATAGAAAATTAAGGCATGCTAGTATGAATACTATTTCAATAGCAAAATTAAATTTTCAAAAGGATAAGATTTGTTAAGCATGCTAACAAGGAAAGAAAACAAAAGAGTTCTTTTAAATCCAAAGATGTTATTTCTACTTCTAAGCCACTTGAACTATTGCATATAAATTTATTTGGACCTACTCAAACTTTGAGATTGGGTGGGAAGAAATACACGTTGGTAATTGTTGATGATTTCACAAGATACATATGGATTTTCTTCCTTACATCTAAAAACAAAACAAATAATGTCTTTTTTAGATATTGTAAGAAAGTCCAAAATAAAAAAGGTCTTAACATTGTGACTATTTGAAGTGATCATGGGGGAGAGTTAGGGATACAACCGGGGCGGGTCGTTATAGGGTACCTGCCTGCCCACCCCGCTAAAAACCCTATAGGGTTTAGGGTCGGGTTTTGGGTTGTACTCATAACCCGTTGGGAAAACCCAACCCGATTTAATTAAAAAAAATTAACAATTTTAATTTAAGGAATTTACTTGTTCATTAGTTGAATGATGCTTTTCATATAATTATTTTGTTATTCATGTATTGAGTCACATGATAGGATATAAATTATATTTACAATTAATAATCACTAACCAATTATCTAGAGAAAATCGATTTCCATGTGCGACCTCCCCTACTTTTTCAAAATTCATTTCTTTCCCATGCAACACAACAAAGTATAAAACTTAATTTTCTCAGAAAAATAGATATTATATATATAATGACAAATAAATCAAGAATATATAGATCGTTGTGTAGTGTCATCATTTTTTATTATTATTTATTATTATTATTATTATTATTATTATTATTATTATTATTATTTATTATTATTATTTTGAGTTGGTATGTATTATATATATAGATATATGTAAGTCTTCTAATAAATAAATAATAGCTATTGACTCTTTTCTAAAAGCATATACAAATTCTGTCATTGTAATAATGTTTTCTACGATAATGTTATTATTGGTATCTATATATACACAACACAGCTCGTCAATCCTATTAAGAAGTGTTTCTTTTATATATCTATTTGGTATTTATCTCAACAATCAATGCACATTAAAAAACCAGATAAATCGAATAATCTATTTTTTTTATTCATTATAAAAGCAAAAGATGAAATTTTTCCTAATAAAATATTGTCATGTATTTATACACAAAATCTATGTATGAACATCCAACGAGGAACGATCGAAATCAAAATCTGATTAAATAAAAATGAACTTTGCAAATGTGAATGGCCTCCAACACTTCTTATTGGTAATTACTACCTTGTTATTGCTTAAGGTATATATATATGATCAAGAGATGGCTCTTTTTATTTATTCATTATTGTAGCTTTTCATAAAAAGAGAGAGAGGGAAATGAAATGAATCAATTCATCTGAGGTATAATTTAATTATTTTTTCAATATGAGATGACATTGTAATAATATGTCAAAACATAGATGATTAAAAAAAAAAACCTACTGTGGAAAAGATAAAAGATTAAGATTTTCCATAAATTTATCGGGTCGGGTTCGGGTCCTAAAATATCGGGCCGGGTTCTGGGACCCCCTTTTTATAATTGGGTCGGGTTTAGGATATAATGACCCGACCCGTTTTACATCCTTAGGGAGAATTTGAAAATTATGAAATGAATGATTTTTGTGATAAATTTGGAATTGAACACACCTTGTCGGTACCTAGAACACCACAACAAAATGGGGTAGCGGAAAGAAAAAATAAAACTTTAATAGAAATAGCTAGAACAATATTATGTGAAAATTCTCTACCTAAATAATTTTGGGCCAAAGTCGTTAATACCGTATGCTATATATAATAAGGTATTCAGTAGACTTATCTTAAGAAAACCCCTAAGAGCTTTGGAAAAGTAAAAGACCTAACATCTCATACTTTCACCCATTTGGCATTAAATGTTATATTTTAAATAATGAAAAAGATCAACTAGCTAAATTTGATGCAAAAAAATGATGAAGGTGTTTTTCTTGGCTATTCCCTTACTAGCAAGGCTTATAGAGTATTTAATAAAAGAACTTTAGTTGTGGAAGAGTCTATTCATATAGTTTTTTATTACACTCTTGCTCATGTATGTTCTATTAATGATATGAATGACGTATGTGCTAACTTAGACAAATTTTCATTTGAAAAGGACAACCACATTAAAGAGACTTTAAAACAAATGGATATATATAGAAATGATGATTCAAATGAACAAACGAATCATGATCTTCCTAATGAGTGAAAATATGCAAAATCACACCCTAAGGATCTAATCATTGGTGAACCATCAAATAGGGTACAAATAAGATCATCTCTAAGAAATATAAGTAATCTAGTCTTCTTATCCCAAACTGAACCCACAAAAAATAAAAATGAAGCTTTGAATGGTAACTTTTGGATACAAGCTATGCAAGAAGAATTAAATCAATTTACTAGGAATGAAGTTTGAAATTTAGTACCTAGAACTAGTGATGGACCGGTTATTGGAACCAAATGGGTTTATAGAAATAAACTTAATGAAATCAGAATAGTAACTAGAAATAAAGCTTGATTAGTGGCTAAAGGTTATAATCAAGAGGAAAGGATTAATTTTGATTAGACTTGTGCCCCGGTTGCTAGACTAGAAGCCATTAGTATACTTTTGGCATATACGACTTCTAAAAACTTTACACTTTTTCAAATAGATATCAAAAGTGCCTTCTTCAATGGCTTCATCAAATAAGAAGTATATGTAGAGCAACCACTGGGTTTTGAAGAGAATGAATTCCCCGATCATGTTTACAAGATAAACAAAGCTCTTTATGGACTTAAGCAAGCTCGTAGAGCTTTGTATGAAAGACTTAGTAGCTTCCTAATGAACAAAGGTTTCTCTAGATGAAAAATTGACACAACACTGTTTATAAAAAATAATAAATCAAACACATTAATTGTGCAAATTTATGTGGATGATATTGTGTTTAGAGCTACTAGTATGAATCTTGTAAATGAATTTGTTGACTCCATGAAAAGTGAAGTTGAAATGAGTATGATAGGGGAACTAAATCACTCTCTTGGTCTCCATGTCAAACAAACCGAAAATGGCATATTCATTAATCAATTTAAGTATACCAAAGAACTTCTAAGAAAATTTAAAATGGAAAATTGTAAAACCAAGCCCACACCTATGAGTACATGCATAAAACTTGATAAAGATGAAAGTGGCAAAAATGTGTGTGAAAAACTATATATGGGCATGATAGGTAGCTTGTTGTGTCTAACTGCATCAAGACTTGATATTATGTTTTCAGTATATCTATGCGCATGATTTCAATCTTACCCAAAAGAATCTCACTTGAATGCGGTAAAATGCATCTTCAAGTATCTTGTGAGCACTATTGAAATTGTCTTATGGTACCCAAAGTTTACTTTTTTGATCTTGTTAGGTACTCTGGTGCTAACTTTACTGGGTGCAAAATTGATCAGAAAAGCACAAGCGACATATGTCACTATCTTGCCAACTCCTTAATCTCTTGTCACTCAAAGAAACAAAACTTCGTTGCACTCTCAACCGTCGAAGTCGAATATGTGGCAGTCGATAGTTGTTGTGAACAAGTTTTGTGGATATAAAACAAACTTTAGAAGATTTTGGACTAAAGTATAATAATATCCCAATTCGATGTGATAACACTAGCAAATAAAAAGCCCGATCAGAGACTCAAGGACTAAACATATCGAGATTCGACATCATGTCATTAGAGATCATATTTTAAACAATGATATTAGTTTAGAATTTGTTGTCACAAACAATCAAATTGTTGATATCTTTACAAAACACTTAAGGGAGGATCAGTTTTACACCTTATGTCAAGAATTAGGCATGATTATGCAAGATGAATGCTACATATCATTGAACCAAGATAGTGTTTTTGAGCAAAATGAGTTAGCCTTTATCTCGTCTAGAACATGAAACTACCTTGATGCGTGGTTTGTTGTGTACCTCAATCATATGTAACTTTTTGCTACTCTTAAACTTATAATGAAACATCTTAAGATTGTCGTTTTCATCATTTTTGACATATATGAACTTTTGCGCATTGATTAAATCTAAGTCTCTCTATTCCTACGCATCGTACCATCCTATCTTCACTTCTCAAATCTCACAATGGTTCCTTAATACCATTCCCATCTCTTATATAGCTCTCTCTCTCTCTCTCTCTCTCTCTCTCTCTCTCTCTCTCTCTCTCTCTTCTTCCTTTGAGCATCCCTCTGTAAGTTGGTGTCTGCAGCATACCGGTTAGATGATATATCTGTATCGTCTGACCGGTATGATGCTTACCTATTTTTGCTGTAGAAGACCTACCGTTTGGACGTTATGTCTATAGCATCGACCAGTAAGTCAAATGGTAGTATCTTTAAAATCTCGATTTTTTCTCTTTCCTAATTCATTTCGCTCCTTTTTCTCTCCATTCTCTCCTATCCGACCCCTCTCTAGCCTCCGTTTGCACCCCTTTTCACCTTCCTACCACTTAACCCCCTTCCCCCTTTCCTTTGCCCCCTCTTTCTCCCCTTCTTCCTTTCTCCTCCTATCCCTATCTGTTCTCTCTCTTCACCCCTGTCTCACCTAGTCCTCCCCTTTCTTCCCCCCTACCTATTCCTCTTCCTTTCCTTCCTTTGCTGTCATGGCCTCTTCCTAACCCCACGGTGTGTATACTAAATATGCTCGGAATGATGGCTCGAGCACTTCATACAATGCCCATTTCTTTCCTTCTAGGACACACTAAGAATGGTCCGGCCTTTTTAAGAGATTCCCTGTGAATTCCGGTCGCCTTTTTGATCACGAGGTACTTCAATTCTTCGATCTTACCTCCATTCCAAGTATTTAGCTGAACAAAATCTTTAAGATTATGCGTTTTCCTGTTTTTGTCAATAAGCATGCTATTAAGTTATTTTATTGTAATCTCACTGATAAGAAAGATGAGCATGGGCATCTCAGTATTCAATTGAGTCCTAGTGATGAGATTAGAGATAAACTACGGACATATGTTGATGGGCATGAAATTGAGATTACTCCTGCTGATATCTGTAGTTTGATTGATGTACCTACTAGAGGGGCTAATTTGATGACTGATTTTCATGGTGATGTATTATATGCCCGTATTTTTTATGCTATTGATGGTGAGGGTGACGCCTGGCATTCTGATCATGCTTTAAGGGCCAAAAGGACGCCTCATCACCACTGTGTTCTTCACCTGTACTTTTCTCATAACTATGTGCCAAGAGTTGGTCGCCATGGCACCACCACCTTCACTAATTTATGGATCATGTATTGACTCCTCAATGGGGAGTTAATCAACTTTTGGGTTGTCATCATTCATAATTTCAAGAAATTCACTAATGGTCGCACTTATGCTCTTCTTTGACATAGTTGCCTGATCACTTTATTGCTCCAAAGGAAAAGAATTCGTTTTGAATTCTCATCTTGTAATCCCCCAAATCTTACGTAATCTAATTTTAACAAATATTAAAAATGTAATGTAGAATTATATTGAATAACTGGAACAAGTAGTAAAAATCACTCCAAATTTTTCTCGATTTAAAAAAAATATCAAAGAATGAATTTGATTATAGTTAGAAAGATTAAGAATCGTTACCAATAAAAATATTTCGAAATACAAAACTGTAACTTCTATGATCTCAAATAATTTATAAATGACGATAAACCAATCGTTAATATAAATTACTAAATTCTTTAAGCTCAATAATTAGAAAATAAATCATAAGCTTGTTAAACAATGAAATAATAGTGTTCAGAATTTGTTAACACTATTAAGTAACACTAGACAAAATATGCTGCTATAAATAACTCATATACAGTAAAACGTAATATTTGGTAAAATGATCACTAGTTCAACAAGAAATCATAGTTAACCTTAATTTTAAATCACAATAACGGATAAATAATTTTTAGAATCTATAAGTTATAAAAATATAGACTAGAGATCAATTACTAGAATTACAAAAGATACGACAAGATCACAAATAGATTAATAACTAAGAATCTAGATCTTATATAAATATTTAAATCACACTAATATTCTAACTAAGAGATTTACAGATTTTGGAAATTAAAATCCCGAACTGTCAACGTAACCTTTAATAATTTTCATAACTAGCAAATGAACAAATTAGCAAATGTGAAACTAATATAAAATATATGATTCAACAAAAGTCTTAGAATTGATCTATGAGTTGTAATAAACTCATTCGTATCTTGAAAAAAACGAATAAAAATTTTCTTGACCCGAATAGATACAAAAAACGAGATTTCGTATCTTGAAATAATAATTCAAGATATAATTCAAAGTAACTCCAAAATTACAAAACCGATAAGACACAGTTTATTAATAGAACTTATCAGTATAAAACAGCAATTCAAAGATGAATTAATAGAGTTATAAACACATATCGAACAATAATTGTTAATCTAGATCAAAATTCAAAATTTCAAAACCACTGTTATAATTGTTAGGGAATTCTGAATTTATTAGGACTTGGTTCCTAATTTAATTCATCGAACTTGAAAATATAATCACGTAAGTAAAAAGTACTAAAAATAATTAATTATGTAAAGTTTTAACTAAAAATTTGAAATATAAATAATTTAGAGTTTTATAGTAACTTAGAGAATTTTATTGCAATAAAACGTAAATATACGAGTATAAATATACATTTATTTGTCAAAATAATTTAATTAGCTATTAAGCAAATCATAAAAAAATTAAATAATATATATATATATATGAAAACCACCGTCGGAATTGAAGTTCATCGTAGAACAGAGGAGGTGCAAGCCAGAATTCATCATGCAAGAAATGCAGCCTTTTCACGTGCAGAGCAAGCCTCCCACGAACAGCACGATAGTCCATGTCCCACGCGTATAATCGGTGCAGTTGTCTCATGTGTAGCGGATGAATGAGCAAAGGAATCCCACGCGCTACAAAAGTCCACACAGGAGAAATTCTAGGGGCAGCAGCCGTTTCTCCCCCACGCAGTAGCAGTAGCATCCACACTCTCCACACACACATACGAGCAAGCTGGGACACGCACAAGCACACAAGCGGCAGCTGGACAATATAGATGTTGAAGCAGCAGCAGACGAGCAGAGAATCTCCACGCGCAGGACAGCCAAAGTCCACAAGCATCATCCACAAGCAGAATTTCCACACATGGCAGCAACTATCGACCGAGCAGTAGCAAAGTCTTCACGCCAGCAACCGAGCGAGCAGCATCTTCTCCCAAGCAGGGCACATGAACAAACTCAACAGCGGCAAGTCAAAGTCCAGCTGGAACAGAGCATCAGAGAATTTGAATTCTCGATTGCTGTATGCTGCTTTGTCCAGATTTTGCTAAAAATTTAATACACAATATTTCAACTTGAAAATTACATAAAATCCAATTAAAACAATCCACATCAGATCAACATTAAATACTAAGAATTTTAATTCAAATAAACAACCAAATCAACCCCAATTAGCTTTGAAAAACTTACCAAACACCAGCTGGAAACAGAGGAGAATTCAACAACATACAGCAGCAATTTGAACTCCGATTTTTGTAAATTCCTAAGCTCATTTTAGCTGATATTTTTGACCAATTAAACTCCAATTAAAGGCCTTCAAATGTCCACTTCAACCACCATTTATTAGCTAATAAACAACAAAAGAAATCTAAACAAAAATTCACACAAACCAACATAGAAAAACAACAAAACAGCAGTAAAAAACTTTGATTTTTGGCCTCTGTTTTCACATGATTTTGAAACGATTTTTCTTGTAACTTGAGCCCCTATTTTACACACATAAATGGCATTAAGTAGCTACCAAACAAACACAATTAAATCCCTCAAAGATTAGCCACAAATCTGTCAAAACATGAGTCAAATTGTCATCCAAATTTGCCAAATTCGCATGGAAATTTCCAGCTGCAATTGTGAGCCTTTTTCAAACTCGAAACCATTTCTTTAACCTCCTAAACTTAGCCTAAACTTAGTATATGTATATAGGCTTAAGTTAGACACAAATTGAGCTCATAACTCTCACAAAATCCTCTCAAAAACCTAGCCACAAGGAGGAGTGCGTCCAGCACTTTTTCTTTTTCCTTTTGCCATTGCAACCTTCAACTTAGCAGCTTAGAAACTCTTGTATAATCAACCATAAACCCCTAGCTTACTTCCATATCCTACCTACATACTAAGCTCATCAAAAACATCAATTCCCCTCTCCAACAACATCCAAAACCAAATAAAAAATCTTAAGTTAACCTAAGGATTCAAGAGGGGGAAGCTAGCTTAACAAGGTAAGAATGTTGGTTAGAATTTGTAAGCTCCCACTATAGTTAATAATGCTAACTTATAATTTAGTTAAGAACTCATCATCTAACCTTGATATAGGTTCGATTCTTGCTTACAAAGAAAGTTGAAAAATCCTTTTTCCATTCCAAGCCAAGGTAAATTCTAAACTATCAACCTATCTTTGTTATACTTGTGTATAGACTTTAAGATAAATTGTTGAACATTGAAAGAAAGCTATGTAGTTAGGAGAAGTTGTTAATTCATTAATGAATTCAAGTAGATGGATTGTTGATGTATTAGGAATCTTTAGATATTGTCAACTAAGGAAGACAACAACTTAAAAATATTATAGATATGGTAATAGTAAATTCGGATGTTGGAATAAAGTAGACAAAACAAGACTCGAATTTCATCTAATCTAGTCTAAATTCATGTCTAATGCTTCTAAGACCTAACATGAACACAAAACTTGATAAATCAAGCTTTAAAGGCATGATTAGGAGTTCTACATTACAAGAAAAGTATTATGAACAAATTCATAGAAATTACACATATTAATACCTCTATAAATCATGAATGAACTTAGGATATGAATGAAGGCTTAAATGAGATCCTCTAAAATAATATACAATCAAAAGAAAATTAAAAGAATTAAACAATAAAAAATTCCTTTACTATAAGAATCAATACTTAAAAATCACAAACTAGAAAATCATTCAGTTTACAGTCTTAATAAACCAACATCAACTTTACTGTTATTCCTATAAATATGATTATAAGTATTGCTATTAATATTACTACTGAGTATAGTATTCAGTATTGATGATGTTTTCATCACGAGTCACGAACGATTATTAAAACTGTTATCTTCACATAAACGCTACTATATTTATATATCGATACTATTATTTTGTCACTAATAGTATGAAAAATGATTATTATTATTATACCTATAGTTATTACTAATATTGATATTAATGTTTCAAAACTAAAAGTACTAATAATATTGTAGTATTAAACTTAGTTGTTTTGCAATAAGAATGAAACTAAAGTATAATAAAAATTTGATATATCTAAATACGGTTTTATAACTTTTGAAAGGTATAGATACTAGAACATATCCTTAAATAAATAAAAATATCAATTTGAGAGACAAATAAGGTTGACGGGCAAAGAATTAATAAATAAGAATCTTTTATTAAAAGCAATAGAACTTAAGAAAAGACAAACCCCCTTGAATAAGATTATAGATAGCAATTAATAAAAACTATATCAAACGTCGATACAAAATATTTAGGTATCTAAAATGATTTAATTAAATTATTTAACGATGCAATAATTAAAGTAACAGGTTTAGTCTAATATTCGGCGATTAGAATCAGCACATTTAATTATAAGAAGACTTCTCTTACAGAAATCATCCAATAATAAATCTCTGTTGTTTCCTTTCATAGGAAAATAGATCAATTCCGGACTGCCAGTAGCTTAGCGAGGACCACAGGTGAGGGAATTCTGATGATCTACTATTTGCTTGTGATTGCTACTGTTTGCTGTTATGTTGATTGTATTGCTTGTATGGAATGACTGATTGATGTGAGTGTTATCATCCGCATGATCACCTGCATAAATGGATAAAGATAATTATTCGACTAAACTAATTGGATATACTCGTCGCATGTGCTTGATCCCCTTGTAGGAAATGTCCCAAATTTGAAATCAAAAGTATTTCGAAATGTATTTTAAAGAAATCCGACTTGGAATATTCCAGGTTGTTTTTATATCCTTTAAAAAGGAAGTAATTATGCTAAAAGAGTTTATGAGATAAACATGAGACATTTCCGAGTATTGTTGTGACAGTGGATGTGGCCTGAATTTGGGTCCACTGGTCACTTGGCGATAAATGTTACCTGAGTTGGGGTCTATCCGCCGGATTCACCTTTATAGGTGATGGTTCGTATTGGCAGTAGATGTTACCCAAGTCGAGGTTTACTTGTGCGATTCACCATAGATTGGTGATGGATTGTAAGAATAGCCATTAAATTGGCATTATATATATTTAAATATTAACCAGCGTAGATCACGTGAACACGTTGGGGAATATTTGTTGTTACCAATGGCGGTTAAGCATTAGGTGAGTCTAGATGGACGCAACCACCAGGTAGCCTCGTACGGATAAAGCGAGGTGTCCCATGTGGGTAAGTATAGGAGACAACTGAAGTGTAGACAGGTAAATCTACATCGTTTATGGTTCCGGATCCCCATAGATGTGTTGCTTGCATTCATCACGTATGCAGTCATATTGTGTGTAGATAGATTTGCATGAATGTATAATTAATGTTTGATAACTTGTGTGACCGGTAATAGTGAGGAATGAACTCACTGAGCCCGTGGTTCGCTCACCCCCCTACAGTTTTTGTGCAGGAATATTACTAGCTGGGATTGGGCTAGGAATGTGTGAAGAGAGCTTCTCCAACAAACTTTATTGAAGATAGGAATATAGGATATGGAAACTTAGAATGTAAATTAGATGAATTTTGAATTTTGTATGTTGTAGGTTGGAAACCCAATTTCACTATTTAGTGGGGGATACCGATTCTCTGCGATCTTGGTGGAAATTGGAAAACCGAATTCCATAGTTGAAATATTGTAATATATTATATTATTTGTATGATAAACATATATAAATAAATAGAGTCTTGTACACTCTAACATACAAGACGGTTATCATGTTACGGGTATACACGTGATATGATGGCTTTAGATAAATCCTGTTAGGCCCCCATATTAGAGTCGTGACACATCTTGCCTTGTGTCCTTTTAGCCTTACACCATAAATCATCTTACTAAGGATGATGATTGTGATAGTGGTGGGGATAATGGTGGTGCTGGAGCTCATGCCCCTACTGATGATGTACCTAATGGTGGCCATATGGATGTGCTTGCTCCTATGGATCTTGTTGGCCTTCTTGGTTAAGGCACCCAAGGTGGTGCCTCCACTTCTCTTGCTGATTTCACTCACTCTTTCGACCTCTTTAAGGTCGATATCAACAAGTGCTTTGATGATTTCACAGTAGATGTTAGTGGTTGCCTACAATCTATGGCTAAGACTCAAAAGAAGATGAGATCTGATCTTGACGGCTTCCTTCAGCTCTTCCATAGTCTCCATCCTCACCCTCCACCACCTGTTGATGCCTAGTTTCTCTAAGTTTCTTCTCTTCTTTTTCTTTTTTTTTTTTTTTTTGTCTATCTTGGCCTATGGCTGTTCTATATGTATTTTAGATTTTTGAGTTGACTTTATATGTTCTAAATTTGCTAGCCTGCCTATTTTTTGATGCATGCTTTTCTATTTCTCCTTATGCTTGTTCTTGGCTTATTTCTTGTGATTTTTGTGCATGACTTTTTCTTGGCTCATGTCTATCTATCACTATATACTATTGGTTTTTGATGAGACAAAAGGAGGAGAAAATATACAAATTCTATTTTAAACTCAAAGTTTGTTTTTCAACTGGATGCCTAACTAAGGGAGAACATCTAAGTTAAGGAGAGAAATCCATCAAGTTAAACTTTACAATATTTGTCCTCATAAAAAAGGGGGAGATTGTTGAATCAAATCAAAGCATAGTTTTGATGAGATAAATATTATAAAGTTTAAATTTGACAAATCCTTGAATAATACAAAGTATATATATATATATATATATTCAATTGGACATGAGGTTGCATGGCATTCTAACAAAGTGTCATTGCAGACCTTAACATACGGAAGTTATTTAAATTGATTTGAGCCGAGAGCATATTTCTGCCTTTTTCATCACCACCAGTCGGACAGTAATGCTTAGTGTCCGACCTATATATATTTTCTCCTGTAGGTCTTCAAGTATGGTCCGGACACTAGGGAGGATGCCCCAAACAATTCGGATGTACAGACATACCGTTTGGATAGTAATGCCAAAAAATATAGCCATTACAGCATTAAGCACACAAAATTTATTGCTTCAAGGCATAACGGGCAAGTCAATGAGAAGCCTATTTATACATGATTTCTAGTAGATGAAGACTAGTTGTTGAACTTAGAAATCGATACCAAATTCTTGTACTCTCTCATATTATTGCATTTGTCCTTAGGTCTTAAATTTGCTTAAATTGAGAGTGACAAAAGTGAGTAATACTCTTGAGTGTTATTTGCAAGATTGTAAAAGAGTATTACTCAAGTTGATTTATCAAGAATTGTTGGTTAAGAGTAGCTCATCTGGGCATTGATCATTTTGTGATTAATAAAGGTGTGAAGATCTCCTTAGGAGGCATTGGTGTGATCGTAGAGATTAGGAAACGAGACGAATTCGACGTTAAAATCCCAGGCTTGTTTCTCTTTACCTTACTTTTTTTATTTATTGCATTACATATTGTGAATTTGATTGATTGTGTTTGGTTGGGTAATCCTTAATGTTCCTTATTGAAAAGAATTGCATAAATACTTAATTCACCCCCCTTTTGAGTATTTTGCCTAGTGTGTTAGGTGAATTTCAGGTAGTACTCTGTCGGTCATCAATATCATCAGCATAATCACTATTACAATATCTTTTTAAGTGAGCCTCATTTGAAGAAGTATAAGAAATGCCATAATCAAGAGTACCTTTAAATATCGAAGAATTCTTTTTGCAACTTGCATGTGTTCTTCACTTAGATTCTCCATAAACTGGCCCACTAATCCCACGACAAACAATATATCGGGTCTAGTACATTTGGAGTATCATAGGCTTTTGACAAGGCTTCAAAATGTGGTTAGGTTGACTTTCCTTACTCCATCCTCTTTACAGAGTTTTAGCCTGCACTCCATTGGGGTATTCATGGCATCGCAATATATCATCTTAAACATCTTTATAATCTCTATTGCATACGACTCTTGAGATATAAATATCCCATCACTCTACTGTTTTACTTCTATCCCCTAATAATATGACATAAGCCCCATATCACTCATCTCAAATTCTCGTGCCATCGCTTTCTTAAAATCATTATACACTTGTAGATTATTTCCCATAAGAATGAGGTCATCCACTTAAATGCACACAAACAAAATATCATCTTTCTCTTTTTTAACATAAAGTGCATATTCATGAATACATCTTGAAAAACCATTCTCCTAAAGATAGTTTTCGAGGTGGCTATACTAAGCTCGTGGCGCTTGTTTAAGGCTATATAACACCTTCTTCAATCTTTGCACTTTATCTTGATGGCCTTCAGCTATAAATCCTTCTAGTTATTCCACATATACTTCTTCTTCAAGAGTACTATTTAGAAAAGCTAACTTCACATCCATTTCATGAATTGTCCATCGGTTTTAGGCTGTAAGAGCAACCAATAATCATATTGTTTCTAAGCAAGCAACGGGAACAAATACTTCTTTGTAATCCACGCCATGCCTTTGTTTATACCCCTTTGTAAGTAGTCTCGCCTTTAACTTTCAATTTCTCCTTTCGCATTTTTCTTTAGCTTATAAACCCATTTAACCCTAATTGCTTGATGACCACTTGGTAGTGTGATAAACTCCCAAGTGTCATTTTTCTCAATGGAATGAATTTCTTCCTCCATAGCTTGTACCCATTTCTTGTCTTTAACAACCTCTTCAAAACTCAAAGGTTCATCATTTGCAAATAGACAAAAAAGATTCTCACCATCTACTCTTTCGATAGCATCATAGAGATCTCCTATGCTTCAAAATCTTTGGGGTTATTCATTTGAGCTTGTTAAGGAAGAAGTTGGTATGGAAAAAGTTGAACTTTTGCCTTCAGTTTCTTGGTCTTCATTCTCATCTTCTCCCAAATATGGAAGAAAACTATGTGTCTCTTCTTCTTGAAGACTCTAATCCCATGAGGCATCTTCCTCAAGTTCCACATCTCTACTAATCACAACCTTCTTATAAACAGGGTCAAAACATTTGTAGCCTTTAGAGTTCTCGGCATAGCCAATAAGCACCATCTTCTTGCTCCTATCATCATGTTTTGTCCTTTCTTATTCAGGTACATGAACATAACCAATAGATCTAAAAACTCTTAAGTGCTTCACACTTAGCTTCCATCTACTCCATGCTTCTTCAGGGATTATTTTCTCCAAACCCCTTGTAGGTGAATGGTTCGTGAGATAAACGGCGCATGCAACCACTTTGGCCAAAAACTCCTTAGGCATATTCTTACTTTTTAGCATCGTCCTTGCCATGTTAAGAATTGTCCTATTCTTTCTCTTTGTGACCCTATTTTGTTGTGATTCTCTTGGGACAGTCATAGGATGTCGAATGCAATTTTGCTCACAAAAAACCTTAAATTCATTAGAAGTGAATTCTCCACCTCTATTATTTCTTAAAGCTTTAATTTTGTATCCACTTTCCTTTTCAACATGAAGCTTGAATTTTTTAAATGTCTCAAAAACTTCATTCTTATTCTTCAAAAAATAAACCCACGTCTTCCTCGTGTAATCATCAATGAAGAGTACAAAATATAAACTTTTACCAAAAGATTATGGCTTGATAGGATCATGGACATCAGCATGCACAAGTTGTAGAGGCACGGTTGCACGCGAAAGTGATGCCTTTGGAAAGCTCTTTCTTGCATGCTTTCCGAGTAGATACACCTCACACAATTGATTCAGGTGCTTGACTTTAGGAAATCTTTTCACCATATTCTTTTCTCCTAGCATTTTAAGCCCTTCAAAGTTGAGATATTGAATCTCATGTGCCAAATCCATGAAGGATCCTTGAGACAAGCTTGTAAACACATTGCTTTCGCCATTTTCACATTTAACATGAACATTTGGTTCTTTTTTCATGGTAACTTTAGCAAAAAGTCGATCATCTCGACTTTGAAGCCACAAAAAATTGTTCTCCATTTTCACTTTGTGCCCGCTCTCTAAAAGTTGGTCGATGCTCAAATATTGCTCTTCATTTTTAGGGTATAGTAGACAGTATAGAGAATTTTATGGCCTCCATCCTTTGTGTACAAAATCACAGATCCTTTTCCTTTAATCTCTACCTTTGTATCATCTCCAAAACGAACATTCCCAGTCACTTTTGTATCCAACTCCACAAATTTGCTTTTATCTCCTATGTGGTTGCTTGCGTCGTTGTCGATATACCACATGACATATTTTTCTATGGAGCCTTCCTTTTAAGAAAACAAAAGAGTATCACATTCTACCTCCTTATGCTTGATAAAGTTCATCTCCTCATCACAACTCTTAATTTGACATTCCCAAAAATAGTGACTATTCTTCCCACATGCATAGCACTATACTTGGCTTTTATCCTTTCTCTAATTATTTCTTCCTTGCCTACGACCTCTTTGAGAATTCCTATTTCCACCTTCTTGAAATGAGTTTTGCTCACCTTTTCCTTAGCCACGACCATAACCATAACCTCTATCATAACCACGACCTTGACCTCTTTCTCCCTTGTCATTTCCGTTAAGATTAAAGGAGAACTTTGCTTGCGAAACTTGCTCCACCGGTTCTTTTTGGGTCCTCTTCATTCTCTCTTCATGAGCAAACAATGATTCATTTAGCTCATCGACGGTCATGGATTCTATGTCCTTCAATTCTTCAATTGCCACAACCACATGATTGAATTTTGCATTGAGAGAGTGCAAAATCTTCTCTACTACTCTTGCATCTTCCATATTTTCATTAAGCTATTTCATTTGATTCACCATCGCCAACACTTGAGTAAAATAATCTGCTACAGACTCATTCTCCTTCATCAAAATTGACTCAATCTCAGCTTTTAGAGTTTGGAGCCACACCTTCTTCACCCTATCAACTCCAATCACAAGATTCTTTAGAATTTCGCATGTAACCTTAGCTTTTGTCTCCTTAGCTATCTTCTCAAACGTGTCATCATCTAACCCTTGATGAATAATTGAGAGTGCACTTTGATCTCTCTTCTTTGCTCGCTGCCAAGCTTCTAGTTTAGCTATGATTGTAGTATCTTCGTTTGTAGGATCTTCATATCCCCTCTCGACAATGTCCCATAAGCCATTAGACTCAATTATGGCCTTCATGTGTAGTGCCCATCAATCATAATTTGTTTTGATTAGTTGTGGGTATTGGAAGGTGATATTAGTTTTGGTTGCCATTTTAACAAAGCTTTAATATCAGTTTGTTAGAAGCTATATCGAGCTAGGAGTATGGATCCTTGACACAGATGAAGAACAAGAAAAAAGGTTAACTTAAATTTTTATTTCTATATTTCACTTCATACTCACCTTCATAACAGCTTATTGTAAGTCTTTTTCTAGACCTAAAACATTAGCTATTAAAAAAAAAAAAAAAAAAATAGAGTACAGAATAAAAATAGAATTCCAAACAGCATACATTATATCTATGTAGCCTTTAATAAAATAGCAATAACTTTCTTTAGAAAACTCCAATGAACCTGAAATTTGCGCCATTTAAAATTAAACTTAATAAGCTTTAAATCCATATTTGGTTCAACAAAAAAAAGATAGCCGTCTGTCTTTAGAAAACGACCCTTACATTCACTATTGTTGATGAAGACGAGAAGTCAAATTTAATTTTTTGAAAAATTCTCAACAGCAATAAGTTGCAACAATATCGTAATTATTAAGCATGCTTAATTATATAATTAATCTATGGGAATGAGTCTCATTTTGTCAAAGTCCAACCGCGTCAAGATCATGCCAGGTCTGTCAAAACCTATTATACTTTATATATATGCATGTTAATGAGCTAAATTGCCACAAAACATACTTGGAATCGTCATATATATATATACACACACACAAATAACTTCTAAATTACTAAAGCGAAGATAATCATACGATCCAGCGTCATAATGGCAGTAAATTCTTGTCTCGTGTTCGTCTTTTCCATATTTGGGGCTATAAGCTTCCCCATTCTCACGGGATCCAAACCATTTCTTCCATCCTCGTTGAACATAATGCCATTCCTTCAGTTCCATATACACCAAGCTGCCGTTCCAAATAATATAATTCAAATAATCAAACTTTTAAATCTTTGGGACATATTAACAAACACCCAGTCTACATCTCAAATTGCAAGAAACGCCCTCAGTCTTGGATATCTACAATCTCTTTCCAAATCAATTGGGAAAAACGACAATCTCTCAAAGCATGTATTACTGTCTCAACATCAGCACCACAACGAGGACAAAGAGCAGAGATAGGAACTGACCTTTTTACACAAAGAAGACTTGTCGTTAGTCGCCCTTTAGCAGCAAGCCATAGGAAGTTCTTTACCCTTTGAGGACCTAGCCATTTCCAAATCTTTCTCCAATCTTCAACAATTTGGGTGTTATCTGAATTAGCAATTATAGCAAGAGCAGATTTTATGGAAAGACTACCACTTTTGCTATGCAACCAAGCTGGTCTATTCGTTCCATTAGAACTATGAGGGGGAGGGATTATCATAATACAATCTGTGCTATCTTCAAGGAAGAAGCTATTAATTCTATGGCAGTCCCAATACCCATAAGCATCAATAAATTCACAAACATAGGTATCTAATTTAACTTGATCAAAATTATAAGTGACAAGCTATATTAAAGGACCAGCCCCATCTACCCACACGTCTACCTAGAATCTGACTCCACGTGATTCCTTTTGCCAGATGCTTGCTAACAGATTGAATAGCACGCCACGTTGAGGAAGCACTTTTCTCACTGACCCCATCTTTTAGAATGTCACTTTCCTACAAGCCTTATTTTCCCTTTGATAACATGCATCTAAAGTGCTTCTGGCTGTGAAATCATAGACCAGCCTAGCTTCATGAGGAGGGCCTCATTGACCTCCCCAGTTTTCCTCAAACCTAAACCACCTTTCTGCGTAGGTTTGCAAACATCATCCCAGCTGACTAAGTGCATTCATTTCTTCCGTTGCGAAGAGCCCCATATAAATCCTCTTAACACATTTACTTGTTTCATTACAAATGTGAATCTGCAACCATGCTATTTGCATTTGAAAAACAGGAAGAGAAAGCAGACGGGATTGTGCTAACGTGACTCTACCTACCATGACAGATTTTGAATCTTCCAACCGGAGAGTTTCATTCTAACTTTATCAACAAGAAACTCATAGGTATCTTTAGAGACCCTACTGTGTATAATTGGAGAACCTAAATATCTCCCCAAGTCTTCCGTTATTGGGAATTCAATCTCAGAGCTAATCCCATTTCTCCTTTTCCTATCTACATTCTTCGAAAAGAAAATTCTTGTTTTCTATTTGTTCACCTTCTAACCAGAGCTACCACAAAGCTCAGTTAGCACCTTTTGAATTATTTCCACTTGTTCCATCGAAGCCTCAGCAAACAACAAAAAGTCGTTTGCAAAAGGGAGATGGGAGGGGATAGGTCGAATTCTTCCCATCTTTATACATCTCCATTTATTCTCCTTAACCACATGTTGACTAACGTGAGCCAATCTTTCCATGCATAACTCAAAAATAGACGGTGATAGGGAATTCCCTTGTTTAACCCCTCTTGAGGCAGTAAAAGAATCCGTGACTCCGCCGTTCCATAAAATTTTCATTGCTGGTGTGGACATACAGGTCATAATCCTATCAATAATATTCTGAGGCATATCCAAGAGAGTCAAGGTTTCATGAATAAGGGACTACCTGAGCCTATCATACACCTTCTCTGGATCGACTTTGATAGCTATCCATGCTTTCTTACACGGCTTCTTTTCCATAGAATGAACAATTTCCTGGGCAATTGTAGTGTTATCTGTAATTTTCCTCCCTAGGGCAAAATTGCTTTGGTTCTCTACAACAAGCTTACTCATCAAGTTCCTTAGTCGATTTGCTATCAACTTGGTTATAGCCTTATAGATAACATTACTAAGGCTAACGGGACAAAATTCCTTAAGAGAAATAGGATTCTCCACTTTTGGAATCAACACAATCAAAGTTTCATTGTGCCTAAAATGCAAGGCACAATGATCTCGAATAGGCACGTAGCGAATCTAAAATTCAAGTGCTTAAACAAAATAAAAATGATGTTTTATGGGTTTTTTGGTATTTATGAAACAAGAAATAAAAGATATGGATGGCACTATTATTGGATATGACTCACCAATAGAGACTAAAAACTAAAAGACATCATGACATGAGGAGAAAGCTGTTGGCCTTTCATTTGCTTCAACTATTGTATCTCAATTAATGGTAAATTGATGCACATCATTCTCGCAGGCTTGTTGAAGATTCCCCCTCAAATCTTGTTGGAAATATATCCACCCAAATGAAAAATGAACCTACAAAACTTAAAAATAGTCGAATAAAATTTTCCAGCAATGCTCAGCTTATGTTCTTTCCCCAATCCTTGATGTGCAAATCTTTTCTTGAATGGTAGTTCCTAATCAATGCACCATCCTGGATCCCATATATAATTTTCATACACATTCGTATAGAAGCTCTCCACCATTAAGCTACCATACAGATGATGATATGTGGACTTCTTAGCACAAAACAAGAATTCATCATGAAGGCTGCATTCATCCAATTTAACAGTAAGAGAACTCAATAATATTGGCTTGTCATGTTCGGTGGTTCCTAGTGTCAAGGAAAGTGGCTCAAATCTAGGTTCACACATTTCAATAGGCAACTCTAAGTCATTATTAATTTGTATAGTCTCTATAACATTGATATTCTCTATATCATCCACATTAGTTGCACTCTTATCAATACTTTTGCCAAATTCCTCTTCACCAATTTCTTCTATAACTTTAGTTCCACCATCTCTATATATAACTGTAGGAATCCTTTTAGTTTCATGAATATCAATGACAACGGTTTTTTCAACCATCACAAAAGTTTCATGTTGTTGCACTTGACTCTCAATTTCATCTTCTTCAACAATTATAGGAACTCCATTGATAAGTTTTACCGCATATTCATTTGGACATTGAATTTCAAGATGTCCACGACCTAAGCATCTTTTACATTTGAGTTTCCAATCATCATCATCACCCATCTCAATAGATTGAGATACTACCTGGGATTAATCAATGGTGGTGGTTGATTATTCACATGCTTTTGTACCGCAATTATTTGATCCATCTTTGTCATCATGTTGTTCATCATCATAGCCAATTCTTGGATCTGTTCCGCCCATGATTTTCCACCATTCATGATGTTAGATATATTCATCGTTGTGTGCTCGATGGCCCAGTCGTTGTAAGCTCTGATACCAAAATATGATGTGCCTAAAACGCAAGACACAGTGATCTCGAATAGGCACGTAGAGAATCTCAAATTCAAATGCTTAAACAAAATAAAAATGATGTTTTATGGGTTTTTGGGTGTTTATGGAACAAGAAATAAAAGATATGGATGGCACTATTATTGGATATGACTCACCAATAATAATCCAAACTACACTCGTTCTCACCTGATATTACGCACAAGTGAAATCGAATGATGTGTTCACCACAATCCAATCGGATTGATAAGAATAGGTCGTTCGCCATGATCATAAGAATCGATAAGAATAGGATCTCGCCACAATCAAACAATTGATTGATAAGAGTAAAAACAGAGAAAGAACTCTCCAATAGGTTTTCAATATCTCCAAAAGCTTCCCAGTCTCAATACAAAAAGGGGTATTTATAATAGATCCCCAAAAGACCTAATTAATGACAAAAGGACTAATTACTAAATATGATAATAAAGATTAATAACTATGGCAATAACTTTCTATATCTAATTATCTTAATATGAAAGGTAATCAAATGACATTAAAGACTAATAAAGACTAATAGATATGACATTAAGGACTGGCAATAACTACTAATAAAGATGTCTAATAATAATTATAAGCAATAAAGACTAAAAACTAAAAGACATCATGACATGAGGAGAAAACTGTTGGCCTTTCATCTGCTTCAACTATTGCATCTCAATTAATGGTAAATTGATGCACATCAGTTCCTGTGGCATAAACCCAGTCCTAAAAAAATCTTTCACCTAGTGTTCCACAAAATCATTGACTCCCATTGAGACTGATAAAAAAGGGGATTCCATCCATTAGGCTTATAAGCTTTATAAAGATCCATATTGAAAATAGCTCTTTAAACTTCATCCTTGTCAATCTGCTTAATTAGAAGACCAACCTCCTCTTCATTTAAAGGAACAAGCAGATTCAGCCAGGAAGTCCCATGTATGCATGTAGGCTCTTCTGAATAAAGTTTCGAATGAAAAGTGATTGCCATTTTCCTCAAATCCTCCTGGTCCTCTGCCTGGTATCCGTTGTCACCTTTCAGTTTTTCAATTCGATTCCTTTTCCTTTTTGCTAAAGTAAACAGGTGAAAATAGAAGTTATTTTTGTCCCCTTGAGAAATCCATCTTGCCGTAGACTTTTGGTACCATAAGAGTACCTCCTGATGTAAAATTTCTTCATATTGTTTTTTAAGGTCTTTACATTTATGAAATAACATGTTTGTTCAAGACGCTTCTCGACTGAACGTAAGGCACTTAAGACTTGCTTCTTTCGAAGAAAAATATTTAGAAATACCCTTTTATTCCAATCTTTAAGCGTTCTCATAAATTCACTGGAACTTTTAAGAACACCAGCATGTCGACTCTAGTTATCTCGAATGAACTGATTAAACTGAGGGTGAGTAAGCCAAAATGCATTAAATCGAAAAGGTCTACTCTCCTGTTGAGGAGGATCTTCACCATAAATTTTCAACAAGATGGGACGATGGTCTGATTTCACCATAAGGAGGTGATTAAGACCTCCCTCTGGATAACTTGACCTCCACTCACTCTTACAAATTACACGCTTCAGCCTTTCTTGAAGTAAACCACTTCTCCAGGTGTACATGGTGACAACAAAACCAACATCGATATAACCTCCTTCATCCAAAATTGATTGAAGCTCCCTTTGCTTTGTATTATTAAATATAAGCCCTCCTCTTTTCTCCATAGCTGTCAAATACACATTAAAGTCTCCGATTACTGCCCAGGGTCATGAATATTATGCACTTCTAACAATAGGAAATCCTACAGCATTTTATGAATATTCTGCTGCGTACCTGCAGAGATGGCAATGTGCAAACCCCTCTTACAGCCTTGACCCCAAGAAAATGAATCCATTAACTCACATGTTTTAGAATAGAAATACTCACCGATGTAGAATCCCACAACAGCCATATTCCACCTGCATAACCTTGAGCATCCACCATAAACCAATCACTATACCCCAACTTCTTACCAATGTTGAGAGCTCTATCCCAACTACATCTTGGTTAAGACACAACAAAGATATCCGGTTTGTATCTAATTTTTACGCCTTTAAAATTTATTTTAAAGCGGGAACTACAAGCTCCCTGACAGTTCCATGCTGCTAAAGACATTATCAAGAGACAAAAAATGAAGAAAACATGAAGAATCATCAAATCTGCATTGAAGTAGAATCTCCATTAGGAGTCTCGTCAATTCCTTGCAGGCTTTTCTCAATTTCCGGGGATGGGCATTATTCAAGGACGGTGCATTACCATGCATGCCCTCAAAATCCCCCTTATCTGGTTCAGAGGTCCGGCAACGCATCTTCCCAGGATCAGGAGGTTTCTTATTCGAGAATGTATCAATAGCTTTGCACAAATCATGGAAATCAGAAGAAGAAGTTGAATTAAAAGAGACATTCATGGGTCCTCAAATTTGTCGCATGCATTACAGGTTCGGTGGCTCTTAGGCGATCTAAAGAAGGTCGTTTAAATCTCTCAGTTTCTCTTCCATTTAGGCTAGGCTGTGTCATTTTCAGATACTGCTGTGAGTTCTTGCCAGTCTGCCCCCCACCTTTTGTTTCCCTTTATTGTTCTCTTTTTCGTAGAAGGTACGTTATCATCCTCCTAACTGGTTGATGAGAATATCTCCACATTACCAGAAAATAATGGATTCTCCGTAACAGCCACCTCTCCTTGATTTTCCAGATTCTCTAATAGCTCAAATCTTGATCCTGAGGTCTTGGTGGTTACCTCAAAGAATCTGCGTAACTATCTCATCCTTTCTAGGGATTCTTCTATTTATCCCTAGTGCAATCATCCACGGCCTGAAATTCACGTCATGTTCCAATGGAGTTTCAACAATTGCATTGCGATGAACTTACCCATCTGATGCAGCATAGGATGAAGAGACGGAAAATCCTATGTCGGCAACATATGCCGCCGACTTTAGTTCTATATTACCGGTGTTGAAGCGGCGTACTTCACATGTCTTTTGGGTTTTTCAAATTCGTAATTAATAATATGGTCAATGCCTTTAGAATATCATTTAATGTTTTTAAAGAATAAATTTTAATATTATTTACTAGGATATTTAATAGGATTTAATATCTTTTAATAGGATGTCAGTTTCATAGGACTTAATGTCTTTTAATAGGATGTCAGTTTTAGTTTTTCCTTTTAAATGCTATTTAATATTATTTAATAGGTTTTAGTCCTTTTTCGGTTATGGTAACTTTCACGCTTGCCCATATATATGTAAGTCCTATGGCATATGAAAGACAGATGATATGTTATTTTGAATAAATTTTCTTTGAGAGTGTTCTCTCTTTATCCCAAAATTCGTAATCTGTGTAGATTTCGACTTTTGATGCCAAATATCTAGGTATTCTAAGAATCAATAGATATTTGAAGATCACAAGCCGGGTATTCGTGCGCGAATCAACGTCTTGCGATTGTTTCCCTTTTGTTCCGCTGCGTCACCATCTCTGGTTTCGTTAGAGGTTGAGGCCCCTAATGCATCTTTATTCTTCTTAGAACCACTCATTATTTCATTATGTCCTGCAGAACCACGGAAGAAGCAACTATGTGGGATTCCCTCGTATTCAACCTTCCTTCACATCCCATCCGGCTTAAATCTTGGAGTTAATGACTTTGAAAAATCAAGTTGAACTGCCACACGAGCAAAACTGCCCCTTTGGGCAAAACTTGTGTTATAGTCCACCTTTAAAGTTTTCCCAGTTAGGTTACCAATACATGTTAGAACTGCTTCATGGTAATATTGCAGAGGCATATCTCGAAACCGTACCCATACAGCTACATTCGAGATGGAAGCGGAGGAGGCTCTAAACGTTTGTCTATTGTTGGAGGGGGAGACAATGCCCCATGATAATCCAGGGACCATCAAGCATAGTCCTTAAAACAACAAGATCATTGGACAATTGCACCATAAAAAATTGATTATCCAAATTAATAACTTTATAATCCCTAGTTGGATTCCACAACTCTTGAATACGGTTACACAACGTACGGTAACCTATGGAATGTCCCACTAATTTGACCACAACAGCATGCTTCCAAGGTTGTTCTAACAAAACATGCTAGCGTTGTGAAATAGAGATTACCGGATTATTATTCTTAAAAGAGACCACAAAATCATCATCTTCAATCTTGATACCCTCTATTTTAGGATTATTTTCCTTGCCTATTAGCCTGTCACGATATGATTGATGAAACCTACCGGAAGGGTTACCATCTTCCTTGTCCTCCATTCCCTCACTTTCAAAAATCATGTTTCTCTGGTTCCGCTCCATCTCCTTGATCAAGAAACTCTGATAATGTTTCCATCCCTATAGCCAATTGATCACCCTCAGTCACTACCCCATCAAGAGCGCATCTTTTTCCTTAAACTTAACCTTTTTCATAGGATCATCATTGACATTGGTGAAAGTTTAGATTCCTGATAAATGTGTAAAAGCAAGGATTTATCCTACATATATTTCACACTTTCATGCACATTTTTTGGGCTTTTAGAGTGAATTTCTGCTAAAAACAAATAAATGGTATGATCTTGGATCAATTGTGTTTAATATGCAAAAGATGTTGAAAAAAATCAAAATGAGGAGTTAAATTGTAAAATTTTAATGTAAAGAATAAGCTAATTCTTTGTGCTATGGTTGACAAAGGTTCTTTGAATTGATATTGGCTTTTGAACTTTAAATTGTAGTAGACGAAGTTGCAGCAGCCAAGCAACCATGGTCGATCAGCCTTGAATAGTAGCAAGCTAAATTGACTTAGGGTCGAGCAGATTACATTTACGGAGCTCTAAGCAATACTTGAGTGCCCACTGAGTTGAGATGGAGTACCTGCTATATTCGAGCTGATCAAGTTTCTCACGCCAAGAACCATTGACCAGTTTATGAGTTTAAACAACAGTAGAGAAACCAAAGTTGACATCAACACGCACCGACCTGAGCTCATAGCACGTTTGGCCGAGCTTACACACCGAACAGTCCAAGACAGAACAGCAAGTGTCGACCCGCTCCTTGCGAAACGTCAAGCTGCTTCAAGACCAAACCCGAGCTCCACACGAGCAGAAAATCCAGCTGAGCTCGTGTAACAATTGAATTGAGCTCCCACTGACCAGAAAATTGAAAATAGCACCTGCTTATACTGAGCTCCTACCACACAACCGAACTAACTTGTTGTCCAAGACCGAGCCTAAGTTGTAGCAGCTTCTATCCAAGTCAAGTGCAAGCATCAGCTAGTCACCAAGCTGAGCGCCCTACTTGCCGACCCGATCTGCCCCCAACCGAATGTCCATAGCAACATCTCAACGAGCAGCAGCACAGAACCAGCATCAACAATTGCAAAAAATTGAGCATGGTGTTGAGAAAGACACAAGTGGAGCACCTACTGCATGCTCTTGAAGCTCCTAGTAGCGGTAGATGTCGAGCTGACTAGCTGGCTAGACAACCGAGCATATAAGAGAATGACATAGCTCCACATAGATCAGTCAAACAAGCTGCAGCAAATGCCAAACTCCGAGTTTGTGACCTGTTCGTTGCAGAGCACCTCACAAAGCTGACCAAGCTGCAATCAACAACAGTCTCACTCACACATCAGCACTGAGTAGAGCAAACCCGATCCAAACAACCGAGCTTGACATTTGGCGAAGATTTCACCTACCAACCGACCCGTTGGTGCGCATATTGAGCTGCCCCATTTGAGCAATGATTCTACCAACCAAGGAGCTACATCTCCGAGCTGACCTTTGACATACCTACTCCTGACACAGTTCACATCAAAACCCACCTAATCCGTATATCTTGTACTGTACATATAAATACCATACTTTTTGCATAGAAAAAAGGGGAGATACAGAGTACCACAGATACAAATATAGTAACTTTGCTTCTTTTTTTTTTTTTTTTTGGCTTTTGGTTCAGATTCCACACTGGGATCAAATAGGCAACAAAACTTGTACATGGACTTAAGAACAGGATCTCCAAGACAAGGTGATTCCGTTCTTTTTATGAATTTCATGTTATGGATATTATTCAAAATTTGTTCCTAATGCAATTATTGAGGTTTTAAGTTAATGATTTAGATTTTTTAGTTGGTTTTACTTGCTGTTAGTTGATCCTATGCTTGCATTAAAGTTGTTAATGTTCATTCACCGAGCATGCATTTTGGGTTAAGCTTGGAATGCTTGTAAGCTTAGGACTGAATTTGAGAAAATCTGTAAGCTTAGGACTGAATTTGAGAAAATCTCTTCTAATCAATCTGTGAATATCTGACTTGGATTAATAATTACATAGAGATATGGATCTTAATTCAACTAGGTATAGAGAATTAAAAAAGATTAGTCGGTTAATCACTTTTCTAGAAATAGGAAAAATTAATTGGTTAATCTACGGTAACTATTCACTTTGAGAAAAGGGAGTTTTACCTAATGCTTGATTGTTGAAATTTGAACACATTATCAATTTGGAAATTGCAAATGTTGAATCAACTGATAGCATGTTCATCAATTAATCTTCTAATCACTTGGCTCTAAACCAAATTCATTTCAGGTATTAGAAATCCTAAAATTTTTATTAATAGCTTTACTTTTCTTTTTTCTTCTTTAAATCAAAAATCAAACTTGTTGTTTTGCCTAACTATAAATAAGAATAATATAATTGAGAGCTAGCCCTCATTTCATGTGGATTCAACCAAGAATTCACCAGTTTATATTATTGCATATACACCTGATACACTGACCAGTAGTTTTTATACTAAAAAAATAGTTTTCAAACGAAAGGTGTATCAGAATTTGGCACCGTTCCTAGGGAATGAATCATGCTAATTTTAGTTTTTCAGACTATTGTAGACTAAAAATTTATTTGGAATCTTTGAAAAAAAATTGCAAAATTTGAAAAATACAAATATATTTCTTTATTCTTTGTGAATAGTAGATCTTTAGTTGTTTATACCTATCTTCTCTCTTCTTTTTCTTTTTCTTTTTCCAAGTGTTTAAAGGCTTTTGAATTCACCAAGTCGCACAAGCAAGTTTTTGAGCTGAGGACAAGAATAGATGATCAACAAGCACCGAGTTTCCGTTTTTGTTGTGCTATCGAGCTTCAAGAAGAGATAAATGCATTTAGCTAGTATAAGGGCAAGCCTTTGTTAAGTGCTTGGAGAAGGTAAAACAATTTGATGATGAGATGCCCTTATCATGGATTGCCTATATGTTCACAATTGAGAGTATTCCTTGACAAATTAGGGGCTCATGATAGGATGATGATAGAGTCGGTTGTTGGAGGGTCATTAACAAGAATGCCATGGAAAGTGGTGTTTAAGATAATTGAAGACATAGTGGAATGCCCATCCACCAATTCATATTTTTCCCCACCAGTAGTTCGTTATTGGTGAGGTAGACCAAACAAGAGCACTTAATGTCAAAGAGGTACATTGAAAATGAACTCACATACATCAACTCAAGAATGGTCTCACCATAGCGAAGCTCTAAGGGAGGCAACTACCTCTTTTGCAAATCCGGTGACCCCAGCTTCAAAAAATGAGAGAAGCATTGATGAGATTGTAAGAGGTAATTTAGAGCAGAAGTGTAAGGAGAAGTTTGAGAAGCAACAAGCTGTCATCGAAAAATTAGAGGCTTAACTATCACATGTAATAGAATTTGTGCAAGTATGTTCCATCTTGCTAATATGAATAAAGAAGAAGACAGGTACAATGAATACGGTGAAGAAGTAACCCCAACTAAGTCTCCTAGTCATGAAGAAAGGAAATAGGAAGTCAATGTGTCCAGTGAGGAAGAAATAGGAGGACACTTCTTGTCACATCCAAAAAGGTACCCTAAACGTAATAGTCCACTGCATGTTAAACGAGACTTAAGAATCATTATCACAATTATTCAAAAGTCTTGTATTAGATGCATGGCATTCCCTTACGATAGTAAAGTACATATATAGTTGGAGATAGATAGTTCAACTTGATAGAGCATGGAAAAAAAAACATAAACTATAAATATCTCAAGATCATTTACAAAATATCAAGGGGTAGTCCTCCACTAAATAAGAAGTTCATATATTAATTTTTAATAACAACCCGAGCGTTTAAGGTTTCCTATAAAATTCTATACAATTCTAATTATAACTTCTAAGGAAAAACTCCCAACTCGCATTACTTGATCTGGCCAAGTCCGAAGATGCAACCATATGTACGAAAATTGCATCAAAAAGAAGCTATGAGGGTATAAGCTACGCTAGCTTAGTAAGTTTCACTTCTAAAATTAAATACTCCATCAACAATAGGGCAAGCAAGTTATATTAGACAATCATATGAAATGCACAAGCACGTAAGCATATAATACATGAGACTTTTTGGGAGTCCTATGTTGAATGGATTTATGCCCTCCATTCGAGGTTAGGTATTTCAGGCCCATACGATCATAGATTTCAATTTTTCTTATTTATATAGTGATTGATTCAAGTGCCCACCCACTCATTAATTTTATAGTTGATTCAAATGCCTACTCCACTTCCATTTTAATCCAGGTCTTCCACGCCAACATTCGAGTTTTCAGGCCCACTCGTTGCCTAACTATTATGCCTTCTTCCTATAAAGGTATAATAACAAATGTAATGGACTCAACATATGTTATGCATGAACAATTTAGTTATAAGATCATGGCATATTATTTAGGTGAATTATAGGCGATCATAGATATTTCAGACACTTCAATTCAATATTAAATCATACAAATATTTATAACAATTCCCATTTCGATGTTCTTTTCATCAATTCAACCAAGTAGAAATCACACGCACATTCCAATTTTATCTTGTCCTAATTCTAATGTCACTATCATTACAAGCATAATCGTAAGCATGTAATTTAAGGAAAGTGAATTCACTCGACTGTGGACACCGGTCTCTAATAGTAATACTCCGGAAACAAGAATTCCCCCGATTGAAAGTCACCTAAATGAAAGAAATACCCAAATGAGTATTTCATACCATAACTAAATCCAACTGATTAAATAAAAACTCTTAAGTTCGTGATTTTCGTGATAAATGAAAATTTCAACTTAAAATGACCATAACTTGGTCATTTTAACTCAGAATTTCGCAAATAAGTATCGATTTCTATCTACTTCAAAAGATCTATATATTTATAAAGTTATTCTTAAGTTTTGAAAACTTTTAGGTTTTTGAAAGCTCGGATCAAATCTAATCAATAAAACTTGCATTTTCGAAATTGTTTTGTGAAATTTGCATTATTTCTACCAAGTATATTATATGTGCATGTAATATCTACAATTTATTATCATGAATGATATGATATGAGCTATCTACATGTAAATCCTTAATGATTTTTTAATAAAAAGAATTATTAGAAAATTTTTACGTTGCAACAATTTTAAGAACACTTAGTTAAGAAAACTAGCTTTATCTCTTTGAAAATCATCCATGTTTTTACTAAGATAAAGCCTTGATGACCTATATACCTAATATCTTCGTTATCTTAATAAAATTCTTCATTTAAAAGTTGGAAAATAGATGTTTAAACATGGGTTTTGCCCAGTGACGAATTTTACACAATTTTAGGAAATGAAAATATTGTTTGATCCATGTTTGGAAACCTTTCCATTGTTTTACGTTTATACTTTGATAAAATACATTTACTCTTATCAAAATCAATTCTTTATTATATCTATTCCCTAAGGCTTCTATTTTTCTATTAAAATCATCATTTTGATATTTGGAAATAGGTATTTAAATGGGGATCATTTTCAGATCCGAATTTTGAAACTTGTTTTTTATTTTATTTCTTGTGAAAAACTCATTTAATCTTTCTAAAATTAAGTCCTAATCAAACCTACTCCCTAAGGCTTCAATTTCTTTAATAAAAGTCTTGTTGTAGGGTTGGAAAATAGGTGTTTACTTAGCATTTCACCCTAGTTACGAATTTTAAGTTTTTTTGTTGGTGTTGAGATATAGCTCTAACTTAACTTTTGTAATCCTTTTCTTGTTTTGAAAATTTCTTTTAGTAAAACTATGCTCATCTTATAAAAATCACTCATTTATGATACTTACCACCTAAGCCCTTCATTTTACATGTAAGATCTTCATTTTAGAGTTGAAAAATAGGCTTTTTAAATGGTTATTTCTTAAGGTCCGAATTTCAAAAATCACTTTTTGATGGAAACAAAATAGATCTTGGGTTTTGGCAACACTTTCATTAAGACTATCATATTGCAAATATTTTATGTATGTAAGACAAGTAACTATGGCATTTAAATACTCTAAACAAATAGATCTACTTTATTACTCATGTCATGGATGAAAATGCAACATAAACAATATGTAGGTAAGTTTAATAAAAGAGTATATGTACAAAACATCTATAAGAACAACATTTAGCAATAATATACCAAAATAATAGTAAGAAAACTTAAATATCAAGATCCACAACATTGTGATGGCGAAGATCTCATGTTTAAGTGTTTCCACATCCCAAGCATAAAGCTCATGGGGGGTTTTAATGGAACCACACATGTATAATCTTGCCATTACATGTTTTAGTGTGGTAGGGTCAAGATCTATTACCTATTTAGATGTGTGGGGCAAGAAAACTTGAAGAAAAAGAAGTGTGTGAGTGTGTGTGAAGGGAGGGGGTCATGGCACAATTAGGGAGGAAAAGAGAGGAGAGAAAATATTTGCAAGAGTTTGTTTAGTGAAAAAGAGAGAAAAGTGAAATGAGATAGGTATAAAGGAGTTTATATAGGGAATTGGATTAGTGTTTATGTAGAATAAAAAAAAAAAAATAAAATAGAATGAGTGAGAGTGTGAGGGGAAAGGGGTGCCGTTTTGGAGCTTAAGGGGGAGAGAGAAATATTTGATTTATTTTGTGTAAAAAAATTCAAATTTAATAAGTAATTTAGTAGTGAAAGTGTATTGGAAAAGAAAATGTAAGAAAATGATGTAAGATTATAAGAATAGGTTAAGAATATAAGAATAGGTATGGGTGTTGTACTTGGTGAATAGTATGAAAGAAATCAAAAAGTTGATTAGACAATTAAATTACCGGTAGTAATGAAAATATGATAAAAAGGTTATAACTGTAATTTTTATAAACCGAAAAATTTTATAATTATATTTTAATTCCTTATTAAATTTTGGTTTAATAAGTCCTATATATCATTTTTTCTATTTTCGAGTCCTGGGGGCTAGTTTTCGAGAACAGATCCCGATCGGGTCCGAAACGAATGAATTTCTCTGAAATCTGATCTATTGTGTTTTGATAATTATTTATGGTTATATTCTAGAGCTAACTCATTTTTATTATTCCGGGGTTTCGTTCTTGGGATTGTCGGACTTAGGGCTTTCAAGTTCAGCTAGTTCTAGAGTATTCTTTTAGGGTGTCGATTTCTGGTTTCTGGTAACAATCTTCGAAACCGAATTCAGGTTGCTAAGAGATTGAGGGCTTACACTTCTCCAGTGTCCAATGAGGAGGAAGTGAAAGAAGAAAGACCAGCTTGGGAAGGTGCTATTGAAAAGTTAGCAAACTTGACTCTTGAAAGATTTAAAAAGTTGGGGAGACAAATTGAGAGTGTTGTGATAAAGGCTTCAGCTCCAATTGAACCAGTAAATGAGATCAATGCTAAGTCAAGCAAGTCAATTGAGAAAGAAGATACTGAAGCTTCTACGTTAAGTCAAATGGAAAAGAAGGTACAATAAGAGCATGTTGCTGTAGTCACTAAGCCTACTATCAAGCCATATGAACTACCAATTCTTTTTCGAAGGCAATTAAGAAAGAGAAAAGAAGATGAAGAATACAAGAAATTCCTGGAAGTGTTTAAGAAGCTAGAGGTCAACATTCCCTTAGCTGATGTCTTGGAGCAATCACCTCAATACAAGTGCTTCTTGAAAGAAGTAATAAGAAAAGAAAGATGAATGGGAGAGAGATAGTCATGTTATCTCAGGCATGCATAGAAGCATTGAAGAATGCACTTCCCCTTAAATTAAACGATCCGAGGAAGTTCATTTCGGATTACACCATAGGAGATAGTCAATTCAAGAATGCCTTTTGTGACTTGGGAGCAAGTATCAATTTGATACCATTCTCTGTGGCCAAGAAGTTAGGATTAGGGGATGTAATTCAGAAAACTAAAATGGCAACTCAATTGGCTGACCATTCTCTTAAGAGAACTAAAGGAGTGATTGAGGATGTACTATTGAAAGTAGACAAGTTCATACTTCATGTGGACTTTATAGTATTGGATATCAAAGAAGATCCTGAGATTCCTATCATCCTTAGGCGCTTATTCATGCCCACAAGTGGGGGGGTAATTGATATAGCAAAATGGTGTAGAGAGTTGGAAGTAAAGAATTGCATGTGAACATTATGAAGCATTGGAGGAAGAGCCCTCAATCTACTAAGTTAGACACAACACTTGACGATCCAAGTGGAAAGGATGAAGAAAACAAGGAAAATGATGGCAACGAAACTAGCCAATTTCATCTTCCATGAGAAAAGAAGCCGAAAAGTCGGGTTGAGACTATAAATCAAGCACTAGGTGGGAGGCAACCCACCAATGACCTTATTTTATGAATATTACCTTTGTCTTTTGTGAATATTTTCTTTTCATGGATTATATATGCTTTTGTTAAGTCTTTTTGTTTTGTTACATATGCAAGTCAACTAGTACAAGCTCGGAGTTGGGTTAAGCTCATGTCATGACTTGAGGAGCACAATGACTCAACTCAACCCTCCAAGGAGATCATCTAATCCTCATTCCTTCCTTTTCATGCTTTTACTTATGAATATACAATTAGGACATTGTAAATTTTTAAGTTGGGGGTAGGAGTTGCGTCTTTTAAGTAGATTGGAGTTGTTGGTGTTGGAAAAATAATTTTAATGTTGGAAGTTTGGTTAGATGAGCTGATTCTCTGATGCTTATTTGTAGTGTTTGCTAAAATTTTTATTGTTTTATTTGTTGTTAGCTAGACATTCCATGAGTTTTTACTGATTATACTTGTTGTGTGTGCTGGACAAACATGAGTTGAAATGATTTGTGTACTTTTGATTCTTTTGTGCTAAATGAGGATGCAATTGATCCATGTCACTCTTGATACTTGCTCCATTTACACTAAAATTTTCCAAGTATGGAATTATACCTACATTTTTACATGAAAACAAGAAAAATGGTGTAAATATTTTCGATTTTTGTGTTTCTTGGAACTTGATCATGAGTTGGACAACTTTCACTTCTCTAGAGCTAAGCCATGGAATCATTACTTTGTTTAGTTACTCTTCATTTAGGTTTAGATTTAAATACTTGAGATTAAGGCAATGTCATCGATTTTGAATTAGATTTGTTTGCATTTTTAAGTTGACTAGTATGTATCCGAGTTCTTTGAAGTTCTTTAGCATAATATGTTTATGTAAATTATGCAAAATTTGAACTTATCTTATGCCACGCCCCAAAAGAGTATCCTAGACGTGGGAGTCCACCACGTACGATATTAAAACTTAAAAATGACTTCCTAAAGTCATGCGAAAGCTTCAACATCATATGTAATGCGTCTATCACAACAATAGGAGACTCCAGTAAGATGTGTAGTTTAAGATAGTAAATATAGCATATAAGAAATCTAGATAAATATCTAACTTCAATATTATAGGAATATGGTCCTTACAACATCTTAGGTGCATTCCCACGATAAATCTCCAAAGAACAAAATACCAACTTAGTCTTTCACATAAAGAAACAATACTAGAACCAAAAGATTATAAAGGAAATTTATTCTAAGATCTTCAAAAGGTTTTCCCCCAAAAGCTTCCAAAAGCATAATTCCACTTGGGTATATGAAGTCCTCGAGTAAAAAAGGTATCGATCATGTGTCAACAAAAGTCTATTGGGATGTGAGCTTAACTAGTTTAGTGAGAATATTCCTTGATTAACGTACTCGTATCAATAAATTCAAGCAAGTTATTAAGTAAGCATATGAAATGCATCAAGCAAGTGAGCAAGCAATACATACGATCTACCGGAAATCATATGCTTGAATGGATTAACCTATCCATTCAGGGTTAGGTTTTTCGAGCTCTTTAAAACCCATCTTTTAAATCCAATCATGTAGTTTATTTCGAGCTCCTACTTGCCCATTTTGAAATAGTTATTTTGGGCTCCTATTCGCCCATCCTTAAATAGTTCTTTCGGGCTCCTATTCACCCATCTTGCAGACTTACGGGTTCCCATAAACCCTACTACTATGCTCGTCACATCAAGCATAGTAGCTAATGTAATGAGGCTAACTACATGATATGCATGAATCAATTAATATAACTCTTAATGTGTAGTTAAGATAACTTTAAGGCGATCGTAGAATTTGCAGACACTCTATCATGATAGTAAAACACAATTTAATTAACAACAATTCATGCATCGATATGCTTAGTATACTTTCAACCAATATTATTATGCATAGTCCATTTTCATCTTTTTCTACTTCTAGTACTTCTAGCTACAAGCATAAACAAATACATAAAAGTAGGACATAAACCCACTTGACCATCCTTGCCACAAATTCTTCACTCGTAATAGTCCCCCGACTACGGATCCTCTTAAGCTTTGATACCTAAACGAAAGAAATACCTAGAATGAGTATTTCGTAGGAGTTCGAGTTAAATTTTCTAATTCTATTCTAGTATTTGCATTAAAATTCAGATAAAAGGAAATTCCAACTTAAAAGGGCCATAACTCGCTCATTTTAACTTAGAATTTCATATATTATATATCGTTTTCTACCTACTCAAAAAGACCCATCGATTTCTAAGGTTATTTTTATCATAAAAAAGCCATTTGGATTCCCAAACACCACGGTACATAATAGTTACGAAATTTTCAGCCCTTAAAATATGATTTTCCAAACTTTCTTTACCTAAAAATCCTTAAACGAATATATATCCTATGGTTGGGAAAAATCCATTTTGATACATAAATAGACCCATATTTTATGCATGATTCTATTAGTATTGTCTCAACAATTATTTTTTATAAAACGACTTGTCTTAGTTTTGGAAAATTGGACTTTGAAAATTTTCTCTTTAAGTGGTTTGATAGAAATTACAAATTTCGGGTTATGATAAATAAGTGTCTTCTTTTTATATTTTTATTTCTTAACACTTTCAAAGATAAATTAATTTCCAAAAATTTTGTCATTTAAGTTATCTAACCATTTTATTTCTAGTGATTGCAAAATACGGCTTTCAAAATTTTTCTTAAGTCGTTGGTGTTGTCTAATATTTGGAGTTATGTTAAATGTAAGTTTTTCTCTCATTTTTTATTTTCTCTTACTTCTTTAGAAAATAAGTTTACTCTTTCAAAACTTCACTTTATTGGAAAATTTTATTTCTCTAAGTTAGTTTCTAAAATAGTGAGTTGATTTTACCTTATTTAAAAAACTTGTTTTATTCTCAAGATTTATCAACTGGTGGCATAATTCTTTTAGATAAATTTATAAGAAAAGCTTTCATAATAAAGAATTATCAACACTAAAACTTCGCGAAATTTTCATTTTAACTTTGAAAAGAACTTTGAAAAGGGAATAGCAATATTAAAAATTATATCTTCTAAAAGCTTACTTAATAAGTGATTATCAAAGCCTGTGATAAACCTATTTAAGTTTTATAAAATATATGGCTAGGTTCAAATCTTAAGTTTAATGCTAAAAATTATATTTTTATGGAGCATTTAGTTCTGAAAGAAATGAGTTCCTCTGTATTATTTGAAGAAATCTTCATTACTAATACTTTAAATTTATGATTAGCGTGTCTAAGCTTTTGAAAAGAATTTATTAAAAATAATACTTAAATCTTTTGTTGAAAAATCCTTTGTTAAGTGATAAGAAATTTAGTTTACTTTTCTTTATTAAAGAAAGAACCCATTTTTATTTTTTTTAAGACGATAACATTCTAATTATGCATGAATATGATTATGTAGCAATAAAAAAGAGTAAATATAATACATAATTAGATATAAAGAAATATAATAAGCAAATAAGCATAATAATATGATCAAGTATTGAGAATCTTAACTTCATCAAGGTATCTCGGTCTAGTATTGAGAGTCATAGCTTCATCAAGGCTTTTCGGACTAAGAATAGACTAGTCTCAAAAGAAAAAAAAAAAGAAAGAAAGAAAGAAAGAAAGAAAGAAAGGAAAAATCATAATAATAAAAACAATAATAATAAGAGCATGTTAGCTAGAAGTTAGTGAGCAATTTAGGCTCTAAGAAATTTATAGATATACATATACTTAATAATATATATATATATATATATATATAAGGTTAAATTAGGAGCATAATAACAATAACAACATAATATCATAATAATAACAAAACAACATAATCAGAATTCTAGGCACGTGCAAGAACCAAACATGAACATGTTATTGCTTCTATAACTCACATGAGCTTTAAGAAACAACAACATGGCCATGCTAAGCTACATGACATAGGAAAAGTAAATATAGGAAAGTTTTTACCTCAAAGTGTATATTTGATGAAGAAAGAAAGTGATGGTTGTAAGAAAATGTAGGTGGTAGTTTTGTGAAGAGAAAAGAGAGTTTGGAAGAGAAATTTGGAGAGAGGATTTGAGGAGAGAATTTGGTAGAATTTTGATAGGAAAAATGAGAAGTGTGAAATAAGTGGAGGGAGATGGGGTATTCATAGTTGAAGATGAAAGAAAATTGAGTGTAATAAAATAAAATGAAAAAGAAAAATAATAGAGAAAGAGAGAGAGATGGGGCTAGCGATACAAGGCATGGGGAAGAGAGAGTGTTGATTGAATTTGTATTTTGTTGGTAACGAAAAGATAACCAAGAGGGGGGTGAATTGGTTATAAAATTTACTTTTTAAAATTTAAAACAAATTTCACACCACTTGGTTATTCAACTAAAATGGTTTTAAAACTTTCTTAAAATAATGATCTTAACAAATAAAAGCTTTAAGCAAAAATTCGGATCAAAAGTGATTCAAGACTTTCACACTTAGAAACCTTCTGCTTAACTCTCTGAGTAAGAAAAATATGAATGATTTACTCTCTGATTAACCTTATGAGCATATATCACACATATAAATCATCAATAATAAATCACGAAATTAAAGAGAGATAAGGAGAAGAAAGTGCAAATCGATATATAGAGGTTCCGCCTCGAGCGTCAATCCTCTCTTCCGGCTCTAAGCTAGGGTCCCGGTACTCCTCACCGGTTGTGTTCCACTATCCAATCAAATCAATAAAAGTTACAAAAAGTTCTTGCCAATCCTTTAGCTATAATTCACTTAGCTTGATTCTCTCAATCAATCAATCAACTAAGCCTACTTGTAACTCTCAACTCACACTTAAAAAAATATAAGATCAAATCAAGAGGAATAAGAATTAAATTTCCTTAAAGTTATTTGTTCAAATGAACAGTAACAATAGAATATGATAATTTCTCTCGTAAGAAGGCTTTGATCACTGTGGCAAATTGAGTATCACGTTGTTATTTTTATATCTTGTTCTGTCTCGCTCTTTTTCTTTTTATTCCCATTACTCTAACGGCTAGAAGAGCGAAAGGATGAACTTGTCCGAGATTTTCGTGCATGTAATCAGTTGACGTTTATCCAACTGTTGACTTACTTTGATTTTTGAATTCTTGATCTAATCTTCGAAATTCTAACTTCAGAAGATAAATCAAATAACCAACAACTTGTATGTTTATCTTATATTGAAAAATCGAACTTGGATTTATCCTTCATTGCACAGCTTCATCGTCTGGTACTGTTCATGCTTTATCAAGCTTGCACATTATTCGTATGATTCAAAAAATCTTTGGACACATTCCATAAAAATCTAAATTGTATTTTGTAAATACTTTATATTATGCACACTAACTTTCTCCTCAAATGTAATTAGTTTGTATAATTTAAATTTCACTTCTAGGCCGTATGAACTTCAACTGTGTGTTAATGAACTCCAAAACAAACATTAATTTGAATTTTAATCCCTGTGGATTTTGAACCAACTTTGTGGAACACATTGAGCATAATACCCAAATTATACTCAACTTTGGAGCTAGGTCTTCATAAATTAAAAATGAATTGAAAAACACATGATTCTCATAGAGTTTATAAACCTTCTGACATTCCCTCTGATGACTAAAAAAAATCCTTCTATTCTCATTGGAACCTTCTGAGTAACCTTCTAATGTATAAATGTTTCACTGTCTAACATTCTGATATACTTTCTGATATAGTTTTACATTATTAATATATGATGCTGCACACTTAAACAAAATACGTAAGAAATCATTTAAGTCTTTTTGTTATCATCAAAATCATCTTTTGAGAGAAATCAACATATTTTTATAATGAAAAGTAATAATGTGTAAGGTATTATGTGAATTAAGTTGTATTGGAAATATAAAAGTGTAAGAATAGGTGTGTAGATTGTAAAAAGTAGGTTGTAAGAAGAAATAGATATAGTGAAATAGTAATGAATAGTAGAAATAGTACTATGAATAGTAGACTAAACAAATGAAATACCGGTAGTAATAAAAATACACATAAACGAGTTATATCTGATATTTTTAGTTTCTGAAAAATTACGAAACTGATATTTTTGCAATCCTTGTAAAATTATGAGTCTTTTGGTGCTATCGGAATATTTTTACTATTTCAAGCACTTGTGCACGTTTTTCGAGAACTGATTTTGTTCAGGTTTAAAACGAATTGATAAATCTGATCTTTTTACGCTATCTTATATTATTCCAAACTATAATCCATCATTAACTTATTTTCTTTGTTCTCAGGTTTCGAGTGCGGGATTGCTGGAGTTGAAACTATGAGATTGTCTTGATCTTAATTGACTTTTGAAACTCTGGTTTGATTAGGGTTAGGGTTTATTCCAACTTTACCCTAGAAATTGAGGGGTTTACAACCTACTCCCCTTAAAAAAAGTTTTGTCCTCAAAACTTGGCTCGTATACTTAACTAATGATGCATACCCGAGCTTCATAAAGGGTTCAATATTCCTCCAATGGAATTTGCCTTTAATGTTCATATGATTCCCGACTTTAAATTTAAGAACCTATCGCTTCTAGTTTACCCAATTCTTTTGTCAACCTTAGGCTTTTCCATTCTTTTAGCTTAGAGCATTGATTACTATATTCATTCTCTTTTACATAATAGCTTATTCAAGATCGCAATCGTTTTATGAACTCTTTAACCATTCCTTCTACCACGTGTTCAGCTCCTTTGGCATGAACAAGTGCTCAAGTCTCTGATGACCAATATAAATCCTATATCCTTGATCGTTCAGATAATATTTCCATTTGAAAGCAAACTTCACCACGACTAGTTCTAAATCATGTGTCGAATAACTCTAATCTTGCAACCTCAATTGCTAAGAAGCATAAGTAATTACTTCTTCCATCTGGCATTATCTCACATCCGAGACCATTTCCCGATGTGTTCCCATGCATTATGTAGAACTCTTTTTAATTTAGTAACATCACAATTGGTGCGAGAACGGATCGTCACTTTAGTCCTTGGAAACTTCGTTCCCTTTTTGTTCGTTCATGCAATTCCTTATTCGCTTCTTGGTTATCCAAGTTGAAAGCTTGGCTACCTTGGAATATTCCTTTACGACTTCCTATAATAAACGCCTTGACCTAGTAAATCATCTTACGCAATTTCCATACTACCACTACCTTTATCTTTTTTAGGATTCTCCGGTATGTTTTTATTGGAAGCATCTTAACCCAAAAAAGAAGTTTAGTTTAGCTAGAATTCACACTTTGGTAACTTAGCAGATAGCTTGTGGGCTCTCGACATTTGTAACGTCATTCATGGATTTTTTCATGTTATCTATGTGTTCTTTGAATAAACAAGGGTGTCAGTGATGAAGACTATCAAACTTTGTCCAATACTTGAGTCCTTAAGTCCATAAAGGTAATGGGTGTGTTCGTCATTCCATAAGGCATCATAGGAACTTTTAATGCTCGTAGCATGCACAGAAGGCGATCCTCAGCACGTTTCCGACTTGATTCTTAACCGGTGATATCTAAAACATAAACTAATGTATAAGGGCACGCTTGCTCTTTGCAATTGATAAAAAAAGTTATTGGTTTAAGGTATAAAGTACTTGTTATTGACGGTGACTTTATTAAGCTCACGATAGTCTATGTATAGACTCATGGATCCATCCTTTGCCTCCACAAAGAGTACGAGGCTCCTCAAGACGAAACACTTAGCCTATCAATTTCTTATTCCAAAAACTCTTATAGTTACTTCTTTAGCTTTTCTCAACTTGATGGATGCCATGTGGTATGGCGTTTTAAATATAGGCTCGGTATCCTTTATCAAGTCAATTCTCAAAATCGATCTCTTACTTGGAAGACAATCTAGGTAACTCACCTTAGAGAAACTTTGGGGAAACTCGTTGATAATTGGGATGTCGTCAAGGTCGGGTTTCTCCCTTTCATCCTCTATACTACTTAATATAGCTTCTAAGTCCCTCATCAACATCCTTTATTAACTCAAACAAACTCCGTTCATGTCTCCCTAAACTTATAGATTCGTCAACGAATGTCTCCTTCCTTCCTTATCCCATAAACTCTACTTTATCTTCGGTAGTCAACCATATCCTTATCGAAAGATAATCAATTTATTCTTGTGGTTACTTCATATTTACTTATTTCCAACATTATAAGGTTTGTCGGAAGGAGGCATCCTTGAATTTTCTAAGGGTAAGCTTTTAAAATTTTCCTTATCGTCACTACCCATGGGATTCTTTATTTCACTTTTAGGGGTTTTACTTAATCATCCAACTATCGTCTACTAATCTTTATATTTTTATGGAATTAAAGAAAACACTTGATTAAGATTTAACACTAACCTGTGACCTGGTCATAACCGTAGTCATCCTCGTCCTCAAGAACCGCTAACTCCACATCTTCATCTTCCATCTCCCCATCTCCCCATCTCCCCACATCTCCACTGTCTTCCTAAATTGTAGACCCTCATTTCATGCATAGAAGTCCCAGCACGACTTCCACTTCCATTTCTATTCCTCATTCTCATGGGCAGATCCTCTAAATGGTCCAGTTGATCTGATGGGGGCACTCTTCTTTTACGAGCATTCTTTAGCAAAGTTTTTGGCTTATCTGCATACAAAGCAAATAGAAGATGCTTTCTTTGGACACTTTGGCACTTTGTGGTTGGGGTCACCATAAAAGTAGCACTTATCTTGGGTCATGGGTTCCCTAACATTTCCAGCAAATTATATTCTTTGGCGCATCCCTTCTCCCATTAACCATTCCTCTAAAACTGCAGTTTCGCTTGAACCTTTTTGATGGGTAGCTAAAATTTGGCCCTTCATGAAATCTCCTTCCAATAACATAGATCTTCTTTTCTGATGCACACGTCTTTTTCCTTTTTGCTCCTTTAATAATCCGAGCTCTTTTTAGCAATTCTCGAAAATTCCTTATATCAAATTCTTCCAACTTCACTCGTAGCTCCTTGTCTAGTCCATTGAAAAAGACTTGTCTCTTCAACTCCTCACCATATTTGTAGGAGTTAGGTGCATACTGGAGTAGCCGATTGAACTCAGTCTCATATTGTTCCACCGTTTTTCCCTTTTGCGTAATATGTATGAAGTTTGAGCTATACTAAACTCGAAGACTCCCTAGGAAGTGGCTTTCCAGGAATTCATGTTGGAAAATTTCCAGAGTGATTGGATGTATCAATTCTCTACTCTTGGATTCCCACCACACACGGGCGTTTAAGCGAAGCATATATGTATCGTAGGTTATCTTTAGGTGTCGTGGTGATTCAAACACATCGAATGACCTTTCTATTTATGCAAGCCAATCTTCTGCCTCATCAGACTTGCCAAAGGCTCCATCAAAGTATCTATAACTCTGGATGAATTCTAGTAAAATGCTTTAGTAGGGTCATAATAGCGGCGATGGCGACAAGGGTGGGGTATGTGATTGCTCATTATGTGGTGTAGGCACTTCAACGGATGCTTGATGTTTGCTTTGGGGTGGGTCGGACCAAGCACATGTGCATCTTGTTGTTACACAAGAATATTCAACACTTGTGCTATCTATCTAAGAGTGACTTGGTTATCAATCGATGGATTTGGCGGTGGCATAACTTACAGATTTGGAGGAGGAACTTCGAGTTGATTTCCATCCTCGGTTGGTTGGCTTAAAGCATGCCACTTGCGATTTCATCCTCTTTGAGTTCGACTATTTAAATATTTTATTTACGTGAGTTCATTCTTTTCTCTTAACTTATTAAGTTTTGTCGCAATGTTTAATAGAAATTGCGAAAATCTAGAACAACCATAATTATTAAAATTAACTACAGAAATTTACGAAATCAAAAGCATGACAAATAAATTCAAATAGCCATAAAAGAAATTTCATTTAATGGAAACATGGAAAGCTTAAACATAAAGGATTAGAAATCATGATTAAAATTCAAACTTATGGAAATAAAGTCATGGAACAGACATTCAATAAAAGTTGGTAGGCAATCAAGAATTTTCAAAATATAACTTCACAAAATCACAAAATAGGATATGTTTTTCTAATATTAGGAAATTTACTTACGAAAAAAGGTAATCATAAAATTATACAAGGAATTCATATTAAGGGAATCATCAAATTACTTATTATCTTTATGACACTTAACTACTTCTTCTAATTATTCCTAGTTTAGTTAACTAAGGCGTTATGCTTCAGGTAAATGCAATGCTTCCTTCCTGACTCGACATCTTCTTCTTGCTGCGCTCGTGAACTCATGCTTGGTTACAGCTTACTTTCTTAGAGTTTCCTACTTCATCTTTTGGCAATAGAGGCAGGATCCTGGTCTTTTGGCACACCGACGGATGTACTCACCATTAAAACTAGATCATACAGTCTTTCATTGGTTTCTTCATTCAAAAAGTAGGAAAGTTTGATTTCTCATAAAGATGACATGTTCTTGTGACTAAAAACAGCTTGAGAGTTCATTCAAGGACATAAACTAGTTCTACACGTATATTTTTGGTGAGGTCATGAAATATGCGATCTTCCCATTCGATACCATAATATCCCAGTTGCTACGGTTTTAAGACTTCTTAAATTATTCTTGTCTTATCGAATAGGACGATCTCATAAGATTCTTAGTTTTTTTTTTCTTCACTCTACCTACGGTTCCTCTTTCTTACGATGAAAAATCTATCTATCTTTTCCTACACTAATCTTCCATCTAGATACTAATAACTCACAAGAATCCCCCTAACACTCTCATGATTTATTCTTAAGCTTATAATGCCTCTAAGACTTCTACTTCTAAACTTATGGTTTTCTTCCCTAAGCTTGATGCTCTGATACCACTTAAACTGTCATACCCCATAGGATACCCTAAACGTGGCAATCCACTACATATGGTATTAAAACTTAAGAATGACTTGCCGAAGTCATGCGAAAGCTTCAACACCTTATGTAAGACGTCTATCATAACAATATAGCATACAAGAAATCTAGATAAATATCTAACTTCAACGTTATAGGAATATGGTTCTTACATCATCTTAGGGGCATTCCCTCGATAAATCCCCAAAGAACAAAATATCAACTTAATCTTTCACATAAAGAAACAATACTAGAACCAAAATATTTTAAAGGAAATTTATTCTAAGATCTTCAAAAGGTTTTCCCCCAAAAGCTTCCAAAAACATAATTTCACTCGGGTATATGAAGTCCTCGAGTAAAAAAGGTATCGATCCTGTGTCAACAAAAGTCTATTGGAGTATAAGCTTAACTAGCTTAGTGAGAATATTCCTTGATTAATGCATTCATATCAATAAATTCAAGCAAGTTATTAAGTAAGCATATGAAATGCATCAAGCAAGTTATTAAGCAAGCATATGAAATGCATCAAGCAAGTGAGCAAGCAATACATATGATCTACCAGAAATCATATGCTTGAATGGATTAACCTCTCCATTAGGGGTTAGGTGTTTCGGGCTCTTTAAAACCCATCTTTGAAATCCAATTATGTAGTTTATTTCGGGCTCCTACTTGTCCATTTTGAAATAGTTGTTTTGGCTCCGATTCACCCTTCCTTATATAATTCTTTTGGGCTCCTATTCACCCATCTTGCAAACTTGCGGGTTCCTACGAACCCCACTACTATGTTCCTATCCTATTGAGCATAGTAGCTAATGTAATGAGGCTAACTACGTGATATGCATGAATCAATTAATATAATTGTAAATATGTAGTTAAGATAATTTAAAGGCTATCGTAGAATTTACAAACACTCCATCATGATAGTAAAACACAATTTAATTAACAATTCATGCATCGATATGCTTAGTATACTTTCAACCAATATTATCATGCATAATCCATTTTCATCTTTTCCTATTTCTAGTGCTTCTAGCTACAAGCACAAATAAATACGTAAAAGTAGGAGATAAACTCACTCGACCATCATTGCCATAAATTCTTTACTCGTAAAAGTCCCTCGAATACGGATCCTCTCAAGCTTTGTTACCTAAATGAAAGAAATACCTAGAATGAGTATTTCATGGGAGTTCTACTTAAACTTTCTAATTCTATTCTATTATTTGCGTTAAAATTCGGGTAGAAGGAAATTCCAACTAAAAACGGCCATAACTTGCTCATTTTAACTTAGAATTTCGTATATTATATATCGTTTTTTGCCTACTCAAAAAGATTTATTAATTTCTAAGGTTATTTTTGTCATTAAAAGCCATTTGGGTTCCTAAACACCACTATACATAATAGTTACGAAATTCCTAGCCCTTAAAATATGATTTTCCAAACTTTCTTTACCCAAAAATCCTTAAACGAATATATAAGCATGTATGTAGTTGGGAAAAATCCATTTTGACACATAAATAGACTCATATTTTATGCATGATTCTATTGGTATTGTCTCAATAATTATTTTTTTATAAAACGACTTGTCTTGTGGTTTTGGAAAATTGGACTTGGAAAATTTTCTCTTTAAGTGGTTTGATAGAAATTACAAATTTTGGGTTATTATAAATAAGTGTCTTCTTTTTATATTTTTATTTCTTAACACTTTCAAAGATAAATTAATTTCCAAAAATTTGGTCCTTTTAGTTATCTACCAATTTTATTTCTAGTGATTGCAAAATGCGGTTTTCAAAATTTTTCTTAAGTCGTTGGTGTTGTCTAATATTTGGAGTCGTGTTAATTGTAAGTTTTTCTCTCATTTTTTATATTCTTTTACTTCTTTAGAAAATATGTTTACCCTTTAAAAACTTCACTTTCTTGGAAATTTTTATTTCTCTAAGTTGGTTTCTAAAATAGTGAGTTGATTTTACCTTGATTTAAAAAACTTGTTTTATTCATAAGATTTATCAAGTGGTGGCATAATTCTTTTAGATAAATTTATAAGAAAATCTTTCATAATAAAGAATTATCAACACTAAAACTTTGCGAAATTTTCATTTTAACTTTAAAAAGGGAATAACAATATTAAAAATTAAGTCTTGTAGAAGCTTACTTAGTAAGTGATTTTCAAAGTCTATGATGAATCTATTTAAGTTTTATAAAAGATATGGTTAGATTCAAATCTTTAGTTTAATTCTAAAAATTATATTTTTATAGAGTATTTAGTTAAAAAAAATGAGTTCTTTTTTATTATTTGAATAAATCTTTATTATTAATACTTTAAAATTTATGATTAGCTTATCTAAGCTTTTGAAAAGAATTTATTAAAAACAAAGCTTAGATCTTTTGTTGAAAAATTCTTTGTTAAGTGATAACAAATTTACTTTTCTTTATTAAAGCAAGAACCCATTTTTATTTTTTTAAGAGAATAAAATTCTAATAATGCATGAATATGATTATGTAGCAATGAAAAAAGGCAAGAATAATACATAATAAGATAGGAAGAAATATAATAAGCATAATAATATAGTCAAGTATTGGGAACCTTAGCTTCATTAAGGTATCTCGGTCAAGTATTGGGAGTCTTAGCTTTATCAAGGCTTCCTGGGACTAAGAATAGACTAGTCCCAAAAGAAAAGAAAGAAAGAAAAGGAAAAATCATAATAATAAGAATAATAATAATAAGAGCATGTTAGTGAGAAGTTAGTGAGCAATTGAGGCTCTAAAAAATTTATAAATATACGTATACTTAATAATATATATTTATATATAAGGTTAGATTATGAGCATAATAACAAAACAACATAATCGAAATTCTTAGCATGTGCAAGAACAAAATATGAACATCTTATTGTTTCTATAATTCACAGGAGCTTTAAGAAATAACACCATAGTCATGCTAAGTTACATGTCATGGGAAAAGTAAATATAGGAAAGTTTTTATCTGAAAGTGTGTATTTGAATAAGAAAGAAAGTGATGGTTGTAAGAATATGTAAGTAGTAGTTTATTGAAGAGAAAAGAGAGTTTGGAAAAGAAATTTGGAGAGAGGATTTGAGAAGAAAATTTGGTAGAGTTTTGATAGGAAATATAAGAAGTGTGAAAGAAGTGAAGAGAGAGTGGATATTTATAGTTGAAGATGAAGGGAAGTTGAGTGTAATAAAATAAAATGATAAAGAAAAATAATAGAGAAAGAGAGAGAGATGGGGCCAGTGGTACAAGGCATTAGGAAGGGAGAGAGTTGATTGAATGTGTATTTTTGTAATGAAAAGTAGTAATATGTAAGGTGTGATGTGAATAAAGTTGTATTGGAAAAGTAAAAGTGTAAGAATATGTGTGTAGATTGTAAGAAAAAATAGAGATAATAAAATAGTAATGAATAATAGAAATAGTATTATGAATAGTATACTAGACAAATAAAATACCGGTAGTAATAAAAATACACATAAACGAGCTATATCTGATATTTTTAGTTACCGAAAAATTACAAAACTGATATTTTTGAAATCCATGTATAATTACAAGTCTTTCAGTGTTATTAAAATATTTTTACTATTTTGAGCACTTTGGCACTTTTTTCGAGAACTGATTCCGTTCGGGTTCAAAACGAATCAAATTTTGACAAATCTAATCTTTTTAAGCTATCTTATATTATTCCAAACTATAATCCATCATTAGCTTATTTCTGTTGTTATCAGGTTTTGAGCGTAGAATTGCCAGAGTTGAAACTACTAAATTGTCTTGATCTTAATTGACTTTTGAAACTCCGATTTGACTAGGGTTAAGATTTATTCCAACTTTACCCTAAAAATTGAGGGGTTTACACCTTAAAAGCCATCTTGGATAGAAATAGTGCGTGTGTGTGTCCAAAACACAAAAAGAAAAGAAAAAAGAAAGAATAAAAGATCCCTAATGCAATACAAATAAAATCAAATTCAGAAAAAGGAAGCAAGTCTGTTAAAAAGAAAAAGAAAGATTAAAGGAGCTCCTCTATGTCATTACAAATTGAAATCAAAATGAGGATGCCCTTGAGTTCAAAACGAAAAATAATAATAATAAATAAATAAAGCAAAAGTTTAGGAAAGCCTAGATAAAGAAGAGTTTGTAGTTTTGTGTTATTTACTTGATGGTATTGTGCTTGAGATATGAATCAGGAGTGTATATATGCTAGTCTAGTGTATAAAGTGTGAAAATCTCTTTTTAAGATATTTGATGTTAAACTTGATTTCAAGTATGAAGATTTTGAGCTAAATGAGGAGATAGACCTTTATTGTGTAATAGATTACTGGTTTAAGTCTTTTGTTTGTGATTTATGTACATGTTGATTGATTTGGTGATGAAAGACATGAAATCCATGAGAATCATCATGTTTAAGCTTTATAGGAATGGGTTTTTTGTGAGAAAAAATGCAGCCTTGTTCCATTTGTGTTTATAAGCTTTTGAGTTGGTGCATTTGTGTAAGTTGAGTGTCAAGAGTGATAGTTTGAGTGTGCTTGTTGTCCTTTGCTGTGCTTCGTGCTTGAATATGAGAATTTAATTTGCTTGAGGACAAGCAAAGAGCTAAGTTGGGGGTAATTGATAAATGTGTAAAAGTACACATTTATCGTACATATATTTCACACTTTCATGCATATTTTTTGGGCTTCTAAAAGTGAATTTCTCCTAAAAACAGAATAATTGCATGATCTTGGATCAAATGTGTTTAATATGCAAAAAAATGTTGAAAAGGATCAAAATGAGAAGTTAAATTGTAAAATTTTAAAGTAAAGAATGAGCTCATTCTTGGTGCTCTGGTTGACAAGGGTTATTTGAATTGATATTGGCTTTTAAAATTTAAATTGCAGTAGAAAAAGTTGCAGCAGACGAGCGACCATAGCCGATCAACCTTGAATAGTAGCACGCTAAACTGACTCAGTGACGAGCAGATTACATCTACGGGGCTCAAAGCAATACTTGAGTTCCCATTGAGTTGAGATGGAGTACCTGCTGTATTCGAGCTAATCAAGTTTCTCATTCCAAGAACCATTGACCAGTTTATGAGTTTAAACAACAGTAGAGAAACCAAAGTTGACATCAACACGCACCGACCTGAGCTCATAGCACGTTTGGCCGAGCTCACATCACCAAGCAATCTAAGACAGAACAGTAAGTGTTGACTTGCTCTTGACGAAATGTCGAGCTGCTTCAAGACCAAACCCGAGCTCCACGCAAGTAGAAAATCCAGTCGAGCTCATGTTACAGTTGAATTAAGCTCCCACTGACCAAACAATTGAAAATAGCACCTACTTATGCTGAGCTCCTCCAAGCATACAACTGAACTAACCTATTGTTATCCGATACCGATCTCAAGTTGTAACAGCTTCTATCCAAGTCAAGTCAAAGCATTAGCTACTCACAAAGCTGAGCGCCCTACTTGTCGACCGGATCTGCCCCCAACCGAGCGTCTATAGCAACATCATGTGATAATGAGCTGATAAGAGATCTGCCCCCAACAAGCAGCAGAATAGAACCAGCATCAACAATTGCAGAAAACCAAGCATGGTCTTGAGCAAAACACAAGCAGAGCACCTACTGCATGCTCTTGAAGCACCTAGTAGCAGTAGATGTCGAGCTAACTAGCTTGCCAAATAACCGAGCTGATAAGAGAATGACCGAGCTCCACACTGATCAATCAAACAAACTGCAACAAATGCCGAACTCTGAGATTCTGACCTATTCGTTGTAGAGCACCTCACAAAGCCAACCAAGCTGTAATCAACAACAGTCTCACTCACACATCAACAACCGAGCTTGACATTTGGGGAAGATTTCACCTATCAAGCGACCTGTTGGTGCGCATATGAGCTGCTCCATTTGAGCAATGATTCTACCGACCAAGCACCTACATCTCCGAGCTAACCTTAATATACCTACTCCTGACACAGTTCACATCGGAACCCACTTAATCCATATACCTTATATTGCACATATTAATACCATAATTTTGCATAGAAAAAAGGGGAGATAGAGAGTACCATAGATAAAAATATAATAACTTAGCTTCTTATTTTTCTTTAGCTTTTGGTTTGGATTCCACGCCGAGATCAAATAGGTAACAAAATTTGTACATGGACTTAAGCACGGAATCTCTAAGACAAGGTGATTTCATTCTTTTTATGAATTTCATGTTATGGATATTTCAAAATTTGTTCCTTATGCAATTATTGAGGTTTTAAGTTAATGATTCAGATTATTTAGTTGGTTTTACTTTCTGTTAGTTGATCTTATGCTTGTAATCAAGTTGTTAATGTTCATTCACCGAGCATGCATTTTGGGTTAAGCTTGGAATGCTTGTAAGATTAGGACTGAATTTGAAAAAATCTCTTCTTATCAATCTGTGAATATCTAACTTGGATTAAGAATCACATAGAGATATGAATTTTAATTTAACTAGGGTTTAGAGAATTAAAAAGGATTAGTTGGTTAATCACTTTTCTAAAAATAGAAAAAATTAATTGGTTAGTCTACGTAATTATTCACTTTCAGAAAAGGGATTTCTACCTGATGCTTGATTGTTGAAATTTGAACTCATTATCAATTTGGAAATTACAAGTATAGAATCAATTAATAGCATGCTCATCAATTAATCTTCTAATCATTTGGCTCTAAACCAAATTCATTTCAGGTGTTGGAAATCCTAAAAAATCATTTATTAGTAGCTTTACTTTCCTTTTTCTTTGTTAAATAAAAAATCAAACTCATTGTTTTACCTAGCTATAAATAGGACTAATATAACCAAAAGTTAACCCTCATTCTCTGGATTCGACTTGTACTCACCATTTTTTATTACTGCATACACACCTAGTATAATGGCCGGTAGTTTTTACACTAAAAAAAAATAGTTTTGAAACAAAAATTCGTATCAATTCAATATGAGAAAACCCTAAAAAATCTAGAGAGGACCTATTGCTTATACATAATGAAACATAGAACTTTTTATCACCTAAATTAATATTTCTTTCATTACTGATGAAATTTTGTTCTTATCCTAAAAAAGTAGATGAATAAAGAATTATGATTAATGTAGTAGATACAAGAAAAACAAATCAAATAGGAAATAATCTTACCATAATCATCGTATCCCTTTTAATTTACCGTTGGCATTATGTAATTACTAGTACGATAAAGATTTTATAATCTTTTCTTCCTTTTTTTTTTTTTTTGTTGGTCATTAGGTTTGATAATCTCACTTCTTGAACCATACTCAATGGAATCTTACAAACCTTTATATATATATATATATATATTTTGTACCAGTGCCCCGTTTTTCAATTTTCAAAAAAATTCAAAATGGAAATATTGAACATATCACAATTAATTTCATATATTTCTAAAGTTCATGTTGAAAATTTAGAATAGTCAATTGAAGAATTTTAAATCTAACTTATGGCATTTAAAATGTTTGAAAATTTGAGCAAAGTTTGTGAAAGGAAAATTTGCTAAATTATCAGGAAGCCATTAAGAGATGAGAAAATCCATACGGAGAGCAATATTTTAGTAAAGGAAAGGATATGGTAAAGGAAAAAAAGGAAAAAAAAAGAAAGAAACAGAGCTAAAGAAAAGGAACATGAGTACATTGAAATTCAATGAGGTAAAAATAACTATAACTAAAACCGCTACACTACCTAACAACACGTGTTTATATTTCTCTAATATCAAAATATGATGTATTTTGCTTTAATTATATACACAAGTCTCAAGGAGCTTGGGGGCGTATGGTACCCATGAAAGTCCATCCTTATGAGAACATTTTTATTTCAAATAGATTACATTATCAGTTTCAATATTTTAAGGCAAGTTGATTTAAGACATTAAAATTTCAAGTAATTAAGAAAGAGAAATTAATGTTTCATGAAGTGGATCAAATGAGGTATAAATGTTTTACAAAGTTCTATAAGGTATTAACGTTTCGATTAATTTCCAGTTGATTTTCTTAAATTTTTATTAATAGTCAATTATTAATATATCGTGTAACTTATTTTACAAAAAATCGATACCTCTTTTTAATTACTTGAAACGTTAATATCTTAATTGAAATTTTCCCTAAACATTGAGTCCTCTTTTTAACTACTTGAAACATCTTTCAATATGCGGGGTGGTGGGTGGTGTGTGGGGTTTGCAAGGAAGGATCTGTAGAGAGCTAACAAGTAGAAAGCATGATTGAAATCATCAATTACACATAAAAACGTCAAAATAATCCTCAAATTCAAGGGAAAATAATTTGTATGGCTTTGTATGGTGGCCTCATATACATTGGCTTTCCTATACTCTCTTTTGAAATAGTAGCTGGATATGACTAGCCTAGTCTGCTTGATCCTCATTTTTACAATGAGGTATGTCCTCAAGCTTTACCAACCATCAAACAAGTAGTCTAGGCTGCAATGCTGAAAGAGCCATGCATGGGTGTTTTGTTACTGCGCTTGTATATCCATGAAGACCGCACTTTATTTTCTAATCGTTATACCAATTATCACATTTTGTTTTTCTTCAAAGGAAACTTAAATAGATGCCATAGGCCTCATTGATAGCTTATCATTCAAAATGATTTTTTTTTTTTTCAAAATAATAGCAAAAACACAAAGGAAAGTCCTCTAACTCATAGTCATAATATCTGTACCCTTTTTGTTTGCAAAAATTCCACAAATGTTGGCTTTTCTCTCTACTTTCCCTTAAATTTTATAATTTGAAATTATAAACTTTATTCTCAGTCAAATAAATAAATAAAACAAGCTGCTAAAACCTTTTTACAATTCAGATTAGATTGATTCACACCTTTTAACATCTTCAAAAGGTCGATAATTGTGATTATTTTTAGATATTCTTTAACCAATGTCACAGCATGCTTCAACTAGTTCTTAATATTTGGATGTCTTATGTTAATAATAATGTAGGGTTGCAATGTTTCCTTATACTTGACAAAACACCACTTTTTAAAAGTGAAAAGATAGCAAGACCAAATAATAATTCAACAAGTGGCTTTGAGGTGATTGACGAAATTAAGTGGAAGTTGATAAAGAATGTAATGGTTATATTGTCTCTATGTTAATTGTTGCATGTCCTTCTATGATGGTTTTCCTTTTTGTTTGGCCACTTTTATTTTATTTTATTTTATATGTTTAATCTAGTTCGTCCATGCATGTGGTATTTGATCCCCATGTTATTGTAACAAATGTATGGATCTGGTCCTTACCTTATTTGTCTAAGTGCTATGTATTATCTGTCTCCATTAAGTTGTATTTTTCATTTTTGTATATTTACCTATTATTTATATGATTCGTTGCTTTACCTTGTCTTTAGAGCACGTGGTTAAACTATTATTTATTTCATATTTAAATTTCTTGTAAGTCCTCATGCCAATGTGTCGTTTTTTTTGTGCATATAGGATCTTAAAAATACAAAGAGACCATTTATGTTAATCATGGGGGCAAATAGAATATGAATGTGCGATATGTTAGTAGAAAGCATAATGTTATCTGAATAATATATTGCCTAAACGCAAAGTTGCTAACGAAGCTTAAGTGTAATAGCATTAAAGTTGTGAGGTTTATAATATGAACTCAAGCTTAAATGATGGTCTTAGAATTATAAATGATGAGTTTGCTGGTTTGGAGATGTTGAATTTCTTTTTGGATTTATGGAAGCTTGAATGGTGCCGCTGGTTTGTCTGAAAGAGAGAAGAATGATTCCAAGGAGGAAGAAGATATAGTTCATGATTGCAATGAGGAAAGGGAATTAGAGTTAGAAGAACAAGATTATGATGGCTCTAACGTGGATGGTAGTTTGAGTGATTTAATTTTAAATTGGGCTTATAGTTCAAGAGGGTATAAAAGAATACTCTATCAAGTGAAGAACCACATAGGATTAATGATCAACCGATAAAGATGGAGATATGTACTATAGGGAGGAAAGGCTTGATAATGATTTTATTTCAAATGGGTAAATTACAACAAAATATCTTAAAGTTTGAGGATAAGTTCATTTAATGTCCTAACGTTTGAAGAAGTGGGTTAATTTATGTCCTCAAGGACATGTGCCAACAAGAGCTTCTTGTGTAATTTACCTTATTTCAAATATAAAGGATGAAAATGGGCATGAGTGTAGGAGCAAGAGGAATGAGTTCAAAGCGTTTGATCCAAACACAAATCGATAGCATGCTATTATTTTGCTTAAGATTGTTCATCAAGAAACAGATACAAATGAAAAATAGATATTTTTAATCATAAATAGATCAAATAGACCAAATATGAATCGAATACAGATAAGATAGAAATGGACATTAGATACTAATATAAATACAAATAAAAATCAGATAATCTAAATAGGCTCTATATATGTTAGGAACATAAAGCAGTAAGTAAGAGTAAAGTGTGTAAGGGATGATCACCCATGGGTTGTGTATGTGTCTTTTAACAAACAAAGTAATACATTTTGACTATAGATATATAATAGCAAGCATACATAGGGTCTTTCCTTTATCAACAAGCATGTTATGAGTCAATTACCAGCCAAAATTTTCTCTCATAACACATGTATGGCCGAATATAAAACTCTTGGAATTTAAAGATTTAGTGAGAATATAAATGGATACAAAATGTGAGTATGCATAAAAAAAATGTCAACAAGAAAAGGATATGGTTCATGAATTTATAATAAGTTCTTATCAAAAGGCATATGCAATGCTCTGCACTACATGAAGGAACTACATTATAAAAACCCTAGTTCGACAATCTTGATGAAGGAGCGCAAAGATACTAATTTTGGAACACCAAAGCTTGAAAGATTAAATACATATTTCAAGGATAATAGAGATAGGATTTTGGTTAGATGTAGTAGAGTGATTAGTTTAGATGGCTATTTCTTAAAAGGTGTGAGCAATAATTGGGCCTATTGTTAGATCTACGAATAAAAGTAAGTGGACATGGTTCTCTAGGGCATTGAAGAGAGATGTTAAAATAGGAAAAAAAAGGATGGTTGATAGTGAACATTTATCACGGATCAGCAAAAGGTATGAAAGCTTTAGTTTTGTTGTAGATTTATCATTGTTAATTATATTGTATATTAATTATAGGAGCTTATGTTGATATGTAACTATAGGAACTTTTACATGCCATAGATGATCTCTTACCCAGCATAGAGTAAAAGATGTGTGAATGACACATCTATGCCAATTGTGGCAAGAGGCAGCGAGGTACTTTCTGGAAGAAGCTCTTTTAGTTAATAGCTAAGGCAACAATGCAAACTCCAAGGCTAATAATTAAGGGTTGGCAAAGAAGCTTGGAGGGATTTGATGAAGACAAAGTTGACACATTGGTGCAAGGTCTTATTCAAGATAGATGTATGTTGTGACATAATTGATAATAATCTTTGTGAGGCCTTCGGCAGTAAAATATTGAAGGTGAGGTATAAGTCCATTATGACTATACTTGAAGGCATTAGCATTTACATCAAAGGAAGAATCCATAAACAAGAGGAATACCAAAAGTGGACCAGGAAGTTATGTCAAAAAAAAAAACAAACTTGATGAAAACAAGGAGAAGCTAAGGTGATGTGAAATATACTTTGGTGGAGACTTAAAGTTCCCATCCAACATTATGGCCCTTGTTACACTATTAACTTGGATAAGCAAACATGTATATGCAGGGAATGAGACTTGATTAGGATTCCTTATTGCCATACCATCTATGATATTTGTTAATTTGGGTTGTGGTTAGTGTTTCAATAAGTTTTTAAAACAAAACACTAAGCTGAAGTTTTCCAAAAATTCATAAAAATGCTAATAAGTTCTATTCAACTTCCATCACAATCACCAACATAGGCGAGCACACCTATCAAAGAAGCATAGAAAGTATTAAGTCGTATTCCTTGAGGATCCTTAGCATCTACCATCATCACTTTTAATCTACTATCTAGCCTAGACAAACTCATAAAAGCATTATAAACAACAAAAAGTTAACATAAGGTTAAACTAATTATAAACATGTTTTCAAGGCAAATTAGTGAGATAAGTTTGTTAATGCAGAAAGAGCTTAGGATTTACTTCAACAAGTCCTTATTATGTGAATGCTTAACAAACTCAATAAATTGTTTGTTAGATATACTTGCACTATCGGATTTACTAAGATAAGCTAAAGCCTCTCTTAAGGTCAAAAACCCTAGATCTACGTTAGTTCACCAAAATCTCTTCATAAGTTATTAGCAACCTAGATCCATATAAGGTTTAAGAATCTTTTAATTAAAACCCATTCTAATGAAATTAAAAGCAAGTGATAGAAAGTTTCACCATTCTTACCTCTAGGTGATCATGATCAGCTTCATTAGTAGCTAGATCTATTCAAAAGAACAACTTCTCAATCTATTCAGTTGAAATCATATATGAATCTATTTGGTGTACTCACATAAACTCACGAATTAAGTTCAAGCTACTAATTACAAGTACCTAGTCAATATTCAATTAAAATGCGTTGAAATCACATTAACTAAGTCATGGATTCACAAGATAATTATTCCTCTATGGATATAAACATTAAACACAGATTAAAGAGAAATAACATAAAATTAACGATGAATATTATAAATAGAGCACAAAAATCTTACAAGAAACATTGATTTAAATATGAAATTACTTAGAAAACTTGTATTTCTTGCAAGAAGAAAGGTTTCTCTCACTAAAAAATCTCTCTCTACTCTATACTATATTAGGAATTTGTTACATAAGGTACAACATGTTTTGCAAGGTTTGTGCATTGTCATTTATAGGCAGCTGGGGCATAGAAAATCATGAAAATTTTATTCGTTGCGTGACAACAAGGCAGTATATGCATGAAAATAAGGATGGGGTTACTTATCGCAACTTAAATTGCAGACTGGAAGGTTAGCCACAGTAGAAGCTGTGTTTTCTCATCAAAGGTAAGGTTTGTTCTCAGTTTATATCGTGGTTAGAACTATGAGTGTGACTCTGGGCATGATTTAGACTTTTGCCTTGTTTCTTACCCTCAATTAATTCTTTAGAGGCTGCAGTTTGCAGTTGTCTTAAATATGTTTGTTGTTTCGCTCCAAATCTGATTCAAATCTTTATGTCTTCTTTTCTTAATCTTAGAAGATGAAAAACAACAATTTCATAATAAAAGCACAAAATCATAATAATTTATCAAAAAATGAATCAAATCATGTACAATGTCCTATTAATGGAATAGAGTATAAAAGATTTATCAAATTCCCCCACATTTAAGCTTTTACTTGTCCTCAAGCAAACCATCTCTTAAGATCAACAAAGTAAAGCTTCTTACATAGGAAAAATCAATCATATATGGAATTTGACGATATAGATCTTAAAGTTCTCATTAATTCCAGCTTAATCAACAATAAACTCACCATTCTATGGCAGAAATAACTCCAAACAATCCTACCATATCACGTACTAAAGTTACTTTTGCCAGAATCACTAGATTTATCCAAGTAGATAAGGTTTTTTGTTCATTGTTTATGTCAGAATCTAAAGCAATTATTCAAAAGGTCAAACAAAGGAAGAGAGACTCAATCAATTTTATCTCCTTATAGTTAAAGTATATAGTCCCTTAATCATTTCTCTAAGCATTACACTCAAAAGTGAAGGCATATACATCAACTCATCCCTCGAATCTTTTTCCTTATTCGTGCTTTCAACATTGTTGAATTTCTTTTTCTTTCTTTATTTGATATAGCTTGACTGATAAGGGGATAAATCATTGCTTTTCTGAGGGACCAAGACATGCCTATATTAGCTAGTCTTTTTAAACACTTTTCATTTTTCATTTAGTAGAGAAGTTAGACCTTACTCTTCTGATGGACCAAGTCCTACTCAAACTAATTGAACATATTTTTCTTTCATTCATGGCTTATTTAAAACTAATAGAGAGGTCAAGAAATTGTTTTTTTGAGGAACCATCCCTTAGCCCTATCAACTAGCCATTTTAAGTACCTTTGGATTTCATTTGATTTGATTAGTCATTAGTAGAGGAATCAAGCCTTGCTTTTCTAAGGGACCAAGTCCTACTCATACTAACAACTATTTTCTTTTCATTTTCTATCATGATTAAATTAGCAGAGGAGTCAGACTCTGCTCTTCTAAGGGATTACGCCCCGCTCATAATAAATGAACATGCTTTTCTTTTATTCATAGCTGATTTAAAACTAATAGAAGGGTCAAGAAATTACTCTTATGAGAGACCAACCCTTACCCATATCAATCCTAAGTGCATGATCATTTTCATTTTGATTTTGATTTGATGTTGTTATACCCCAAAGGGTACCCTAAATGTAACAGTCCGCCGCATGCTAAACGAGACTTAAGAATCACTACCATGGTCATTCCAAAAGTCTTGCATTAGATGCAAGGTGTTCCCTTACGACAATAGAATACATATGCAGTTAGAGATAAATAGTTCAACTTGATATGATAAGCATAAAAACATAAACCATAGATATCTTAGGATCAGTTACAAAATACTAAGGGGCATTCCCCTACTAAACAAAAGTGTAGATATTATGTTTTAAGTAACAACCCGAGTGTTTAAGGTTCTCTATAAAAGTCTATACAAAGCTAATCATAAACTTCTAAGGGAAAACTCCTAACATCGCATTACCTGATTAGGCCAGGTCTGGGGACACAACCATATGTAAGAGAACAACATCAAAAAGAAGCTATGGGAGTATAAGCTATGCTAGCTTAGTGAGTTTCACTTCCAAAATTAAATATTTCATCAAACAATATGGCAAGCAAATTATATTAGACAATCATATGAAATGCACAAGCACGTGAGCATACAATACAAAAGACTTTCTGAGAGTCCTATGTTGAATGGATTTACGCCCTCTATTCGGGGTTTGGTGTTTTAGGCCCATACGACCATAGATTTCAATTTTTTCTCATTTATATAGTGGTTGATTCAAGTGCCCACCCACTCACTAATTTTGTAGTTGACTCAAGTGCCTACACCACTTCCATTTTAATTCAGGCCATTCATGCCAACATTCGAGTTTTCAGGCCCACTCGTTCCTAGCCATTTTGCCTTCTTCCCACAAAGGTATAATAACAAATACAATGTGACTCAATATATGCTATGCATGGTCAATTTAATTATAAGATCATGGCATATTATTTAAGTGAATTATAGGCGATCATAGATATTTCAAACACTTCAATACTATACTAAATCATACAAACATTTATAACAACTCCCATTTTGATATTCTAATCATCAATTCAATCAACTCACACGCACATTTCAATTTTATCTTGTCCTAGTTCTAAGCCACTATTATTACAAGCACAATCAACATCATGTAATTTAAGGATAGTGAACTCACTTGGCTATGGATACCAGTCTCTAATGGTAGTGATCCAGAAACAAGAATTTTTTTCCCATTTAAAATCACCTAAACGAAAGAAATACCCAAATGAGTATTTCATACCATAACTAATTCCAATTTATTAGATAAAACTCTTGAGTTGATAATTTTAGTGATAAATGGAAATTCCAACTTAAAACGGCCATAACTTGGTCATTTTAAATCGGAATTTCGCAAATAAGCTATTAATTTCTATCTACTTCGAAAGATCTATCTATTTATGATGTTATTCTTAATTTTTGAAAATGTTTAGGTATTGGAATGCTCGGATCAGATCTGATTAGTAACTAAAACTTGCATTTTAAAATTGTTTTATGCAAATCGCATTATTCCTACTAAGTATATTATATATGCATGCAATATCTACAAGTTATTATCATGAATGACATGATATGAGCTATCTACATTTAAATCCTTAATGAATTTTTATTAAAAAGAATTTTTTGGAAAACTTTTACTTTACAACAATTTCAAGAACACTTTGTTGGGAAAACTAGCTTTATCTCTTTGAAAATCATCCATATTTTTACTAGCATAAAGCCTTGATAACCTATATACCTAATACCTTCATTATCTTAATAAAATTCTTTATTTAAAGGTTGGAAAATAGATGTTTAAATGTGTGTTTTGCTTAGCAACGAATTTTACAAAATTTTAGGAAATGGAAATATTGTTTGATCCAAGTTTGGAAACCTTTCCTTTGTTTTAGGTTTCTACTTTGATAAAACATATTTACTCATATCAAAATCAAGTCTTTATTACATCTATTCTCTAAGGCTTCTATTTTTCTGTTAAAATCCTCATTTTGATATTTGGAAATAGGTGTTTAAATGGGGATCATTTTTAGATCCGAATTTTGGGAACTTGTGTTTTGAGATTATTTCCTGTAAAAAACTCATTCTTCAATCTAAAGATTATGTTCTAATCAAACCTACTTCCCAAGGCTTCCATTTCTTTAATAAAACTCTTGTTTTGGGGTTGGAAAATAAGTGTTTTCTTGGCATTGCACCCTAGTTACGAATTTCAAAATTTTTATTGGTGCTGAGACATAGCTCTAGCTTAACTTTTGTATTCCTTTTCTTGTTTTGAAAATTTCTATTAGTAAAACTAAGCTCATCTGATAAAAATCACTCCTTTATGATACCTATCACCTAAACTCTTCATTTTACATGTAATATCTTCATTTTGGAGTTGGAAAATAGGTTTTTTAAGTGGTTCTTTCTCAAGATCTGAATTTTCAAAAATCACTTTTTGATAGAAACAAAATAGATCCTGAGTTTTGACGACACCTTCATTAAGACTATCATATTGCAAATCTTTCATGTATGTAAGATAAGAAACTATGGCATTTATGTACTCTAACAAGTAGATCTACTATACTACTCATGTCATGGATACAAATGAAACATAAACAATAGGTAGATGAGAGTAAAAATATAAATATATGTACAAAATTTCTATTAGAGCTATATATAACAATAATATTGCAAAATACTAGTAAATCAACTTAAATAACAAGATCTACACATTGTGATGGCAAGAATATCATGCTTTAGTATTTCCATATCCTTAGCATAAAGCTCATGTGGATTTTTGGTGGAACGACACATGTATGATCTTACCATTACATATTTTTATTGTGGTAGGGTCAAGATCTATTACTATTTAGTATTTGGAGAGAGAGAGAAAAATTGCTTTTCCAAAAGTTTGATTTGTGAGAAATGAGAAAAAGTGAAAAAGTGAAAGGTAAAAGAGAGATTATATAGGAAAATAATCAGGGTTTTGTATGAATAACTAATTGAAAGAAAAAATGAAACAAAATGTAGCATGTATAAAAGGAAAGGAGCCAGTTTAAGGGAGAGGAGAGAGAGAAGTTTGTGTTGATTTGTTTTGTGTAGTAAAATTCAAATTTAATAAGTAATTTAAGTAGTAAAAGTTGTATTGGAAAAGAAAATGTAAGGAAGATGATGTGAGAATGTAAGAATAGGTTGTAAGGATGTAAGAATAGGGTATGGGTGGTTGTACTTGATGAATAGTGTAAAAGAAATTAAAAAGTTGATTAGACAATTAAATTACCGGTAGTAATGAAAATATGATAAAAGGCTATAACTATAGTTTTTATAACCCAAAAAGTTATTATAATTATATTTTAAAATTTCTTATTAAATTTCAGTTCTAACGAATCCTATATATTATTTTTCTATTTTCGAGTCTCAGGGATCGGATTTCGAGAACAGATCCCGATCGAGTTCGAAATGAATGAATTGTTTCGAATTCTAACCTTTTATGTTTTGATAATTTATTTAAGGCTATATTCTAGAGCTAACTTATTTTTATTGTTCTGGAGTTTCGTTATCAAGATTGCCGAACATAGCGTTTCCAGGTCCAACTGGTCCAGGGTAATTCTTTTAAGGTTTCGATTTCCGGTTCCAATTCTCAAAACCAAATTTAGGTTGCTAAGAAAACGAGGGCTTGAAACCTACCCCCCTTAAACAAAGTTTTGTCTACAAAACTGAAACTTATGTATCCCTTTTTGAAACGACTCGAAATACTTTCTCCAAATTTCATCTTTAGTCTCTCAGGTTGCCTCCTCAAATGTGTGTTTCCTCTATAATGTCTTCACTTATCGGATTTTTTTGTTATGCAGCCTTTGTGTGTTCACATCCAAGACTTGCATTAGATGTTCCTCGTAGGTAAGGTTTCTTTTGACTAAACGGGTTCCAATTCTATGATTCTTTTCGGGTCTGGCACATATTTCCTTTATACCGAAACATAGAACACATGGTGCGTTTTTGATAGGTTTAGGTGCAAGGCCAATCGATATGCCAGATCTTCAACTCTTTCCAATATCTCAAAGGGTCCAGTGTATCTCGGGCTCAATTTCCCCTGCGGACGTACTCTTGTATACTCTTAATCTGATTTATCTTTAAGTACACATGATCACCTACTTAAAATTCAAGAACTCGTTTCTTCAAATATTCCTAACTCCTTCACCTGTCTTGAGTTTCTTCATTCTTTTGTTGTACCGTTCTCACTTTATTAGCCGCCTTTTTGTCTTAAGTTCGACCCAATAATTAGCTTCTCTATGTTATCCCAAAATAGAGGTGTCTTATGACATCGTCCATACAAGGTTTTGCAGGATGGCATCTAAATGGTCGGTTGATAGATGCTATTGCAAGGAATCACAATTGGCAGTACATAGTTATTCCAGTTCCTTTGAATTCCGAAAACATATGCTTTCATCATGCCTTCTAGGGTTTGGATTGGCCACTTAGACTATGCATCGGTCTGAGGGTGATAGGCGGTGCTAAAATATATCTTTGTACAAAAACTTTTTTGTAGACCTGTCTAGAACTTATGAACTTTGGGTCTTGATCTGATATAATTCCCCACGGGTACACCATGTAGCCACACTATTCCTCGAATATAGAACTTGGCTAACTTTTCCATAGGGTATGTGATGTTGATTGGCAAAAAAGGTGCTGACTTGGTTAATCAATCCACAATCATTCATACTACATCACAACCTTTTAAAGTCTTTGGGGTAACCTCACACAAAATCCATGGATGTCTAATCCCATTTCCATTTAGGGATAGGCAAAAACCTTAACATTCCACCTGACCTTTGATGTTCTACCTTCACTTGTTGCCAAGCCTTACTTTCCATGACATACTCGGCCATATCACCCTTCATACCGCCCCACAAGTAGTGGCTTTTCACATCTTGATACCTTTCTGGTACCTCCGGGGTGTATAGTGTAGCCAAGGTTATGACCTCACTCAAAATTTCCTTCCTCAACTCCTCATCCTCCGGCACGTATAGTCGTCCTTTCATTCCAACCACATCCTCCTTATCTATTACATGGTCAGAGTATTTCCCTTCCTGAACTTCTTTATTAAGCTTCTGCATTACTTCTTCATATTTTTGAGCCTCCTGGATTTTCTTAACCAAGGTAGACTCCAACACTAAATGGCTATCTCCAATTCCATACCTTGTATAGTGAATTAAGTCCTCTATCCCTCAAATTCTCTTGTTAGTCCTCTTTTAGGCTTATGATTAATTCAATCAGTTCGCCCTAACTTTTCCTAGCTTAGGGCGTCTGCAACTGCATTTACTTTTCTCGTACAATAATTAATTCCCAGATCATAATCTTTGATCGATTCCAATCATCTTATTTGTCTCATATTTTTGTTCTTTTTGTATAAATGTGTACTTAAAGCTTTTATTATCTGTGTATATATCTTGCATCTTTGTCCATAAAAACAGTACCCCCAAAGTCTCAAAGCAGAGATAATTGCAACTAACTCCAATTCATGCATAGGGTAGTTCTGCTCAGATGGTCTCACTTATCGGAAACCATAAGCAATGACTTTTCCTTCCTACATCTATACACATCCAAGGCCATTCCTTGAAGCGTCACTATACACCATATAAAATGTCTCCTAGTCTGGCAAAGCTAAGATTGGTGCCGATACTCACCATTGTTTTAAGTCTTGGAACTTTACTCCTGATTCCATCCATACAATTTCTCATTCTTCTGCATTAACTGAGTCAAGGGCTTAGCTATATTAGAAAAAAAATCCTATACAAACTTGCGACAATAGCCAGCTAATCCCAAAAGATTCTTACTTTGGTTACTATTTGTGGTTGTTTCTAATCCACATCAATTGTGATCTTCTCAGGTCGACCAAGATACCTTTTCTCAACACAGCACGCTCTAGAGGGATATTCGATCTAGCCAAAAGTCGTACCTAGACAATTTGGCGTACGGCTCATCTTCTCTTAGAGCTTGCAGCACCATCCTAAGATGCTCCTTGTGTTGCTTCTCATTCTTCGAGTAGATCATAAAGTCATCGATGAACAATATTGCATACTATCTAAGGTAGTTTATAAACTCTATTCATAAGATCCATGAATGCAATTGGTGTATTAATCAAATCAAAAGATATTACCAAAAATTCATAGTGCCCAGCTATCCTTTGCACATTTTTCGAATTTTATTCCTAATTGGTGATACTCAGAGCATATGTCAATGCATGAAAACACATGTGCTCCTTGCAACTGATCGAATAGATCATCAATCCTAGGAAAAGATTACTTATTCTTGACTATAACTCATTGAGTTTACAATGATCAATATACAGCCTCAAAGATTCATCTTTCGTCTTCACAAACAAAACAAGTGCCCCTATGGCAACACACTAAGCCTTATGAACTTCTGATACAACCTTTTCTTGCGATTGAACTTTTAACTCCTTTGACTTCACTAGCACCATCTGGTAAGGTGCCTTTGTTATCAATTATGTATCCGGGGCTCAATCAACTTCCAAAATCAATCTCCATCTTCAGGGGTAACCTAGGCAATATATATTGGAAATTCATCTGAGTACTCATCCACAACAGATATATCTTTTATTTTCCCGTGATTCTTCCTTATCCAAAGTATCCTCAATGGGCATTATGTCTTCATCCTCCATCCTTATCTCGAAAGAATTTAATCCATTCTCTCTAGGGATTGTGGTTTCTCCAATCACTCCACTTCTTTCCCAAATTGCTCACTAAAGCTTACTATCTTCTTTTAACAATCCACAATAGCTTAAACCGTGGTTAACCAGCTCATACTAGGAATGACTTCGTACTTACTCATCTCTAACACTATCAGCTCACCTTTTAAAAGGGGTGTCCTTTTATTTCCAATGGACAACCTTTCCACATCTCCCGAGTCAACACAACACTTCTTATGGGTTTCTTGATTCGTAGACTAGAGGTGGTGGTGACTATTGATAACTCGAGTTGTATTGCTAGATTAGAGGTGAGGAACAAGTGGGTTGCTCTAGTATAAGACGACACATAGGCCTCACTTCTATACACCATTAAACGTCTTGTGATTGAACCAGCATCATACTCTCCACCTTGGTCCAAGGCTGCCAATTCCATCTCATCATCACCTTCTTCCTCTACCATCCACTATTCTTTGAAATTTTAGAGTCTCGCCCTTTGCTGGGTTAGGCTTTACACTCTCGCTTTCTTGGAATCCATAGTAAGACTTACATCTCTTGTCTTTGGATTTTGAACTTGAGATATCAGATGGACTTTTCTCAAAAATTTGCTTTTCCATCATTTGAGATTTCCTTTTTCTCGCTCCTTCAATTATCCAAGCCCTTTTTTTTCTTTTCCACAATCTCTAGATTATCTTTCATCTTGAGTTCTTCCAATTTAATTATTGGGTCTTTATCTAGACCTCTAAAGAACTCTTGTCTTTTTAGTTATTCGCTATCTCTAAAAATTTCAGGTGTATATTGTAGGAGGTGAGTGGACTCAGTTTCACATTGCTCAACCATTCTACCTCTTTGCTTCACGTGCATAAATTCTGCACTATGTCTCACCCTCTAACTAGAAGGGAAATAGTTTTCTAGAAATTTCTGACAAAAGCTTTTCTAGTGACCGATTTCCACCATATTCTAGCATTATATCTGTGCATATACGTCCCATAATCCACTAAAGGTATAGTGGAACCTCTTCGGCCATAAAAGATTTCTCAATTTAAGCTAGATAATTCTCTTCATCGCGTTTACCAAAGGCTCTAATAAAACACTGGTTACTCTTTGTGAAGTCTGATAAAGAGTTTTGATGGGTTCCTTAGTAAGGTGGCGATGGTAATGATGTAAGATCTGCACACTTTGGCTTTGATTTAGGTTTTATTTTTGGTTTAGATTTTGGATGAATGGGTTTAAAAGATTAGCTAGTTGTTCAATTATATTTATAAAGCCCATCTGCTAGTTCTGGGGTGCTATCCTTGGTTATGCTAAGGTAACGCAGGTTGGTTATTTTCTTTTATTGGGGGATTTCCTTGTTCATAATTTTGATTTCTTCAGATTCAGTCGTTTGTACATTGCTATGTAAACATTAAGATTTTCTTTAAGTTATCCCTCAAACACTTAATTGTAAATCACAGAAATTGAGTAATCAATTGAAATTTCAATAAGTCATAATAATTCCAAATCATGCAATCCAAGTCAAGAAAATTTGGTAATATTAAATTATAGAATAGAAATCATATCTCAAATTAGGAAATCAAGCAAAAGAAATAAAAAATATTGATGCGATGGATGTAATGATACGCATGTATCTCATTATGAATTACGGTTTTCTAAGGGCATGTTGTGTATAATGTTCCCTATTAGCCGCATACTTGTTTATGTCATTTGTTTAGAAAACAAAACTTCCCTCTTTAAATAAGTACGTATTAAATTTCATTAGATCATACTGAGGTCATGTCACGCCCCGAGGGTACCCTAGTAGTAGTAAACAAGTTACACTTGAAAACTATCACTAGATTACCTTCAGAGAATGACAGGTTTCCAAAACAATAGAATCTTTTTAGTTGCTTGATAAGAAATAACAAATATATGAAAGAAATAACTTAGTGAATAAACATTACAAAACTATTACAAACCATATAGTTCTTCTGAAATACATAACTAAATAATCTATTCTAATAGGACATAACCATGAAACTAAATTATAACAGTAGACTTCCAGCTCCTAAGCTCTTACCGGAGCTATACTCCTAGAAGTAACTAACCATGGTCGTAACGTAAACCTGAAAAGACTGTAGGAGTATGAGCGAAACCACAACTCAGTGAATAACAAGATATATCATACATCACACAAGTTATTAGCAATCATATGCAATGCAAGCACTCAACCATATGCATAGATACAAGTTTGGATGATCTAGAATCCAAACAAGAAAAAGATTTACGCCCTCTTTTTAAAGGGTTGAAGAACTAGTACTCAATGACCCACCTTCCCAGGAGAGACTAAGTACACAAGAGAATCAACGATTTCTCGTTTTAAGGTTATCACTTTGAATATTGTTGATTAAACTGACCATCTCCTGCAATCCCCTTAGAAACTCCCTAAGTATTAATCATTTCAAAGCGATTCTACGGGCAACGTTCTTCGGTGCCTTTAGTTCCTCATAGGACCGCCAGACCAAAGAGAACCTTGGAAGAACTAACACATTAGAACAACCAAGAGAAAACAGAGATCCAAAATATTAATACGTAGCAGGCTGTCACACCATTATATATGCAATAATGCAATTCGTGCAATGCATGATCAGATTATTTTGTTAAGTCAATAATTCTTAATCAATTTCATGGTGATCATACATTACACACAATCATCATTATATTACTTCACAACATCAATCATTTCATTATCGCTTTTGTAAGGATATCTTAACAATCATACAATCAGATCATTACATACTTTCAAACATTCGTTTAATTATCTTTACATTACACATTCAGCTACTTACAAACACAAACAGTATAATATGACTGAATTACTCACCTGCTCATACTGACTTAGTCGTAGTAATCAACTGGTAGATCCTCTAGTGAGTCAAAGTCACCTATTTAAGATGAATAAAGTATTCATCAATATAGATTAACTAAATTTCTATATGTGATTAGTGTCATAGACTCGATATTTATTAAATTTTATAGTGACTAATACCAATTCTATGTTATTCTACACTTATCTCAATATAGAAAATTATCTTTACTTATCTAAGTAATAAATTCTATATGGTTATATATATACACATATAATATACTAAATGGATGTACTGTATATATATATATATATGAGGTTAGGTCAGATTATGTTTTCGTTGAAGAAATTTGGCTGTACGCCAGCTTAAGGCCGTCGGCCTTCAAACACAGGTGCTGCTGTAAACTTAGATTTGCAAAATTTTTCACATAGGGTGCACCGGCTTTGAAAGCTGTCGACTTTCAACATACGCCGGCTCTACGCTATCGGCGTATATCTCCAGCTAGCCGGCTTATGTTCATGTTTTACGTGAAAATTATTTTACGTAGCCTCTGATGAGTGTAAGCCGCCTCTACGCCGCCAGCCTATCCATGTAAGCCGCCGGCGTTGAGCGGTTATACTGCCGACTTTGAGGCAATGTTGGTACTGTTCATCATCTTCCTCCTCTGTCTGATTCATGTTCTTAAATTTTTACACGTTAAAAACATTATCCAACCGTTCCTAAGTGTTTATATAGATTATATAAGGTCATAAAACAATTTTGAACACGTCTAATAACATATATACATAGATCTTGATTCTTACTAACACATAGCTAGGGTTTCGAATTTTTACCTCGTTGGAGCTCGTCCGATGTAATCCAAAGCTCATGGTTGTGTTTATTATGTTCCTAAGATTATTAGAAGTCAGTTATAAAGTTTAGATTTGAAAGAAAATCATTTGAACTTCAACAACTTACCTTGGAACTTGTATTCAAGGGTTTGCGGTTTTATTTTTCTTTTGATTTGAATTCCAGTATTTTGCTTAGTTTGATTACTGTTTCTGGCTCGTTTTGGTGGTTAGAAAGGAGTAGTTTCGTTCTAGAAGAGTTGAGAAATAATGAAAGTTGGTTGCTTCTTCATTAATGCAATTAATCACATATATAAGAAGGAAGGAAGGAGAGGTCGCGGCTGCATATCCTCCCCGAATTTGATACGAATTTCTCTTACATTTAGCTGTGTTAAATCTATTCCTTTCATGGTCATTAATGAGAGAATGATTCGACATTCTTTGGTTGGTTGTAGGAGTTGATTTTTGTTGACTTCTTGTTGCATTATTTGCTCAAATCCGGCCTCTCTCCCTCACGTAGCTTTCCTACCGAAAACAGTAGCCGAATACATATATATATATATATATTAGTTTATTATTTAGTTAAATTTTAAGATAATTTAACAAGTTATACAAGTACAAATTAGCTAATATTTGGGAGTTTTTGTACAAAAATATGTTTATAAAAATATACAAAACACTTAGATTATCAAGTAATACAAATTTAGGTTATATATATATGTAGTTATTTATTCGTATAATTTTATCTCCCGCGATTAGGATTTCTTAAGCTTATTAGGTCAATTTTTGTTTTAGGCTTTGATAGGTTAAGAAAACTGAAATTAGAACAATAGCATGATCCGATTATTTATTTGGAGTTCAGATTTTGAGTTATTCAACAGTTTACGTTTTCGTTGTGTATTTAAAATCTTATCGGTTTACCTTTAGGTCATCGTTTTCTATTTATAAGCGTAAATAATCATTTACGTAGTATTGGACTTAATACGGGAACTAAGCTATATATATATATATATCTTTAGTTTTGGTACTTGTCATGAAATCTTACCAGTAGTTATTAATTTTAACTAGGAATCTTCAATTTAGGGTTTAAGTCTAAATATAAGCTCATTACTACTCATTGTTCCAATCTCGAATCATTATCGAGATCAAAGACAATCATTTAATCTCTATACTCCTATTTTTCTATTTAAATCTATTTGTATATTAGGTTTCGGGTCTTGAAGAAATTCTTTACTCAAATTCTAAATCCAAATTCTAGATATTGATCTATTCTTAAACTTTAATTAGAATTTAAATCTATTATCTAGTTCATACAATCTATTGTAAGGTCGTGTACTAATGTGGAAAATTCCCGAGGTTTACAGGTCATACATCCGGTCAAGTCTTTTACATTATGCTTACAAAACATGAAAACCATGCTACTTGACTGATTTAGACCTGTCAAATTACAATTTCTTGCTAAGCCGAGAAGGAAAAGCATAAGACAAGAAACGAAAGACATAACGTACTAGAACTACCTAAAGACATCACTAAGGCAACTAGGTATTCTTCATTACCTATTACAATTTTTTTTCTTTTTTTTTTTTTTTGTTGGACTGTTGCGGGCCATGCTCGCCATCACTACTTTCTTCTCTCTTAAGAGTCTTCTGGGGTAGGGGTCGAAGGACGATCTCTACTAGAAGAACTTCCATCATCTCTCCTAACAAATAGGTTCAAATATTCCCTCACTGTCATCCTTTTCTTTCTAGGCGGTCAAGTCTATTCCTCCTGCTCGGTCTCCTTCTCTTCCTCTTCTTCCTTCTTCTTCTTCTTCTTCTTCTTCTTCTACCCTATCTTGCATCTCTCTATCCTCTTCTCTTATCATCTCCTCTCCAATTTCCTCCAAATTGCCCCCATCATTCTCTTAGGCTTCCCTCATCATAACATCCTCAAAATTTTCATTCTCTACCGGATCAATGGGTGTTTCACTTGTCACTCTCGGGCCTTCTCCAAATACATATATGTCCCTCTACAGACTAGGATCATATTCGGGTTCTATCCTCTAGCTATCTAGGATTTGCAAATCTTGATCAAAATCCTGATTGAGGGGGTTTGGTTCGTTGCCTGGATCTTCCTTAATTCTAACTGGTTGAGGTGTTCCATTATTTTCCTCATCTACCCAGTTTGGATCTTCCTCGTGGTCCTCTTCCTCCTCATTTTCCTCCTCATCATGGTTTACCTCTACTAGGGCATTCCCAAATTGTATGCCTACTTCACTAGAGGGTGGAGCTTGAATTTCTGTACATGTCGGAAAAATGTCTAAATATATTCCTTGCCAATAGAAATGGTTGTTCGTGTCGGCCTGAAGGCATTCTCTATCGGTCATCAAGTCATCGTAGGCATACATATACAATGGTCCAATGCTCCTCCACACTCAAAAGTCTGGGTAAGGTGGATTATCTTCCTTCTTCAAAATAAATGTGGCCTCTCTCAACATTGGTTCATTCCCGTAATCTACCATGATTCTATCCACAGCATAGATTGTTTTAAACATGGACCATCTTCTTCTCCTGATTGGATCATATCTTATCTGGTCAACTACCATTTCCCGTCGGGGGATACCTAAGGCCACTTTTCCAGATCACGTACATTTCTTTTAGCGTCCTAGGTCTCTCGGCCAAAGCGAAGTCCTCACATAAAGTTCTTAGTCTCAACCTATAATCTACAAATGTTTCACCAGTCCTTTTTAGAAACATTCTGGCTCTTTCCCGGGTTTCACCTAAAGATACCAATACCAAGAAAAGATTTCTAGTTAGATTCAACTTTAAATTCATTCTTACCCTAAGATTTATCTGTTTCCACATTTTAAGTTTTTAAATTCTATTATCTTGCTTTACATTTTTTCTGCTCTGATACCAACTTAAACTGTCTCGCCCCAAAAGGTCCCTAACCGTAATAGTCCGCTGCATGCTAAACAAGACTTAAGAATCACTACCACGGCCATTCCAAAAGTCTCGTATTAGATGCAAGGCATTCCCTTACGACAACATAATACATATGCAGTTGAAGATAGATAGTTCAACTTGATATGATAAGCATAACAACATAAACCACATATATCTCAAGATCAGTTACAAAATACTAAGGAGCATTCCCCCACTAAAAAAAAGTCTATATATTATGTTTTAAGTAACAACCCGAGTATTTAGGGTTCTCTATGAAAGACTATATAAAGCCAATCATAAACTTCTAAGGGAAAACTCCTAACTTCGCATTACCTGATCAGACCAGGTCTGGGGATGCAACCATATGTATGGGAACAGCATCAAAAAGAAACTATGGGGATAAGCTACGCTAGCTTAGTGAGTTTCACTTCCAAAATTAAATACTTCATCAAACAATAGGGCAAGCATGTTATATTAGACAATCATATGAAATGCACAAGCACATGAGCATACAATACATAAGACTTTTCGGGAGTCCTATGTTGAATGGATTTATGCCCTCTATTCGGGGTTAGGTGTTTCAAGCCCATACGACCATAGATTTCAATTTTTTTCTCATTTATATAGTGGTTGATTCAGGTGCCCACCCACTCACTAATTTTGTAGTTGACTCAAGTGCCTACACCACTTCCATTTTAATTCAGGCCATTCATGCCAACATTCGAGTTTTCAGTCCCACTCGCTCCCTAAACATTTTGCCTTCTTCCCACAAAGGTATAATAACAAATGCAATGTGACTCAACATATGGTATGCGTGGTCAATTTAATTATAAGATCATGGAATATTATTTAAGCGAATTATAGGCAATCATAGATATTTCAGATACTTCAATACTATACTAAATCATACAAACATTTATAACAACTCCCATTTTAATGTTCTAATCTCGATTCAATCAAACAGAACTCACATGCACATTTCAATTTTATCTTGTCCTAGTTCTAATGCCACTATTATTACAAGTATAATCAACAGCATGTAATAAAGGATAGTGAACTTACTCGGCCATCGACACCGGTCTCTAATGGTAGTGATCTAGAAACAAGAATTTTTCCCTTGATTTAAAATCACCTAAACGAAAGAAATACTAAATGAATATTTTATACCATAAACTAATTCCAACTTATTAAATAAAATTTTTGAGTACGAATTTTCATGGTAGATGGAAATTACAACTTAAAACGGTTATAACTTGATCATTTTAACTCGGAATTTCGCAAATAAGCTATCGATTTCTATCTACTTTGAAACATCTATCTATTTATGATGTTATTATTAAGTTTTGAAAATTTTTAGGTATTGGAATGCTCAGATCATATCTGATCAGTAACTAAAACTTACATTTCTGAAATTGTTTTGTGAAAATCGCATTATTCCTACTAAGTATATTATATTGCATGCAATATCTACAAATTATTATCATGAATGACATGATATGAGCTATCTACATGTAAATCTTTAATGAATTTTTATAAAAAGAATTTTTTGGAAAACTTTTACTTTGCAAACAATTTCAAGACACTTGGTTGGAAAAACTTTATCTCTTTGAAAATCATCCATATTTTTACTAGGATAAAGCCTTGATGTTCTATATACCTATCTTCATTATCTTAATAAAATTATTTATTTAAAGATTGGAAAATAGATGTTTAAATGTGGGTTTTCCCTAGTAACGAATTTTACAAAGTTTTAGGAAATGGAAATAATGTTTGATCCAAGTTTGGAAACCTTTTCTTTGTTTTAGGTCTATACTTTGATAAAACACATTTACTCATATCAAAATCAAGTCTTTATTACATCTATTCCCCAAGGCTTCTATTTTCTATTAAAATCCTCATTTTGATATTTGAAAATAGGTGTTTAGATGGGGATCATTTTTAGATCCGAATTTTGGGAACTTGTGTTTTGAGATTATTTCCTGTGAAAAAATCATTCAATCTTTCTAAGATTATGTCTTAATCAAACCTACTCCTAAGGCTTCTATTTCTTTAATAAAACTCTTGTTTTAGGGTTAAAAAATAAGTGTTTTCTTGGCATTTCACCCTATTTACGAATTTCAAAATTTTTGTTGGTGCTGAAACATAGCTCTAACTTAACTTTTGTAATCCTTTTCTTGTTTTGAAAATTTCTCTTAGTAAAACTAAGCTCATCTTGTAAAAATCACTCCTTTATGATACCTATCACCTAAGCCCTACATTTTACATGTAATATCTTCATTTTGGAGTTGGAAAATAGGTTTTCTAAGTGGTTCTTTCTCAAGATCCGAGTTTTCAAAAGTCACCTTTTGATAGAAACAAAATAGATCTTGAGTTTTGACAACACCTTCATTAAGACTATCATATTGCAAATCTTTCATGTATGGAAGACAAGTAACTATGGCATTTATGTACTCTAATAAGTATATCTACTATACTACTCTTGTCATGGATGCAAATGCAACATAAACAATATGTAGATGAGAGTGAAAATATAAATATATCTGCATAATTTCTATAAGAGCAATATATAACAGTAATATAGCAAAATACTAGTAAATGAACTTAAATAACAATATCTACACATTGTGATGGTAAGAATATCATGCTTTAGTATTTCCACATCCCTAGCATAAAGCTCATGGGGATTTTTGGTGGAACCACATATGTATGATCTTGCCATTATATGTTTTTATTGTGGTAGGGTCAAGATCTATTACCTATTTAGTGTTTGAAGTAAGAAAACTTGAAGAAAAAAATTTGTTTGTTGTGTGTGTGAGGGGAAGAGGAAGCCCACAGCAAAGGGGGAGAAGAGGGAAAGAAAAATTGCTTTTCCAAAAGTTTGATTTGTGAGAAATGAGAAAAAGTGAAAAAATGAAAGGTAAAAGAGAGATTATACAGGAAAATAATCAGGGTTTTGTATGAATAATTAATTGAAAGAAAAAATGAAAAAAAAATGTAGCATGTACAAAAGGGGAAAGGAGCCGGTTTAAGGGAGAGGAGAGAGAGAACTTTGTGTTGATTTGTTTTGTGTAGTAAAATTCAAATTTAATAAGTAATTTGAGTAGTAAAAGTTGTATTGGAAAAGAAAAGGTAAGGAAGATGATGTGAAAATATAAGAATAGGTTGTAAGGATGTAAGAATAGGGTATGGGTGGTTGTACTTGATGAATAGTGTAAGAGAAATCAAAAAGTTGATTAGACAATTAAATTACAGGTAGTAATAAAAATACGATAAAAGACTATAACTATAGTTTTTATAACCCAAAAAATTATTATAATTATATTTTAAAATTCCTTAGCAAATTTCGGTTCTAACAAGTCCTATATATTATTTTTCTATTTCAGAGTCTCGGGGATTGGATTTCGAGAACAGATCCCGATCGAGTTCGAAATGAATAAATTGTTCCGAATTTTGACCTTTTATGTTTTGATAATTTATTTAAGGCTATATTCTAGAGCTAACTTATTTTTATTGTTCCTGAATTTCATTCTCGACATGTCGGACATAAGGTTTCCTGGTCCAACTGGTCTAGGGATATTCTTTTAGGGTTTCGATTTCCGATTCTAATTCCTAAAACCAAATTTAGGTTGCTAAGAAAACGAGAGCTTACAGATGTTGCACAAGGAAAATTCATCAACTTAAAAGTATCATTTGAACATTCACTGGAGACTATAATGCTATAAAAAATGACTAAACGAAAAGCATATAGATCATTTAAACTTTTAATAATTAATTGAGAAGCCTTACTAAGGATCTTAAACCAAATTCTAGCTCTAAATTCTTAAATTAAATAACAAGTAAAACTACTCCACATGAATATCATAAAGTGATTTTAACAAAATAAAGCTAACTCATAAGTAAGATGATGATGTTCAATATAAGTTCAATTGAGTTATTTGATGATTTCTTTTCAAAATTCAAAAAAATTTAAAAAAAAAATTAGACAAATTTTACCATTTCATTATGATCCTATAATTGTGGAAAGAAAATGATCAATGGAAATATTTAATCTATTATTAATCAATCAGCAATATGAGTCTCAACCCTTCGTTTAATTTTGTTTAAATCCCTTCTTCACACTTAAAGTGAACATTGTCCTCAATGTTCAATTATGATGAAATAGATAGGGGAAATTAGCAAATTAAAGTGCAAAGCAAGATTTAAAGTTACAAATTTAGAGAACTTTTCCTCTTAGAATCATGGGTTGAAAACAAACTAGAACTGCAACCTTTGTTTTTTAACCTGGATTAAAGCTAAGGCAAATAGGGTAAAGGCATCAATAGTAATTGCATCCCCAGTTAGAACTATGGTTTAAGTTATGAAAAATAAGAAAATCATGGTAACCTAATCATGGGTTGAACCACACCCAAAATTATCTGGTGGATTCTTGCAAAAAATTAATTTAAAAACAAACATTAAAGTACTAATCAAACAGTAGGCTTGATTGTATCCCTATTATTTATTCATTCAACCAAACTTCATGCAAAAACAACATTCAAACTCAAAAACATCACTCATATTTACAAAACTATAACAAAAACATCAAACTTCAAATTCTTTGGTCAAAGTTAACATCAAAACTTGTTTAAAGTCTTTAAAATACTCATCAAACATTAAAAATGTCAACATGTCTTTCTAAAATCGTTTAACATCCATAAAATAAGTCTTAAAGCAAATCCTAAAACATACTCAAAGGTCTTTGAAAAGGAAATTACATAATCCAAAACAAACGAAACAACTTTCAACGAACAATGGGATTAGTCATCCTAAGAGTTTTTCATCTTCATTTTAACTCTTTGCTTAGTCTTTGGGATTTGCTTCTATGTTACTGGCAAAGTTCCTTGAGATCTTTTTGATAAGAGCTTAGAAATCTGACTTAATTATGTCTCCAAGTTATGAATGGTAGCTAGGTGATTTATTAAAGTAGTATCAATTCCTTACTATCTAGCCTCAAAGGGCTTAATAAACTAAGAAATTAGTTCTCAAAGAATTCCTGCCCTGGGAAAATTTTGATTCTTCACCTTGCTATTTTTGAAGATTTTGGTGGAGGAAAAATTGGATCTTGAAAATTGTTGTTGCTCCACCTAAAATTTAAATGGTTCCTCCAACTAGGGGTGTGCAAAAAAATTGATGAAATCAAAAAACCAAACCAAAACCATAAAACCAATCCAAAAAATATGGTTAACTGGTCTGTTGGTTTCGGTTTACGATTATGGTTTTTATTTTTTTTTATTTTCGGTTTTCAATTTCGGTTTCGATTTGTAACCACAAAAAATCGATGGTTAACGGTTAACCGTTTCAATATTTATAAACATATTATATATAATTATTTTAAAATATATATATATACATATGATTTACATATACATATGTTTACCTATGTTCATATTTCTTGGATTTTGATTAAAATATTATTGTCCTATGTTTGATGAGACTTGATATAGTAATTGATTTGGTTTGATTTTATTAATGATGATACATCCAGAGGTTTGTTTTCCCTCTTTTTCTTAATTTGATTTCCTTTTTCTTTTCTTAGCTCTTGTAATATATATAATTTAAAGAAAAACTCTATGATAAAGGCTAAAAAATAAGGTTTATTGAAATTATAAACTTGATTTGTTGAAACCATTAAGTTAAATGGTTAAAAACCGAAAACTGAATAAATTAACTGAATAAAACGGTTAACCATTAAGGCGGTTAACCATTTATAATGTATCAGTTAAGGATCGGGATATTAAAAAACCGAACATTATGGTTAGGTTTAAAAATTAGGGTTACGGACCGGTTAACTGATCTGTGAACGCCCTTACCTCCAACTAGGATTGTAAGTGTTACTGTAAAGATCTTTCTCAAGTCCATTGTAATTTCCAATAAACTCTACATTCTTAAAAATCATACCCTTAGAACTTTGTCTTATACTTCCATCAACAATATGCACTTGTGCAATCCCCATGGTCATACTATCAATCTTTCTTGTTAGGGCTTTCACCTTGGAGATTAAAGAGGTAACTATATCAAGCTCAAACACACTTCCAGGCTTCTCCTTTATAGCCCTAACAAATGACCATTAACAATGATTATTGACCATATCCTCAAAAAGATTCAAACGCTCCTTTGGAGACTTGTTGTTTAGGCTCGCTCCTACTGTTGCATCAAATTAGCTGCCTAGTATCATAGTTTAGTCCATTATAAACATTTGCACTTTTGTCCATTTTAGCAACACATGGTGTTAGCACCTTTGCAGCAACTCCTTCCACCTCTTGAAGCTTCATAGAGGTTTCGGATTACAACTGATGAAATGAAGCTATATTCGCTCTCATCTTTGCTGTCCTAGAGTATGAGAAGTACTATCTCATAAAGTTCTTAGCCATTTGTTACCAGGTTGTTATGGACTGTCTAGGTAAATTATTGAGCCACTTCTTTGCACTTCCCCTCAACGAAAAAGGAAACAGCCTAAGGTAAATGGCATCATTAGAGGCCCCATTAATCTTAAGGTGTCATAAATTTTGAGGAATTGTTGGAGTTGTGTGTTAAGATCTTCATCTTGCAGACCATCAAAATGCACGTATTATTGGACCATTCGGATAACATTGTCTTTTATCTCAAAATTATTAGCTTCCATCCTAAGTTTAGCTATACTTATGTTCGCACCATCTATGGTGGATCAGTAGAAATCAAGCATGGTCCTTGGAGGATTTATCCTAATAGGTTTATTTTCCTCTTGCACTTTCACTCCATTCTCAAGGTCTAATCTATTTGCCATTTCTTCAAGAAATATTCTGTAATTACAAGTAAATATTTCATAGTGAGGGGTATTCAACTAATAAATAGTTCTTTAAAAGGATATTTTTCTTGGAATGAATGAATTTGGACTCAAGGAAGACGTATGCGAATGATTGGATGATTTTGGAATGGACTGGTATATAGGCCACCAGCTTATAATCCTAAGCTGCCAGCCTAAATACAATAGAGAACAGCCTAAAAACTAGCTTGGAGTTTCGGAGAATAATTGTGCGAATTGAGAAAATTGGTCGTACGTTGGCCTTTAGGCTACCAGCATACCCAAGAAGGCCACCAGCCTAAGTGGCGCCTTGGATATTGTTTTGAGACTCAAAAGTTCTAAACTGCCAACTTTGTTTTCCCTTCGTCTAACCTATATCCCTTCGAGTTATAACTTTATAAATACATCTATAATCATCTTAATCATCATATCCCCTCCTAAACTTTTAGAAACCCTAGCAGACACTCTCCAAGGTAGATTTCTTCAAGGAATTGGGTAAGTAATCTCTCCTATACCTTTAGTTTGATTTAGAATGTCTCTTTCTAAATTTTTGTTGTTGATTGATGAAGGAGAATTGATCTTTGGTGGAAATTGAAAGAAAACCCTAAGTGTGAAAATTAGGGATTTTCAGATCTACAATCAATTGAAGAAGGTAAAAGTCAATCTGGAACTATTATTCATAGATCTTAAGTTCTAGGAGAATTTAATCATATTTTTGAAGACGATTTGTGAATGTAATAATGGTGAACAGGTATTCTTATGAATTAGGGTTTCTTTATTTTGTGGTGTTGAATCGGAGATTGGTGACTCTATGATTATTACGAGTGAAAGGTGTTTGGAGATTTTAGTTTTGATGAATTAAGGTTAGGTTTACTTTTCTTATATTATTAACAACATTGTAAATTGATTTGTAGAACAATGATTCTTTGTTTAGGTGTTTATTTGAGAATAGGATTTCTATTTCTTAAGCGGAAACAGATACGTCCTTACCATGTTGATTGTTTATGCTTGTTGGGTTAGATGATTTAAAACTAACCTAATTCCATACGGCTTAAATTAAGAGTGTGTTGTATGTGCTTGGCTACGGTTAGTAAAGATTACGCAGAGTGTGATACTAACACTGGCAACCTGATGATCTTTGTGTGAGGTTATCTCGAGTGGACTCGTGCATTGAGATGATTTTGATAGATTAGGAGTAGTGCGAGTACGACACCCAGGTGTGTGGGAGATTCCCACAACCACATATGTATTATATTACTTATTTTCCTATACTGCTTGTTTTTAAAGAGTCTGAGTTGCTCCAAGATTGGGATTAGTCGCAAATGATCTTAAACTGTGTTGTATGATAGATAAATAAAAAGATAATAATTGGTGCTTGCTGCATTAGTTATTAGGTCGTGTGTGAATTGTTTGATGTATGATCATGTGCCTATGTTTTCGATTTAGATGTACTGGGCCTTTGTGCTCATTTCTTTTATTTTTTACGAACAGGTGAAGGTCAGATTATATGACTTATCTGGCTTTGATGTATTCATAGAGCCTGAAGAGGACGATAGTGGAACTGACTACCCAGCTGATATGTAGATGACTAGATTAGAGTTAAGCCGATGATGATGAGTTTATTAGATTTCCTTTAGATTTCTAGTTGTAAAGATTTTATAAGTTATTAGTATTACGTTTCTTATGAGAATTTTATCAATTGGTTTGGTTTATACCAACATGGATGTTTTTTTGGAGTTATATTTTCTTGATTTTGATATTGAGTATTTCTTTATGTCAGTTTTGGAGTTATATGATGAAATATTGTGGTTTATAGATGCATTATAGCCTTTGCGTGTGCCTTTTAAGGGAGGATACGTGGCGGGTTGTAATACCTTAGTTTAAGACATTACACATTCGATGTTCCTCTCTAGCTACTCTTCGTGAGATTCTCCCATGCATTAAGGTCCTAGAGTAAAGGGAAACAAAGGGTGAGATTGACTCCTAATCATAATCCTACAGTTTTATTATGGCATATAATTAGTGTACAACAAACTTAAATTATATCAGACAAACTACAAATAAAAGCCACAACAAAAACTATGCAACAACAACAACAAGAAGTCTAACATACAACAACATCAGAGTATACACTAAAAGATTTATAAATAAAAGAAATAAATAATTAAACAAAAGATAGAAGAAAACAAATCTAAGTTAAAGCTAAACAAACATACAAAACTATGCAAAAGAACTATAAAATCTATTCAAGCATATTTACAATTAGATAAGAGATTTTATACAGATATTTACATATGTACAAACGAGCAAAAACAAAGGGTTGGTACTATAAACAGAAGAAAAATATTTATAGAAAAACAAAAATGGAAACAACATATATTCACAAAAAGAAAATAAAATTATATACAAAAACAATATTTACAAATTTTTGTACAAAAACAAAAACAGAAACAAAAGCTAAAGCTATTTCATACTATACACAAGATTAGTGGCTAGTCTAATAGATTTAAAAATTTTAAAAAGTGCTTCGTTAAACTTCAAATAATTTAATCCAATATCGATTCCCTAACAACGATGCTAGAAAAATTTTGTGGGTGTTTCGACAAGCTTTTAAAACAAACCACTCAGTTGAAGTTTTACAAAAATTTATAAAAATGTTGATAAGTTTTGTTTAACTTCAATCACAATCAACTATATAGGCAAGTACACCTACCAAAGTTGCATAGAAAGTATTAGGTTGTATTCCTTAAGAATCATTAATATTTACCCTACCCACTTTTAATCTATTATCTAGCCTAGAAGAACTCATAAAAGTATTTTGAACAGTGGAAAACTAAGTCAAGGTTAAAAGTAATTATAAATACGTTTTATGGGCAAATTTATGAGATAAATCTATTAATGCAAGAAAAAGCTTAAGCTTTGCTTCACTAAGACCTTACCATGTGATTTCTTATTAAACTTAACGAGTTGTTTGCTAGTTATACTTGCACCATCGAATTCACTAAGGTAAGCTAAAGCCTCTCTCAAGGTTAAAGACCCTAGATCTAAGTCAGACCACCAAAATCTCTTCACATATTATCAACAACCTAAATCAAAATAAGGTTTAAGAATCCTTTGATTAAAATACATTTTGATGAAGTCAAAATCAAGTGATAGAAAGTTTCACCATCCCTATCTCTAGGTGATTACGAACACTTCATTAGCAGCCTAGATCTATTCAAAATAATGATTTTTCAATCCATTTAGTTGAAATCAAACATGAGTCTACATGATGTACTTGCATAACTCACAAATTATGGTTTGAGCTATTAAGCAGTCAATATATAATTAAAATGCATTGAAATTACATGAATCAGGTTTTAGATTCACAAACCCTAACTTAAGATAATTATTTCTCCATGGATATAAATTAACACAGATTCAAGTGAAATAACATGAAATTAAAGATGAATATTATAGATTAAGCACAAAAATCTTGCATGAATAAACGTTGGGTTAAATATGAATTTACCTTGAAAACTTGAATTTCTTGCAAAATGAAATGTTTCTCTCACCAAAAATTCTCTTTATATTCTATACCATGTTAGGAATTTATTACATATGGTGTGCAAGGTCTGTGCATTGTTATTTATGGGCGGCTAGCATAGAAAATCATGAAGATTCTATTCGTTGATGTGATTCTTTTCAACTAAATTTGACATAATCCTTATGTGATAGCAATGCTATATGTGATAGCAAAGATAGGGTCACTTATCACGACTTAGATCATAGGCTCGAAGGTTGGCTGCAATAGAAGTTGTGTCTTGTCATTAGAGGCACTGTTTGTTCTCATTTTGTATCGTGGTCAAAACTGCGAGCATGGCTCTAGGCATGGTTTACACTCTTACCTTGTTTCTTGCCCTCAATTCAATCTTTGAAGGCCATGATTTGGAATTGCCTTCAAATATGTTTGTTGTTTCACTCCAAATCTAGCTCAAATCACTCTATTTCTTCTTTTCTTGATCTTAGAAGTTCAAAAATAATAGTTTTTTACAATAAAAGCACAAAATCATAGGAATTTATCTAAAAACGAATCAAATTAAGTTGTAACCTTGAAGATTGTGTTGTTGAAAATTACGACAATAAGGAAACATCTACCTATATGTTGTCATCACCACTAGAGATGAGAATAAGTTTTCATAAAAAACATGAGTTAAAGGGCTCGAACCACTCCTTAAACATAGCATGAGAGGAAACTTTAAAGGAATAGAAAAAAAGAGAAGTTAAATTAATCAAGCTTAGAAAAATTATCAAAGTAGTGTAGGCCAATAAGCTATACCATATGCAAAAAGTTAGACACAATCATAGGGGGTATCGATTAAGCGAGGGATCCTGCAAACCCCATATTTTTCATCAAGTTGAATTAGAAATTAGAAATTAAAAATCTATATAAATCTAGTATAAAATTTAAAATGAATCGTATAGTTAGTAAAATTAATTACAATAACATGTATAGAACGAATTAAGTCATTAGAGGTTCAAGAATTTAAAGTGTTTATAAATCATTTTACTTCCAAATTTCTTTAGAAAATTGGATTTCTAAAACTTAAACCTATAAATTATAAGGTATTTTTATTATAGATTTTTTATAAGAAAATTTCTATTAAATAAAATTTATAAATCAAATTTGTCAAACTTTGTATTGATTTCAAGGAATTGTTGAACCTTAATGCATTTAGTTTGAAGAAGCCCAAACTTACATGTAGAAATCCAAGCCTGTTCTTTTCATGCAAAACAAGCCCATATATCCACCTGAAGAACCACGCACATGCATACACACAATCACTTTTAATAAGCCCCTAAAGTTAACATTGCTTATCTAAATTATAAAGGACAATTATCACTTTATTAAACAAAAATCACTCTTCTTCTTCTCTTATAGCAGGCGCCATACACACACACACACATATTACATATTTACTTCATATTTCTTCTCTCAAATCTTCATAAACCTGAATTTATACCTCCATCAACAAGTTAAGACTCATTTAGGTATGCCACTACACACTTTGCTTTGTTAATTTTATATGATAAGTAAGTGTAATTCAATGTTCTTGATAGTTAATGTTATATGTAATATTATTAGAGACTTTGATGTTAGATAGATGAAGTTGAATGATGGAATTTGTGGTTTAAGCTCTAAACAATGGAGTTATTGGATTCTTATTGGTTGGATGGAGTTAATATGTGCATAGCTTAGTGTATTATGTATATGCTTATATAATACTTATTTGAAGTTGTAGGAAGAACTTATGAGTCTTATATGTTGATATTGAAGTATAATTGATAGAGTTAGGATCATAAGAAGAAATGAGAAAGTGTAAAAAAATTTTAAAGTTTGAAAAACAAAGTAAGGTTTAGAGGATCACGGTTGTGATGAGGGGGGTGTGCTGGCCTTGGGTAGTTGAATTTTGCAAGATCATGGGCATGATATACCCCGTTATAGTCTCGAATCATGAAGTTTTAGACTCATTACGGGCGTGGCGAAGTCTGTGATAGTCTCGAGTGTTTTGTGCCGATTTGGATCATCTTTCATCACGGGTATGATCATGCCTTGATAGTCATCACGGCATTGACCACGGCCATGATGATTCCCCTATTTCAGTTGTTTAAAAATATATATAATAATATTAATATTAATAATTATATATATGTAATAATATACATATGCTAGTTTAATATCCTTTTATAAAACCTTGTTTAAGTTAAATCATAGTGTATGGGGATTGGGAATAATGCATGTTGTGTGGTGTTTGGTGAATGTCAAACTTTAATATTAAAGTGATAAATATTTTCTTGGAGTTGATTGAATAATGTGAGCTGAAGATTGTTTGAAATTGATATGGTCATAAAGTAATATGACATCAATTCTATTTAATCCTTAAATGAAATGGACATGCATTGCATGCATACATAACTTACATTTGCATGGTAAACATACTCCGTATTAGCATTTTGATTCTATAGTAACTTTGAGTTTTTCTAGTGAACATAAACTGATAGCTAGTTCTACAAGAAAGGTTATTAGTGTCCTTTCGATTCCATAGGAACTAAGTTGGCTACAAAGGACATCGCCTATGGTGTCGATATGAAATGTTAATACTTAATGGAGTTTCTAAATTCTAAGGTCAAGTGAGTTAGCATATTTTCTATATGAAAATGGATAAAACTTCTTATGCGTTAGTTTTAAGTCTTTTTTGGGTATGATTAACTTAAGCTGGTTCCTTCAACCCCTAAGAGAATGTGTAAATCTCCACAAGTTTATGTTATGGTCATCCAAACTATGTTTGTTATATGTGATTGATTGTTGCATTGCATATGATTGATAATCAAATATTGTTTCATTTTAATGAACTGTGTTAAGATTCAGTTATTTACTGAGCTTATTATGCCCACACTCCTATATACTGCTACTTATAAGAATTAAAGGGATAACCAAGATCGAGATCAAGTTAAAGTTAATAAAGTGAATAGAACTATGTAATTATGGTTTTGAGAGAGGACTTTGTCAATGTATTGAAGTTTGAAGACAAATGTTTGTAATAGTATAAGTTTATATTTTGTAAGTATCTTAAGATCTTTTGTTATAAGTATAATAGTGGAGTCCTCAATGACAAAGTTTATAATCATTATGTGATGACTTTAGACTCTTGCAAAGTTATTCCTATACTTGGCTTATACATATAGAATGATTTCTTATTCTATACGACCTTCGATCTTATTATAAATATCCATGCTATGGAACATGTTAGTTGTACAATGCTCATGTACCTTTCTAGAGGTCTTAGTTAGTTACATGATGCATTGATACATCTAGGGTTTTGTGGGGGTGTAACAGATCCCAACAATGTTAGTATGAGTAGCTTCAAGCATTACATTCAAATGTAGTTTAAATCTTATAATTTACTTTATATCATCTAATCGTAATTATCTTACTTGTAGTATTCAAAGTTATCAATAGAGTTACTGGCAAGACCTTGCACAAGAACAAGTAGCTGGTAGTCATAAAAATGAATAACAAACAAAGGTAATCCCTTCTTCCTTCGATCAATCACATATATTAGCCAATGTTGGTCATTAACCTTCCATCTCTTGCTTAATCCTTTCAAGGTTAAAGGAATAGGTTATATCTTCTCTCAAATTAGGTTAAATAAAAGAGAAGCTCTGGATGCATACATTATGATCCAAGCCTATTTTGCTTCCTTCCTAATACCAAATGATGCAACAAAATTACCACTTCAAGCGGAGTCTAATGAAATGGAAGTCTACCCAAAAAAGGAAGGTGAGTAAGATGTTGTCATGACAAAAGGGGGGTGTAGCTACTACTGGATCCAAAGTAGAGATAGAAGATGATCATACAAAGATAGAGTGAATGTAATGTGGCTTAAACTTGTGCCACATATTTATACTTACTGTAGAATTTTCTAGTTGTTGTTGTTGAAGGTAAGCTTTCTAAAATATTTTAGTTAAGTCTTATCTAGAAATATTCTATAATATGTATTATGAAGGATAGTTGGTAAGATTGTTACCAACTACCACTACCATACCATGTTAGACGCACCCCATAAGTAGGTCCTCTCATTTGCAGTTTTAACAACATGAGTGATAGAAAATATACACAACAAATATCAGTTCTAGTGTGAGTATCTTTAGAGTGAGAGATTGGGTATATTTGGGGTTTGGGTTTGAGTGATTTCTCTTTTGTAAATTACTTGCATGATCTTTTAGTAAGATTTTGCTCTTCTTCTTTTCATTAAAATCTTTTTCTCTTGCCATAATATTTCTCAATCTTCTCTTTTATCTTTTGCCATTATATACCATAAGCACCTCAATCTTCCTAGGTTGTAACAAACTAGTATCAAAGCGAAGAGATTTAAATACTGATTTATAGTGGCAACAAAGTTTGAGATTGAGAAATTTGATTGCGATTCTAGCTTTGCTTTATGATGTATGATATCATAATTTATTACCGATATCATAAAGTTTTAATGGGGAAGGAAAAAGTAGCAGAGTCACTTATAAAGGAGAAAAAGAATGATTTAGATGATAAGGTTGTGTCTACAATTTGACTATGTTTTGTCTAATCAGGTTTTGAAGAAGGTCATCAAGGAGAAGGCTACTACCGAGTTGTAGGCTAAATTGGAGTCGCTTGACATGGAGAAATCTCTCGCAAGTAAGCTTCATAAGAAGCTTCATTTCTATAGCCTACAAATGGAAGAAGGTACATCCATTAAATCTTACATTGACAATTTTATGTCTATTATATTGGATTTAGAAAATGTGGATGTTGAAATTAGTGATGAAGATTAAGCCCTTAAGTTGTTGTGTTCCTTGCCATCCTCATACTCTCACTTTAGAGAAAGCTCTATGGCAAGACAAATGTAACTCTAAAAGATGTCAAATCTGCCCTTCTATCTAAGCATTTTATTGACAATGAATTATCAAGTAGCAATAAAGGTAATAATTGAGCAGAAGGATTGATTATGAGAGAAAGGGTACAAGAAGAGGTCCAAGCAGCAGTAATGCAAGGACAAGGTCAAAGTCCAAATATAGGAATTTGATTTGCAACTATTGTTACAAGAAAGGGCGCATTAAGGATAATTGCTTTAAGCTTAAAAATAAGAATTGAAATATGACAAGAAAGGGGAATCTGCCGAAGTAAGCATTATAGCTGATGAGTCTGCTACAAATCTTCTTCCTATCAGCACTAATGCAAATGGTTGATCTAAAGATGAGCGGATAATGGATTCTAGTTGTTTCCTACCATATGTATTCTAATCAGGAATGGTTTTCAACATATAAATCTTTTATAGGAAGGTCGTGTTAATGGGAAATAATGCTGCTTGCAAAGTTATGGGTAAAGAAACAATCAAGATCAAAATGCATGATGGCATTATGAGAACACTAATTGGTGTTCATCATGTTATAGATTTGAAGAAGAATGTGATTTCCTTAGATACCCTCAATGCTAACGGGTGCAAGTATTCAGCTGAAAGTAGAGTTATGAAGGTCATCAAAGGTGCTTTCATCATGATAAAAGCCATGAGGTCTACAAATCTATCTGCATTAGATGGATAGATAGTTACTGACGCTACTACTACAAGTTCTTCATCACTCTCAAATTCCGATATTACAAATTTATGGCATATGAGACTAGGACATATGAGTGAAAAAGGTATGTCCTTATTGAGTAAAAGAGGCTTACTGTGCAGCCAAAGTACAAGAAGTATGGAGTTTTGTGAACATTGTATCTTCAGGAAACAAAAGTCAGTCAATTTTGGTATAACCAATCATAAGACAAAAGTTATCCAGGATTATATTCATTCAGACCTTTGGGTCCTTCCCATGTTCCTTCAAAAGGTAGTGTTAGATATATGCTAACCTTTATTGATGATTTTTCAAGAAAAGTCTGGGTTTACTTCCTAAAGGACAAGGATCAAGTTTTCACCATTTTCAACCTATGGAAAACTTTGATCAAGAAACAAATAGGGAAGCAAATCAAATGGCTCAAAACAATAATGGTATGGAATTCTGTAATGATAAGTTTAATGAGTTCTACAAAAAGGGGAATTGTTTGATACCGCATGGTTAGGAATACACCCCATTAGAATAGAGTTGCAGAAACAAAATCTCACTAAGAAAGTACGATGCTTACTCTCGAATGTTGGTTTATAAAAGGAGTTATGGGCTAAGGCCGCATCTATGTCTTGATACTTGGTAAATCGATCTCCAACAATCCTAATTGGTTGCAATGATCCAGAGGAAGTATGGTCTGAAATCCTACAGATTAGTTTTGAAATGAACTAACTTTAATTTCTATTTAACTTCCATGTATATGTTTTATTGTCTTAATTATTAAACTATATGAGCATGTTGATTTATGAGAGTCATGTATGGTAATAGTTTAAATGTGTCTAAGTTAGTATATCTTGAATATTACAAATGTGTTATTTTGCATGTGTAATGAAATTAATGTCATTGTTTTATATATATCAATGTGTGTATAATATAATTAATATTTTTGTCTTTTATGCATTAATATGTTTGTGTTATGTTTAAATTTAATAAATCAACTTTTGAATTATTTAAGAAATAATTGACAAAAATTTTATTCAATTAAGTCCATTTTTCATGCCTAAATTGCACCCAAATGAGCTCCAAATTAAACTCAACGTCTTATATGCCTGAAAAGTCAAACTTAAGATAATAATGAGTCCAAATTTTGCTTAATTAAGATCTCTTTTGGTAGCCCTCTATTTCCATACGAATTTCCATCTTCTTTCTTTCCTTTTCTCTTGTTCTTTCCTCCAAGTTACAAGCCCTAAACCAAAGAATAACACCAAGCTTATTGAATCAAAAATCTCTCCAAGCTAAGGCTTACTCATGTAAGTTAATACAAGTATAGATTTTGTTTAATTTCCTTTCTTATAGTATCTATGTGAGATCTTTGGCAGAATGAGTTTAATGTATTTTGAGTTGTTTGGTTCATGCATTGATATAGGTTGGATTGTGTTTTGTTATTGTGTGAATTTGTTTATGTGTTGTAGTAGTTATATGAAGTATTGGGAAGGAATAATGTTGATTTGAGTAGTTGAAGTTGAGGATGAGTGGAATGGGATTTGAAGTGATTTAATGTGTTGTTTTAATGTTCTAAGTTGCTAAGATTGATTAGTGTGGATAGGAAATAGTATATGAAGCTAAAAATAAACTTGAAGAAGGATTAAAAGTGTTGTAGGTTAGAAATTTGCAAAGTGCAAAATAAAGGAAGTAAACTCTTTTCGAATAGGTCTGTTTTGAAGGTACGCCGACATTTAGCACTTCAACGCCGTCCGTGTAGAGGCGGTGTTGGAAGTGAACAGAATCGATTTTATTAAATCCGCTTCGAACGCTGCTGGCTTTTGCAAGAAAACTTTCCCAGTGTTTATTTTTCAAAATGTACGCCGACCATTAGGGCTTTAACACCACCGGCATATGGACAGTGTTAGATGTGAACAGAATCAAAATATTTAACGATGGGCGAAACGCCGCAGGCTTATATTTCCCACGTTACCGGTGTTCATTCAAATTTTGCCTGCATAGGAAGGCTGTCACGCCCCAAACGGTACCCTAAACGTGGCAGTCCACCGTACACAATATTAAAGCCTAAGAATGACCACCTAAGTCACGCGAAGGCTTCCATACTATGGACAAGGTGTCTACCACATGGAGGAGACTCATCGGAGTGATACATTTTATGTTGACATAACTTAAGTAACAATGTAAAGGAAATTTGATTTACTATACTCTAAATACAAAACATTATACTTCAATTACAATCATCAAAAGATTCTACTACATAAAACTATTACAAGGAAAATCATAAAACCTAGCTAATAACTTCCAGTATCCTTATTTCCTGCCGGAATCTTGAAGTCATTATCGGCTCCAACCATCATGATCCCCACTTAGTCTTCTTGAGATAACCTGTTCATTTAAACAACTATTGGGGTATAAGCTACACTAGCTTAGTGAGAATTCTCTTGATTCTATATCATAACAAGCAAGTTATAATCATCCATATGCTATGCATGAACAAACACATGAGCAAACAATTATGTATGGGTATCCGGAACCCATACACAAAATGGATTTATGCCCTCCGTATCTTAGGTTAGGGATGGTTTTAAATTCTACATGACCGCTGCTAATCCCCAAGCCCTCGGCTCATAACACTCGACTCGCTCGGCTCACACATGGAATGCATCCCCGATGTGCCTTAGTTCCCATGAATGAGCTCTGATATCGGCCTCGTTATCGAAACGAGTCATCATCGGACCATACCGATCGACCTGCGTAGGAGTAGCACACTACCAAATGCAATATGTCCAATGCGATGCATGACCAATTTAATTTTTGCTTAGGTCAAAATATTCATACATTCTTTAGAGTGACTAACCAATATCATACATATAACAGAAATAATATGAACAATGCAATTATCCAATCGAATCGTGGTTTCGATATGCTTTAGTATTCTTTGGCATACATTCATCACAGTCTCATCATATATCCCATCCCCATTCATATCTATTTTTATTTTGTTCCTATAATTTTAATGCGACTAGCTGCAAGCACAAACAATGTAACAAAATAAGAAGAAAACTCACTCGACCATTGGATCACCGGTCTTTTAGTAAAAGTAATCCAGTGGCAGGAAATCGTCGATTTCGGGATCACCTAAAAAGGAAGAAATACTTTAATAAGTATTTCAACTCAGTCTAATCCAAACAATCTTATACAAACTATCAAATTCGTAATTCTCGTCCTAACCGGGAATTCCAACTTAAAACGGCCATAACTTGGTCATTTTAACTCGAAATTTCGCAAATTATATATCGATTTCTATCTACTTCGAAAGATCTATCTAATTCTATTATTATATTTAAGTTTTAAAAATATTTAGGTCACAAAACAAAGAGATCAGATCTGATCAGAAATAGTTTCCAATTCCAAAAAATAGTTTTATAAATGTTTGTAATGTTCCTATTATATAGATTAGCTATACATGCAATATGAATGATTTACTAACATGAATGACATGAGATGAGTTTGATATATGCATGATCTTGATGATTCTTGCTAAAAAAAAATTTTATAACTTTTTATTTTGCAAGACCATAATAACAACTACCTATGAAAAATCTAGTTTTCTAGCTTTGATCATTTCCATTTATTTTGGATTTATTTCTTAAGAAAATATAATTATCTTTGTTAAAATTGAGTCTTCATTATGTATATTCTCTAAGGCCTTTATTTTTCAATAAAAAACTCCCATTTTACACTTTGTAAACATGTTTTTAAAATTGGTTCATTCCAAAATCAGAATTTAGTAAAAAATGTTTTTGAGGTGATTTCTTTAAGTAAAAATCATTTGATACTTAGAAAATTAAGGCTCAACCATACATAACCACTAAGAACTTCATTTTTACATAAAGATTTGCATTTTACATTTTGCAAATATGTTTTCAAATAGGATATACTCAAAAATCCGAATTTTTAGAAATCCACTTTTTAAATGATTGCTTTGGGAAAAACTTGTATAATGCATTAAAATCTAAGACTTTATGATACCTATTACTTAAGGACTCCATTCATTACATAAAGCTTTTATTTTGAGCTTGGAAAATAGGTGTTTTCATGAGCATCATCCAAAGTTACGAATTTTACAAGTTGACTACTAACTCAAAATTTTCCATCTTGATTCTACTTCTTGTTTTACACATTAATTTCATCAAAACTCATTTCAACTTATAAAAATTACTACTTAATGATACTTATTACCTATACCCTTCATTCTTCACATAAAACATGAGTTGATAAATGGGTTTTCAAAATTGGTCTTGGCTGAGATCCGAATTTACAAAATTTATTTGTGGTCATATCTTTTGATAAAATCTATCTAAGCTTATAAAAATCCATTCCTTACATATCATATCTTAAGAGTCTTCCATATCTTGAATAAAAACTTCATTTTTGAGTTGAAAAATATGTTTTTAAAATATGTCTTGACCTAAATCCGAAAATAAGGTTTTTATTTTGAAAATAACTTTTGAAAATCACCTTTGATTCTTGTAAAAAGAAGTCTTGATGATATACATACATTAAGCCTTCATTATCTCAAGTAAAAATTTCATTTTGACATTTGGAAAGTGGTTTTTAAATAGGGGTCTTGCCAAAATACGAATTTCATTATTTTTGTTTGAGTTCAAAACCAAGATCTATACTTAATATGAACATAAATCTAAAAGAAACCCATGGTAATAAACTGTAAACTCAAAATCATTCATTTATGTTGTCTATACCCTAAGCCATTCATTTTAAATGAAGAATACACATTTCGAAGTTGAAAAACAACTTTTCTAAATAGGGTTCCATTTTCATCTGAATTTTCAAAAATAATTTTTGTTGAAAATAAAATAGAACTTGAGTTTTCTAAAACTTTCCTAATATCGTCATGCTACTACAAGTTGTTCATGAACATAAAACAAAATTCTAATGGATTTTATGAATTCAAAACACTAGATCTAGTTTACTATACTAGTTTTAAATGCATGAACACTAAGATAGTTATGTGAATGATGAATATATGCATAAATCATAAGCAATAACAAAAATAATAACTCAAATAACAAGATCTAAAGCATAACAAAAATCAAAGCTACAAAAAGTTAGATCTACAAAATATAACTATTTTTAACAAGGAAATAATAGTGATACAAGATAATAATCATGAAGAAGAGGAGTGTTTCATTTTTGGCATCATCATCCTTAGCTTTTAAGCTTATGGAAGGTTATTTGATGCATGAAACTCTCGTTATACTTTACCTATATCACCTATGGAAGCTTTGCACAAGAGTTTTATTCAAGATTCTTTAAGAAATATGTGTAGGAGCTCAAAAATGGAATGGAGGCAGCTTGTGTTCTTGTAAGAGCAAGAACAAAATGAAGAAAGAAAGAGAGGAAAAAGAGAGAAAAAGATAAGGAATGAAAAGGGAAAGAAGTGTAAATGAAAGAGAGAGAGAACGAGTGTATTAAATGAATGAAAGAAAGAAAAAAAAATAAAACAAGAGCAGCAAGTTTGGGAGGGCTGCACGTGAAAGTGGAGAGAGGAGAGAAAGGGAATTTGTTGAATTTTGACTTGAAATTGAATTGTATAATTAATGTGTAAATGTAGCTTCTTGAAGAAGGACTGAAAGAGGGTTAATTTTAATTAATTTTTGGAGTAATTCAAGAGTCAAGGCAGCCATAAAGGGGGTCAAAATCTACCATGAAGTGTGGGATAAAGTGTAGAAAGATTGAAGTGAAAAGGAAGTGATATATGTAAGGTATACTTAAAGTATGGGTTAGAAAAAATGCTTTTTATTACGAAAAATACAAAATAAAATTAGGAAAAATATTTTTAAATGATTTGAAGAATTTTCATAAATAAAATTAAATAATTATTTGAATTATTTTAGTATTTCAACAAATATGTTACCGGTATGATCGAAATACGCGAATATGGGCTATAAATGATATTTTTATAAGTCGAAAAATGCCAAAAAATTATTTTATGAAAATAAAAATATTTTTTAAATATTTTTCGATTATTAAATTAATTTATTTTATTTTTTAGAATCGAGTCTTAAACAGAATCTGATTCCATATAAGCTAGAAACGAACTAAATTTTAGAAAAACAAAATTTTCTATAATATATAAAATATTTATTTAAAAATATAAGGGTTTATAAGAATAATAAAATTGTGTAATGAAATAGAAGTGAATAGTGCAAAATGCTAATTAATTATCGGTAGTAATGAAAACACGATAAAAATGTTATAATTGTAACTTTTATAACCCGAAAAATTATATAAATGATATATTTAGAAATCTTATGAAATTACGAGTCTAACGGTACTAATGGTATATTTTTGATATCTCGAGCCCCAGGACACGCTTTTCGAAGTCTGTATTCGAACGGGTTCGAAATAGGTCAAAAATTTACCAATCTGATATTTGTAAGCAAACCTATATTACTACAAGCTATTCTACACACTTAACTACACCTCGGCCTCTAGGGTTAAGGGCGCTAGATTACTGGACATAAACTATTGTATTTCACTTAAGGTTTTCGGGTGATTTTTTCGGTTTAGATCTTTGCCAATTTGGAAACTGATATTTTATGTTTATACAACATATTTGATTTGAGAAATTTATTTTAAATTTGATTTTTGTAATTATTTAATATCTCTCAACGTTTTCAAAATTCTTTGAATTGAGTTTTATTTCCGAAGGTTAATCATTATTTACTTTTTAATAATTTGTTTTTGGGCTTTATATTACCCGATTTTATAAGTCGGAGTTACGTATGGAATTTTTCGTACGTAGTGGTTTTGGAATTGAAGTATGTTGAGTTCTTATTTTGTTTTTAAGGATTCTTATTTTCCTTAAGATTAAGAGATTTCTAGATTCGTTCGTGGTTTAGGACTTTGTCGAAGTTTGGTTTTAATTTGGAGTGATTTTTAGGGTTCATTTTTTAAGTTCATCTTGAAATTATTTACTGAAATTTTCTAGGGCTTACAAAGGCCGTGTATCCCCTAAGTTTTTCAAATTCAAACTTCTTCAATCTTCAATCTTCAATCTTTACTTCATAAATGATCTCCTAATGAATATATAAGCTAGATAAACATGTTTTATGCATGAATTAGATATTAAAACTATATGCAAAGCTTATTAAATCTCCTTGTATAATTAATCTATGATTATGATATATATATAAATGTAAATTCTACATTCAAGTATAGATTGTTTTGATATTCTTATTTCTATTAAAGGTTCTTCGGTTAGTTCCTCTCCGAGTGAATATAGTGATATAATATCGGGTTCAGGTACGCAATAGCTTGTTTGTTGTTTGCTAGGATTAGGCGTTCCTAATTTGATTTAATTCAATTCGGCTTAATTGTTTGATAAACTGGATGTCTATTACGCTGTTTAATCTGGTCCAAGGAGCAGCAAACCTGTCATGATGCAATGACATGTTAGTTAGGCATTTAACCTAAGTCATGATGCAATGACTTTACCATGATGCAATGGTACGCTATGATGCAATAGTGATTCATTTTGGTTAAGTGGGTAGCCGATAGGGGGAATAGTATCCTAGTAACGTTTACTTAAACTTAAGAGGAAATACCATGATTTAGTTCAAAGTTTATGGGAACTTGTGAACTAAGCTCATGTTGTGGATTGAGTTTAAGTAGAGTCGGGCAACGACTTTTGAACCCTAAAAATGCTATTTTCTTTATGGAATAGATATAGGAGATATAAGTATTCGGACTACTTATATCAACCTCCTAAGCAGCTGCTGTTACTCAGGACCCCTAAATTCCCAGAGCGTGATCCTGGGATTTGAATACCCTCCTGTTGTTTTGTAAAAGAAAACTTAATAAAATAATCATTTTTCCATTGATGCATTCCATTTGATTTAAGTTTAGCTTGACAACTTGTTCTTGTATTTTGTTATTATGTACTGGGCCTTTGGCTCACTTTTGCTGCTTTGCAGGAAATGGAGACGAGTTATATAGTGATTTGGGTTACGAGTCAGACTTTGAGAAATTCATGGATGAGTGGGACGAATACGACTCGAACACCCTGGATTTTTGGAAAAGCTTTAGTTAAAGCAAAAGTCTTTGTATAGAAGGCTTGATAGATAAGCCTAAGATGTAAAAACCTTAAGATCTCTTAGGGTTACTTTTTGTATTAAGAAAACTTGTAATTTTTGTAGTGTCTTGTATTGACACTAAACTTTGTACATATGAAGTATATATATGTATAGATTGCTTTTATTAGAAATCTTGTTTCGTTAAAAGTTTAAAAATTTTAATAGATTTGATCAATCAATTTTCATAAACTATTAGTTTAGAACAACCTTACATATAATGTGAAAATGTTATATGTGGTTGGAGACTCGGTACTCTAAATCTCAGGATTTAGTGGGTCGGGTCCTTACAAGTTTGACTTGAAGATACTTGGTTATCCAGCTTACATGCATGTAAATGATGGCAAATTAAAGCCACGTGCTAAGAAATGCATATTCATTAGGTACCCTTCTAGTGTGAAGGGATATAAATTATGGTATCCAGACTTCACGCTGTCTAAAGTTGTAATAAGTAGAGATGTAACATTTAATGAGTGGCCAATGCTTAAGCAAGAAGCAAAGTCTTCTAAAGAAGATCCAATAGAGAACAACTTAGAGAAGCTTGAGTTGGAAGTAACCAAACAAGATGCTATTGTAGAGACTTCTCAATTAGGTGGTCATCTCATTCAGGTGGGGTTGAGCAAGAAGTTCCTTACAACATAGCTAAAGGCAAGGGACAAAGGCAAATTCGACCATCACAATGGTATTTTGATTATGCTAAATCAGTCGTCTACGCTTTATCAATAGCAAATGAGATTAATAGCAATGATGAACAATCCACATTTTCAAAGGCCATCTTTTGTGTTGATTCGGATAAATGGATGCTGGCAATGTAAGAAGAAATGGACTCTCTAAAAAATAATGGCACTTAGGAGCTAATCAAACCACCACAAGGGAAAAAGGTTATTGACTACAAATAGGTCTTCAAAAAGAAAGAGTTTTCTCCAACAGATGAAGAAGTCAGGTATAAGGCTCGCTTGGTTACAAAGGGATATAGTTAGGTGCTAGGAGTAGATTTTAATGATGTTTTCTCACATGTTCTAAAACACTGTTACATCTGGGTATTACTTGCATTAGTAGCCATCTATGACTTGGAATTGGAACAAATGGATGTTAAAACTACTTTTGTATATGGTGATTTGGAGGAACAAATTTATATACAGCAACTAGAAGGCTTTATTGTTGAAAGCAAGGAAGACCATGTTTGTTTATTGAGGAAATCCCTTTATGGTTTAAAACAGTCTCCCATGCAATGGTATAAGCGGTATGACACTTTCAGGACCACTCATGGCTATTCAAGGAGCATGTACGATAACTATGTTTATTTTAGAAAAATATCATATGTGTATTTTATATATTTACTCCTATATGTAGATGACATGCTCATTGTTGCCAAAAGCATCGCTGAAGTTAACAAATCAAAGAGGCTTTTGAAAGATGAATTTGAGATGAAAGATTTGAGAACTGCGAAGAAAATTCTCGGCATAGAGATACAAAGAGATAGAAAATCTTGAAAGTTATTTCTATCTAAAAAACATTATATTGAGAAATCATAAAGCGTATTAAGATGAAGAATGTTAAGCCTGCTAATACTCCATTAGCGACTCATTTCAAACTTTCGACAGCTTTATCGCCCAAGATAAATTAAGAGATTATGGACATGGCAAGTGTTCCTTATTGAAGTGTAGTTAGTAGCATGATGTATGCCATGGTTGTTGAATTTGAGAGTTCAACAAGAATTTTGATAAGACAATATAATACACAATTAACTATTTTATGGGTTGAAAACTACACTTAGTTAGTCAAATATATATATATATATGTATGTATGTATGCTTTGTGCGTGTTTGTGGAATTTTCTGCAAGTTTTAGCATAAATAAAGGATGGTCGAGGGCAAACCAAGGTCAAGTGTTAAGGCTAGATAAAGTAAAGGCTAAAGCTCGACAAGCACAAGAATGCCAAATTAGTGGTTGGAGGTATGGTTAAGGCCTAGGCAAATCAAGTGGTCAATACACAACAAGTTAAAATCGAAGCGTGACAAGGCAAAGAAGTGGACAGTGTTAGTCGAAGGTCACATCAAGAGCTCCATGTGCTAAAGACCTAAGGCATGACAAGTTCTAAACCAAGACTCAACAAAGTTAAAAAGGGCATGGTATTAGTCACAAGTCATGTTGAGGGCTCGACATGTTGAAGTTTAGGCCGCGACAATTCAAATTTTGGAGCTCGAAGAAGAGTGCGTATGGAGAGGATATCGAGGTCAAAGTGGGGTGTGACAGACTAAGGCATGAAAAGCATTTAAGGCTTGGCGAATTAAAGACATTAACTCTAACGGACATTTGAATTTCAAAAGATATAAATATGCTATCCTTAGAGATTAATGGGGATGTAGAGTTGAAGTGCTAATTAACAAAAGCTTTCATTTGCATTCAAATAAAACTTTTATTTTCTTGTTCTCTTATACATTAAAATTTACAAATATATGTATAGAGAGAGAAAAACACTTTAGAACTCTGTTCTTAATTTTGCTATTCATTTGAGAGCATTCTAGAGAGAAAAAGGAAATAATTTATTTCCTTTGTGCTGTAAACTATTGTATTACTTAGCTTAAGCATCAATTTGAGACAAATAAAAGTGGTGGTGAACACATTGATTCAAGGCATTGGTGGATCGTTGAGAGTAGGAAGAGGGTCGAACTCCACCTTAAAATATTGGCTTGATTTTCACCATCTCTATTTTTTAATTTACACATTATATCTATTATTACATATCCGCTGCAAATTATATTATTATGATCTATTAAACTAAAAAATTAATTATTTGGGCTTTTAGGGCAAATAATCAATCCAACCCCACCCCCCCCCCCTCTCCTCTCGAGTATTCCTAGTACGTTTTCATTTGGTGTCAGAGCTTCTCTCTATTATTTTTTTTGCTTAGCCACCAAATAGAGCAAAGATCATGGCTTTGAATATACTAGGATTTCTAGAGAGGCAAGCGATTAACAGACCTCCGCTTCTATGTGGGGGTAATTACCCTTACTGGAAGTGTAGAATGAAAATCTTTTTACATGCCCAAAATAGATTAACATGGAATGTTGATGAAAATTGGCCTCTTAAAATTGAAGGAAAATTAGAAGTAGATTACAAATAAGAGGATTGGAAAAAAAAAAAACTGGATTTAAATGAAATCGCTATTAATATTTTACATTGTGTTTTAAATGAAAGCGATTTTAATAGAATTTGTACATGTTCTACCACAAAAGAAATCTGGGATGAACTAGAAAAGACTTATGAGAGAACATCTAGAGCTAGAGACAACAAAGTAAGTCTTTTCAGTGGAGAATTTGAAAATTTTAAAATGCTCCCAAATGAAACTATCGATGAAATGCACAATAGATTTATTAACATTATAAATCCTCTAAGTTTGATTGGGAGGCACTTTACTAATTTAGAAATCAATTATAAACTTCTTAGGTCACTTCTAAAAGATTGGACAATAAGGAAGCTCGAGACCTCAGTGCCTTAAGCAAGGAAGAGTTTCTTGGTGCACTTAAAACCTATGAGCTCATCAAGAAACAAGCTGAGGAAGCCAACAAGAAGGCAATCACCCTAAAAGCCACAAGACAAGAATCAAGTGATGAAGAAAATGAAGATGAACAAGAAGATCTTGTCTTGATGACCAAAAAGCTTAAAAAGTTTATGAGACCAAAATCAAAGAAGATGGAAAATGACAGCGGCTCATCTACGCACAAGAGAAATGATGTGATCACATGCTTCAATTGTCAAAAACTATGACACATCCAGTAGTATTGCCTACTGCTTTAAAAGAAATTGAAGGAGGAGAAGAAGAGAGTATACATGGCAACTTAGAGCAACGAGGACTCATCAGATTAGAATGATGAGAATGTATGCTTCATGGCCTTAGACAATAAGGTAACATCTCCCTGATCTCCTTTATATAATGAACTTCATGCTACATATGAGAAAACTTATTGTAAGCTAAAAAGAAAAATAGCATGCTAAAGACTTGAATGACAGAAATTGGAGAATAGTTAGAAAGTTTTCAGACTGAGCATGAAGAAACTAAATTTGAAAATGAAAGGTTAAACGATAAAATAAACAGTCTGAAAATAGAAAATGAAAAGATGAATATTAAGTAGAAAAATTTAAAACGCAAAAATAATGAACCAAAGGAGATAAATGAAAAGTTAAAATTTGAAAATGATTTGTTGGATATTGAAGTTAAGACCATAGAAGATAACAATGTTACATGTGCTGATAACTATAAAAATGAAATCATTAAAAAGCTAGAAACCTAGAAAAATGAAAATAAAATGTTAAAAATCAGCTTGGATGATTCAAAGGCTACACTAGCCAAATTAACAAATGGAAAGAAAATTTCTAATACACTTCTTGGAAGCCAACAGTGTGATTCAAATAAATTTGAAATTGGCTATAGTGGACAAAATAATTGCAAGTCTCACAAAACAAAATTTGTTAAAGCTACTCATGGGACATGTAATTATTGTGGCATAATAAGTCATATTGCACATAATTGTGCAATAAGAAAATATGTGAATTTAAATCATCAAAGCCAGTTTGTTTTGATTCCAAAAAGAGAAGTTCTTGTACCTCCTAACCAAATATATTCTTGCTAACCCTAGCTATTCCGATTTAGGGTTTTAGTTCTCGATTCGACTTTCGAAGTCAAGCTTGGTTACAAAGAAAACCGCGGCTTACAGGATATGTCTCTCATCATATGTCTACATCAACTACTATCCAAGTAACATTTGTTGCTTCCTCTTGAGGATCCTTACAAAATAGATCATTACTTCTTTAGTACCAAGCTTGTAAAACCGGGACTCGGAATTAGAAAAAATATTCCGGAATACTCATTAAGACCAAAATTTAATAAGGAATTCAAAAATATATTAATTATAATTTTTTAGTTTATAAAAATTACAGTTATAGCCTTTACATCGTATTTTCTGTAATGACCCGTTCCTCTAAATCCCAAGACTTAGAGTACCGAGTCCCCAACCACATATAACGTTTTCACATTATATGTAAGGTTGTCCTAAAACTAACAGTTTATGAAAATTGTTTGATCAAAATACTATAACTTTACAAATAACTTTTAACAAAACAAGATTGCTAACAAAAGCAATCTATACATACATTTACATCATATAAACATTGTTTAGTGCCAATACAAGACACTACAAAATTTACATGTTTTCTTAAAACAAAAGAATCCTAAAGGATCTTAAGGTCTTTACAGAAATAGGCTTAACTAACAAGCCTTCTATACATAACTTTTCCCTTAGCAAAATTCCTTCCAAAGGTCCAGGGTGTTCGAGTCCTATTCGTCCCACTCATCCAGAAATCTCTCGAAATCGGACCCATAGCCCAAATCATCATAAAATTCGTCTCCAATACCTGCAAAGCAGCAAAAATGAGCCAAAGGCCCAGTACACAATAACCAATGCAAAAATAATTCATCAAATTGATGTAATGCATCATTAGACAAGTGATTATCTTTATTACATTTTCTTTTACAAATCAACAGGAGGGCATTCAAACCCCGGGTCACACTTTGGGAATTTAGGGATCCTGAGTAACAGCAGCTGCTCAGGGGTTGATATAAGCAGTCCGACTACTTATATCTTCTATATCTATTTCATGAAGATAATAGCTTCATTTAGGGTTTAAATGCCGTTGCCCGACTCTACTTAAACTCAGTCCATAACATGAGCCTAGTTCACAAGTTCCCATAAACTTTGAACTAAATCATGGTATTTCCCCCTAAGTTTAAGCAAACGTTACTCAGATACTATTTCCCCCTATCGGCTATCCACTTAACCAAAAGAATCGCTATTGCATCATAGTGTACCATTGCATCATGGTAAAGTCATTGCATCATGACTTGGTTAAGCGCTTAGCTAACATGTCATTGCATCATGACAGGTTTGCTGCTCCTCGGACCAGATTAAACAGCGTAATAGACATCCAATGCATTCAAATATTAAGTCGAATCAATTTAAATCAGATTAGGAATGCCTATTCCTAGCAATCATCAAACAAGTTATTGCGTACCTGAACCCGTTAGTATTTTACTAGGATCTCTCGGTGAAGAACTAACCAAAGAATCCTTAACTGAAATAGGAATATCACAATATTCAATAAATAAATATAGATTCCTCATTCACAAATATATACACATATTATATCTATATATCACAATCAATCAAAGAAATTCGAATAATTTAATACAAATTCAAAATAAAATATTTAAACATCCTATTGTATCCTAGATCGCTTAACAAATACTTCATTGCTCAAATAACAAACTTCGAAAAATTTTAGAAATTTTTTTTTTTTAAATCAAAAGCGCAGGGGACATGCCGGCACTCAACGCCGACGGCTTTGAGCCGGTGTTCAACACTATGAAAAACAACACTGCCAACGCTGACAGCGCTCAAGGGTACGCTGGTTGCCTTCATTCTACGCCGGCAGCTTTAAGCCGGTGTAGAATGCAAAACCCAAAATTTTTCAAAACGTCCAGAGAGATACAAGCCGTCCGCTTACCCAGATACGCGGGCAGCTTTAACACATACGCCGGCGGCTTTGATTCCCAACAGCCAGCGTACAATATGAATGAATGAACGCCGGCTGACTTTTCTAGCGAAAGCCGGCGGCGTTCGGTTCGCCTTAAGAAATTTAATTCTGTGGGCTTCCAACATCGCCTCTAGGCCGGTGGCGTAGAATCCCTAGATGCCGGCATACGTTTAAAAACAGGCCTATACAATGAACACAAATCTCCTGTTTTTCCATTTCGAAAATTCTATCCTATTACACTTTTAAACCTTCCTCAACTACATTTTCAACTTCATATACACACTCCTATCTACACTACTCAAACTTAGCAACTCAAAACATGAAATCAACACATTTAAACACTTCCAATTCCACTTCCATCCATTCTCAACTTTCCTACACAATTCATCTTCATATCCTCCCAACACTTCATGTCACTCCTACAATACATGCATAAACAAACTTACACACTAACAAGACACATTCCTAGTTCATCTCAATACATGAATAAGCAATTTAGATAACACTAATCTCATTTCATCCAAGATTTTACAAAGCTACAACAAGAAATGAAAACAAAGCATAAGCCACACTTAAATCAACTCACATGTAAATGCTTTGCCTTGGAGAGAACTTGATTTTCAAAGCTTGCTATTGCTCTTGGTTTGGACTTGGAATTTGGATTGAAAGAAGAAGAAGAAAAGAAAGAAAGAAAAGCAAAATTCGTATAGAAAAATAGGGCTGCAAAAAGGGAGTTCAATTAAGCATAATTATGCCTTAAACATATTCCAAATTTACCCTCTAAGGCATATGCAACTTTAATTTGCATTTTGGGTGCATTTGAGTCTCATTTGGGGCTTTATTTAGGCATAAATGCTAACTTAACTACTAAGAACTTTATCAACTAACCTTAAGCAAGATCAAAGTTGATTTATAAATCTAACTTAACTTAATACCTTAATGTACAAAAGACACAATTAATAATTCTACTATACTCTCATTAATGCATATAAAACAAAATATTAACTTCACTACATATGCAAAATAATACATTTAGACTATTAGCAACACAACTATCATAATCACCATGCTCATGCAATTCAACAATTAAGATAAATAAATAAACTCATGGAAATTAAATAAACTTTGAACCTAGATCATTTCATTTTCTTTAATAACCGGTAAATTAATTGTCTAATCTACTATTCATTACTATTCATAAGTATAAGCCCATTCCCTACTCACACTCACAAACCATACCCCTATTCTTACGTCTTTACAACCAAACCATATCTTATTACATCACATTCCTTAAAATTACTTTTCCAACACATTTTATTATACTTTAATTTGAAATATTATACAAAAATTATTTTTCTCTCCCTATCCTCTCCTTGTGGCTGGCATGAACCCCCCCTTTTTCCCTCATTTGTTTTTTTTTTTTTTGATTTTAATCACACAAACCCTAATCTAATTTCCTATATATATATATATATATTCTTTTATGGCTTCTCTTCTCTTTCTTCATTTCACTTTTAGAAAATATTCACAAACCCTCTCTTTCTCTCCCTCTCCTTGTGGTGACTTTCCTCCCCCACACACACACTCACATAACAAATTTTTCTTCAACTTCTCTTGTTCCAAAGCCTAAATAGGTATAGATCTACACCATACTACCATAAAGACATGTAATGGCTATATCATTCATGTGTGGATTCATAAAAATCCCTATGAGCTTCATGCTAGGGACATGAAACCACTAGAACATGAAGATAAGCCATCATAAGTTGTGGATCTTGTGATTAAAGCTTGTGTTTTCCTCATAATCATAATTTATGTTCATGCAGTGTATGAGTTAATGTAGGAATCTTACTACTACATCATTGTCATAAGTAGTATATCTCATTTCATGCATTTAACATGACCATCATACTTAGATCTAGCTCTTAAACATTTACTCTCTTACATGATATTGTAGATCTCATGCATTTATTATGTGTAGGATGAGTGAATGGTAATAAATATCTTATCTTATGTAATTGAATATCTTATTACTTCTAAAAGTTAGGATATTTATGAAGATAAGCCAAAAAGCTCAAGAACAACTTTGGTTTTATAAAAACAAACTTTTGTAAATTCGGATGAAAATGAGTTGCATTTTGAAAACCTATTTTTAAACTCCAAAACATGATTTTTATGTGAAAAAATAAAGAGCTTATGGAATAGATAACAATAGGAAATGATTTTTGTAAGTTAATGATAGATCTACTAAGAGAAATTTGTTAAACAAGAAATATTAACAAGATAGAAAAAATTGATATTAAGATAGTTACATGAAATTCGTAACTAGGAAAAGAGGATATGTAAACACCTACTTTTCAGACTCAAAATGGAAGTTTTATTAAACAAATGAAGTCCTTATGGGATAGGAATAATGGAGCCTTGAATTTTAAAGTATCAGCAAGTTTTTCTCAAAGAAATCACTCAAAAACTATTTTTACAAAATTCGGATTTAGGAATGGCTAATATATAAACACTTGCTTATAATGAGTAAAATGAGGATTTATGTTGAAAAATGAAGACCATAAGGAATATATATGATAAAGAAGTAATTTTAGCAAGAATAAGTAAATTTTTATTGAGGAAAATCTCTAAAACAAGTGTGGTTGGTAAAAAACACAAAAGTCGAACTTACTAGGCTAAGTATTCACGATATCTTGTAAAGTAGAAATTTCAAAAATATTTTCTAATAGAATATCATCATGAATATGCACATAGTAAGCTCATAACATATCATTCATGATAGTGATTTGTTATTATTGCATGCATATTTGGCATGTATAGTAGAATTATCATAATTCCTCACAATAAGAATTTTGGAAATGAGAATTCGGTTACTGACCAGATCTGTTCGGATCTTTTCAAGACTTAAAATTTTTCAAAATTTAGATATTATACTAGAATTAGATAGATATTTCGAAGTAGAGAAGAATCGGTATATAATTTGCAAAATTTCGAGTTAAAATGACCAAGTTATAGCCATTTTAAGTTAGAATTTCCACCAATGACGAGAATTACGAACTTAATAGTTTTTATGAAATAAAATGGATTAGTTATGAGTTGAAATACTCATTTGGGTATTTCTTTCATATAGGTGACTTGGATCCCGAGGATTCATTACCACTAGATTACTACTACTAAGAGATCGGCGACCAATGGTCGAGTGAGTATTACTTCCTAATTTCATTCTTGCTTATGTTGTAGCAAATAGTTTCACTAGATCATAAGGAAAAAGATAAAAATGGAATTGCATGATGAGAATTGTGGGGGATTATGTATGTTTATTGTTGAGTTGAGAATTGGTATTAAGAATATCGGAATCAGGTGATTAAATCATGCTTGTTTAGATTATTGTAGAAGTGATTGTCTGAAAAATTGTTGATCACCTATGAAATTGGTATTAATGACTATTTGGTTTGATAACTTAATATGGACACAATCACTTCACGATGGGGATGGAGCATTAGCATATATTGGTTACCCGTGAATCGTAAACCGCTAAAAGTTGGTTGATCATGATCCATAAACGACATATATGAGTTGGTTGATCGTGATTTATAAAAGACATAAATGAGTTGGTTGATCGTGATCCATAAACGACATAAGTTGGTTATCCGTTATCCATAAACAGCTTATTAATTCAACGATAGTACCGCATTATTCGTTAATCTCCTAACCCCAAATGAAGGGCGTAAATCCATTCACATATGATTTCCCACTGATCATATGATTGTTTGTTCATGTAGTTGATGCATTCCATATGATTAAATAATTAACTTGAGTGATTGATTTGTTATAAATATCTTTATGGAAGTATTCACTCACTAAGCTAGTGTAGCTTACGCCCCCATAGCTTTTCTTATTGCAGTATACCTATATATGGTTAAGGCCAAGGCATCCTATCGAGCAGGTACAGAAATTAGAAGTTCCCATGAGAAGTTTACGTTTGATTTGGTGTAGACTTCCATAGGAAACCCTATTATTTATCGGATGACTGTAAAAGACTGTTATTAAACTCGATATTATTTTGCGGGGGAATGCCGCTAGAACTTTTGTAATTAATTATTTGGACTTATGGTTTATATTCTGATGCTCATAGTATGTCAAATTAAACCATTTATCTCCATTGGTTTATGTATTCTACTGTCGTAAAGGTAAGCTTTGCATCTATACGAGACTTTGGAACGGTTGTGGTAACAATTCCTAAGTCTTATATAGCTTGTTGTGGACTGTTACGATTAGACTACCCTCTGGGGTGTGACATATCCAAGTTCACACCACTAAACTTTAAGAATCAAGGAAGTGTTACCCTTAGGAATAATAGAAATCAACAGTTTTAGGTGAAGGTATCATTCTCATTAACCAAGATACAGTTATTAAAAATGTTCTACTTGTTGACAACTTAAAATAGTTTGTTGTAAGTGTTAATCAATTGTGTTATAATGGTTTTAAAGTAACATTTTCTGGCAAAAAGTGTTTTTGAAAGAATTGAAAATAACCAAACATGCTTCAAAGGATATAGACAAAGAAATATTTATAAAATCAATTTAAATGATTTTAAATCATCGAACAAAACTTGTCTATATTCTCAAAATGACAATAATTAGTTATGGCATAGAAAACTACAACATGCTAGCATGGATATCATTTCAAAGCTTGTTAAAATGAATCATGTCAAAGGTTTACCAAAGATCAATTTTCAAATAAATAAGATTTGCTAAGCATGTCAAAAAGGAAAGAAAAATAAGACTTCTTTTAAGTCTAAGGATGCTATTTCCACATCTAGGCCATTAGAAGTATTGCACATGGATTCATTTGGTCCTACCCAAACCTTAAGTTTAGGAGATAAGAAATATGTCTTGGTTATTGTTGTTGATTTTACTAGATATACATGGACCTTCTTCCTTGAATCTAAAGACGAAACAAATCATATCTTTTTTAGATATTGCAAGAAAATTTCAAAATGAAAAAGGTCTTAATATTGTTACAATTCAAAGTGATCATGGGGGAGAATTTAAAAATCATGAAATGGAAAATTTTTGCAATAATTATGGTATTGAATACACATTTTCATCTCCTAAAACTCCACAACAAAATGGTATAACCGAAAGGAAAAAAAAGAATATTAATTGAAATGACTAGAACCATGTTGTATGAAAATAATTTACGAAAATATTTTTGGGCTATAGCTGTAAATACAGCATATTACATTTCAAATCGAGTTTTATAAGGCCCATTTTAAAGAAAATCCCCTATAAACTTTGGAAAGGCAAAAGATCTAATATATCTTATTTTCATCCTTTTAGCACCAAGTGTTACATTTTAAACAATGGAAAAGAACAATTGGCTAAATTCGACTTTAAAAGTGATGAAGGAATCTTTTTGGGATATTTTTGAACAAGCAAAGCTTGTAGAGCTTCTAATAAAAAAACATTAGTTATTGAAAAATCAATACACGTTTCTTTTGATGATTTCTTACCTTATTTATGTTCGAATGATGATGTTGATGATGTGTATACTAATTTAAATAAATTCTTTCTTGAAAATGGTAATAAAGAAATTAAAACAAAGATTGGATGTTGATGTGCATGAATCTGATAATAATGATCTGCTTAAAGATTGAAGTATGCAAAATCACATCCTAAAGATTTAATAATTAGAGAACCTTCATATCATGTTTCAAACAAGGATCATCTTTAAAGAAATTAAGAAATCTGTTTTAATTATCTAGATTGAGCCTAAAAATGTGATGAAGTCTTAAAAGACGAGTTTTGGATTAATGTCTATCAAGATGAATTTAAACTAGTTCCATAAGGAATGATGTATGGAATTTGGTTCCTAGACCTGTAATTAAACCAAAATGGTGTTTAGAAACAAGCTTGATGAATCTATTTAATAATAGAAATAAGGCTAGATTGTTGCTAAAGGTTATAATTAAAAAAGAAGGAATTGATTTTGATGAGACCTTTGCTCTGGTTGCTAGACTAGAATCCATAAGAATGATTTTGGCTTTGCTGCTTTTAAGAATTTTACTCTTTTTCAAATGGATGTCAAAAGCGTATTGTTTAAATATTTTATAAAAGAAGAAATCTATATAGAGCAACCACCACGTTTCCAAAATAATGAATTTTCCAATCATGGTTTTAAGTTAAACAAAGCTCTTTATGGACTAAAGCAAACTCCTAGAACTTAGTATGAAAGACTCAGTAGCTTCTTGCTAAAAAATAGATTTTTAAGAGGAAAAGTTGATACAACTTTATTTATTAAAAATCACAAGTCTGGTATATTGATTATACAAATCTATGTAGATGACATTCTATTTAAAGCTGCAAATATGAGTCTTATAAAAGATTTTGTTGAGTCCATGAAAAATAAATTTGAAATGAGTATGATGGGGAACTCAATTATTTTCTTGGTATCCAAATCAAACAAACTGAAAATGGAAACTTCATCAATCAAGCTAAATATACATGAGATTTGTTAAAAAGGTTCAAAATGGATAATTGCAAATCAAATTTGACACCTATGAGCACAAGTATTAAGCTTGATAAAGATAAAAAAGGAAAAAAATGTTTGTGAAAAAACGTATAGATGCATGATAGGCAGTTTATTATATTTGATAGCTTCTAGACCTAACATCATGTTCTCTGTATGTGTATATATACGATTTCAATCTTGCCCCAAAGAATCATATTTGAATGCAGTAAATTGTATCTTCATGTATCTTACAGGAACAATTGAAATCGGATTATGGTATCTAAAATTTACTTCCTTCAATCTAATTAGATACTTTGATTCTGACTTTACTAGATGCAAAGGAGATAGGAAAAGCACAGAGGGACATTCCATTTTTTTGGAAATAATATCGTGGCACTCAAACAAGCAAAACTTGGTTGCACTTTTAACTGCTAAAGTTGGGTATATTGTGATGTGATCCTAGAAGCATCAAATTTAAAACCAACCAAGATTAAGTCCAAAGCTTTGTTTCAATTATTAGAGACTCAATAACTGGAGTTTCAATGCTAAAAACCTGAGTCCAGCGAACCAAGAATGTTTACCAAATAGCTTAGGACTCAAAGAATTGAAGTTTTGAAGTTGCTGCACAATATATCACCGGCCTTTTTTAAACATAGCCGGCATTGAAAACATTGTCAACGGACAGCCTATGTCTACACCGTCTAAATACCGCCGGCCTTCATTGATTAATCTGTTGGCCTCCATTATAATTTGATGTCTTTTTAAATTTCTTTTGTGGCTTTTCAAATTTCTTTATTTTTATTGATGTAGGATTAATTATAATTATGTTTTTCAATTACGTTGTCAGTTATGTAACTACCACAATTATGTTTTTCAGTTATGTTGTCAGTTATGTAACTGCCACAATTTCGTTTTTCAATTACGATTATGTAACTGCCTTATAATAGCCCATATATAAAGGCTAGTAAACATTCAATGGAATATATATAGATATCATTTGATTGATAAAATTAGAGAGTTTTTCTCTGTGAATTCCTTAGTGAATTCGTTTATAAACTTATTGGGAATTTCTCGTGGCGTTCATCGCTTTGACTTATCAATCGGTTTGTCATCACTGGTTGTGGCGTGTTCGAGTATACCAAGATTATTGCCTCCATATAAGCAACGGTCATAGTTTTCTAATGGATTTCTCATATGGTCCTTGGTTTGAATTCCATCATCGATCGTTGGGTCTAAGGTTTTCAATACCTAGGGTTCTCGTTTTTGCATCATATTATAACTGGTAGTTGTTGTGCACAAATTTTATGAATGGAACAAATCTTGCTTGATTATGGTTTACCTTTTGAAAATGTTCCAATTCTTTGTGATAATACATGTATTATAAATTTTACTAAAAATCTGATTCAACACTTAAGGACCAAGCATATCAAAATTAGATACCATTTCTTTAGAGATCATATTCTAAACAAATATATTAGCTTGGAATTTATTGATACAAACAATCAGATCGCTAATATTTTTACTAAACCCTTGAATGAAAATCATTTATACACTTTAAGAAAAGAATTGGGAATGATCAAGCAAGATGAGTACTAAATATTATTGAATCAAATATAAAAAAAAAAGGATTTTAAGTTAAAGAAGTTACTAAATATGATATATGCTTAAAAATCAGGTATGTGCTTGTATTAGATCTGTTTATGTGTTAATCTGCTCAAAATCTGGTTTGTTTTGATTGCTGCATATAATGGAAATAATGATCTAATAAGATTGCAAATATGTAAGCTTGTTATTTTTGTGAAGTCCTCATGAGATGAGGCAAATGTAATGAAGTCCTATGTATGTATAGGCACCCGTAGTGAAGTCCTACGTAGACCTATGCATACATAGTGAAGTCCTACAAGTGTGTATGCATTGTGGTAAAGTCCCCGAGTCTTTGGGTAAAGCAGTGGAGTCCTACATAGATGTAGGAAAATCCAGTAAAGTCCTATCTAAGTATAGGCAAGTAGTGTGTGAAGTCCTATCTATGTATAAACATTTGCGATAAAGTCCTACATAGATGTAGGCATGAGTGGTGAAGTCCTATCTTTGTATAGATATTTGCGGTGAAGTCCTATATGGATGTAGGCATGAGTGATGAAGTTCTATCTGAGTATAGGTACGTGTGTGAAGTCCTACATGGGTGTAGGTAAGTGTGAAATCCTCTATCGAGGCATCTGTGGAGTCTTCTATTGATGCATTTGTTTTTTTAGCTAAATTTTTGTATATCGGTGCATCTCTCCTTGCTGGCATATATTACATTTGTCCTTTGTTTTTTATGAGTATAAAGGGGAGAAGTTGATGCATAATTAAAAGTATGCATGAAGTCTATTTTGATAGGAGGAGAAATTGACATATTAAGTGTAGTTTGTATTTTTCTAAAATTAAGCATCATAAGTCTATTTTGAAACCTGGAAAATTGAAAATTCTCTTAGAACCTAGATGCTTAATTGAGGGGGAGTATGCTATAGTGAATATGAGTTAATTGTGCATAAATTGTCCTCATCAAAAAGGGGGAGATTGTTGAACTTGAGAGTTCAATAAAAATTTTGATGAGACAATATAATACACAATTAACTATTTTTGAGTTGAAAACTACACTTAATTAATCCAATAAATATATGTATTTTTTGTGTGTGTTTGTAGATTTTTCTACAGGTTTTAGCAAAATCAAGGGATGGTCGAGGGTAAGCTAAAGTCCAGTGTTAAGGTGCGACAAAGCAAAGGCCAAAAGTCGACAAGCTCAAGAATGCCAAATTAGTGGTCGAGGGGATGGTTAGGGCCTTGACAAATCAAGTGATCAAGATGTGAAAAGTTAAAGTCCAGGCATAACAAGGCAAAGAAGTGGACAGTGCTAGTCGAGGGTCACGTCGAGGGCTTGACGTACTAAAAAACTGAAGCGCGACAAGTTCTAAACCAAGGCTCGACCTGAAACGGACAGCTTTAAGACGACTTGTTAAAAGCCACCTAAAATTGCCGGTGTTGCAATATAGGCCGTCAGCAATTCCATGAAGGTTGCCAGCCTTAAGCCAGCGTAGAGTGAAAGATAGATACCTAGATTGTACCAGGGGTCGTGCCATGGCCCATGGAGTCCTTATAGAAGGTAACGTTAATATTATACGTCACCGGCATATATGCTTAGGCCATCAACATACGGTGCCTAGGCTGCCAACTTATGCTTATAGTTTTTGTTTCATACGAATTTAATTTATTTGTTTGTGATTATACTATAAATAGGGTATTTAGGGTTTGAAAGGACTTCTCATATTTTCATACATTTTTTAACCCTATGGAGAGTTTATTCTAAAAAAAGTAGCAATTTTTGCAATTGATTTATGTTTTAGAAATCTACCTATGTGTTGACTTTTGTTTTAATGCTTTTACGTTGATTTGAGTGGAGACGTACACGTGAGGGTCACGTAAAGAACTCGACGTGCTAAAGACCTGAGGTGCAATAAGTTCTAAACCAAGGCTTGACAAAGATACAAAGCTTATAGTATTTGTCGTGGGTCACGTCAAGGGCTCGACATATTGAAGTTTATGCCATGATATTTCAAATTTTGGGGCTCGAAGAAGAGCATGTATGGAGAGCTTGTCAAGGGAAAAGTTGGAGCATGAGAGGCTAAGGCGCGACAAGCATTTGAGGCATGATGACATTGATTACTAAAGTTGATGTGGTAAGAAAAAAGTAGTTGAAGCACATTGAATGCTTGACGACTTAAAAACATTAATGCTAATGGATATTTGAATTTCAAAAGATATAAATACACTATCCTTAGAGATTAATGTGGGCGAATAAGTTGAAGTGTGAATTAACAAAAGATTTCATTTGCGTTCAAACAAACTATTATTTTCTTGTTCTCTTGTACATTAAAATTTGCAAATATTTGTATAGAGAGAGAAAAACACTTTAGAGATATGTTCTTATTTCTTTTTGTACTATAAACTATTGTATGCTTAGCTTGAGCATTAATCTAGACAAATAAAAGTTGTGGTGAAGACCACAATTCGAGGCATTGTGGATCATGGAGAGTTGGAAGAGGACCGAACTCTAGGTTAAAATATTAGCTTGATTTTCTTTATCCCTATGTTTTTAATTTACCACATTATATCTATTATTATCTATCCACTTCAAATAATATTATTTTAATTTTTTAAATTTAAAATTATTTATTTAGGCTTTTAGGGCAAATACCAGTTCAAATCCCATCCCCCCACCCCCCCCCCCCCCCCCCCGGGGGGTATTCTTAGTACGTTTTCAATGATGTATAGTTGTCCAGACATTTCATATGCAGTTAGAATTATTAGCAGATATATAGCTAACCCTAGCAAAGTACATTAGCATAGTTAAATGGATTTTTAGATATTTACGAGGTTCAACTAATATATGTTTGGAATTCTGAAAAGAGAATAGAGGCTTAGTTAGTTTTGTTGATTCAGATTATGCTAGTGATCTTGGCAAAAGAAGATCACTTATTAGATTCGTGTTTTGTCTAGGTAATTGTGCTAATAGTTAGAATCCATCCTTACAAGCCATAGTTGCTTTGTCTACAATAGAGGTAGGATATATGGCACTGATTGAGGCAATAAAGAAAGTCATTTGGCTATGAGGTTTATATAATGAATGCAGTTTAGATTTGGTGCCTATAAATTTCTTTTATGACAGCCAAAGTGTTATACATTTGGCTAAAGATTAAATATTTCATGGGAAAACAAAGCATATTGATATTTGATGTCACTTTGTTCGAGATGTGATATCCCAAAGCAACATTGTGATCAAGAAGATTGATACAGAAGAAAATCCAGCTGACATGCTAACAAAACCTCTTCTAGCAGTCAAGTTCAAGCACTCCATGAAGTTGATTTGTATACATGTTTTCTATTAGTGGTAATTTAAGCTGAGGTAGAGATTTGTAATGTGGCTTAAACTTATGCCACATATTTATAATTGTTGTAGAATTTTCTAATTGTTGTTGTAGGTAAGCTTTCTATAATATTTTAGTTAGGATTTATCCAAGAATATTCTAGAATATGTACTAAGAAGATTAGTTGGTGAAGTTTTTACCAATTACTGCTACCAAATCATGTTAGAGGCATCCTATAAATAGGTCATCTCATTCGCTGTTTTAACAATACAAGTGATAAAAATTATGCACCACGACAAATATCAGTTCTAATGTGTGAGATCTTTAGGATGAGAGATTGGATATATTCAGGGTTTGGATTTGAGTGATTTCTCTTTTGTCAATTACTTGTATTCTCTTTTAGTAAGATTTTGCTCTTCTTCTTTTCATTGAAATTTTCTTTTTCTTGCTATAATATTTGTCAATCTTCTCTCTTATCTTTTGCCATTATTTACCATGAGCACCTCAATCTTCCTAGGTTGTAACTATGAAGATAAGGACGATGAAATGAAGAAACATGATATTGAGATGGGAAATATCACTAAGTTAAAGAAGCATTCAATGAAGACAGAAAATGTGGCATTTGTTAAGGAAAAGAGTAACTGCCTAATGCTAACACCATAGGAAAACTACTTTAATAGAGACAAGGAGAAATGAAAGAATTATGTTGAAATTGTCCTTAGAGACTAGCTAAATCTCGTAGCTTGTTTTAGAATGCTATGGTAGTAACATTGTGAAAGACCTTTTGGCTGGTTAATAGTGCAAAGAATGTCGTAGTTACCTTTTAGGTAAGTGTCACGAATAGTACTCAAATTTTGACAAAATAATTAAGCACCTAAAATTTATAATTGACCAATTTAGTACCTGATGTTACTTTTTGTGTTTACTAACCAATATTATGGAGATACTATTAGCATGCATAAAAAGTCTTTTGAGGTACCAAATTGATCAATTTCAAAGTTTAGATATGTAATTGCATATTTTATTAAAATTGAGATACATTGTGTAATATGCACCTTTTTATTTAAATTTTTCCTTAAATTTAATGTGTGGTTTTCATTTATTCAATTTAAATTCAAATACAATGACTTTACTTGGTATGGCTTCTAATATATATATATATATATATATTTAATTCTTTAATAGTCTGTCAATAAATAGTGGGTCATTTTTATTTAATTTTGTTTTAAGGATATCAGACATTTAAAATATTTAGGAAAATTACATTTACATCCCTTGACTTTAGTTTTATGCACTTTTTCCAATAACTTATTTGAAACATAAATTTGGCTCCTCATTTTTTAAAATGGTGTGATCTGCCTTATATTGACTTTGGTAACAATAGCAACAACACAAACAATAACAACAATCATGAAAATCAAATTAAAAATCAAAATGAAATAAAAAAACTCAAAAACAAAATGAGATAGAAATCCTTTGGATTCCCAATATAGTTGAAGAAACCATCATCCTTCACGGTGGCTTGAGTAAGCTACGTAATAATAATAATAATAGAAGTGTAGTGCAAATTACTATAGTTGAATATAAGCGTCTGTTAGAAAATAAAATCCCTTTTTTTTTTGTGAAATTGCATTGAAACTCAAAAGAATGTGCCTCATGATCATTAGCATAAATTCACTAAATTTACCATGACTTCAGTTCATCGATGTCAAGGGCACTTTGAATCAACTGACATATGAAATTAATGAGATCAAATATCTTGACATTTTATATTGACCAGAATAAATTGACGAAAGTCTTTATATGATCATTATAATCAAGGGCATATGCTTTCATGAAAATATATTGATATTTTAAATCCTTCTCCTATGAGTGGGAACTCAGGCAGCAGCATGTGTTGCCGACAACCTAGTTACGAAAAAGCAACAAGGAAACTCTAGCAAGGGGCTGGCTGTTTTATGTCCTTGTCACTAATTGCCTTTTGTTTGCGTCCGTTGGCTCTTGCATTTATTGAAAAGAGCCAAAAATAAATCTCCTAGACTAGATATTTCTTTTTTGTTTTATTGTTTTTTTAATGAAAAAGAAAATCTGTTTCTGTCATGAAAGGACATAGCGACCGCTAAACAGTATGATGGATGTGGCAACTTTTTATAAAATGAGCAACCGAGGTGTGTTAAATTTATCCATCTAAGAATTATAAATGTCTATTCACGATCATTTCCCTTAATTTTTACACAATTTACTCAGTTTATTACTATTTTTACCAGGGTCGAGATAAATACAAAATTAGAAAATTAACAAATTCAATAGAAAGAAAGAGAAGCTGGCAAAAAATAAAAAGTGAAAAAACAGAAAATTTGATACAAAAGATTTAGGAAAAATCATAAATTATACCCTAAACTATTATCAAGATGTGGATTTACATTCTAAACGTTTAAAGTGCACTTCTAACTCCCTTAAATTTTCAATATTCAACACAGTTAAGGACAATTAACATTTATCATATGCACTTTAAAAATTTAAGAGGTAAATTCGCAAATAAAAAATTTAGGGGTAGAACTGTATATAACTGAAAGTTTGAAAAGATACTTTGCAATTTTCTGCATTTTGCCAATCCTTAATTATGCCAATTTTTAAAAATTTAAGAGGTTAAAAATGCGTATAGACTTTGAAAGTTTAAAAAGTGAATCCACACCTTGAGGATAATTTACTATTTCTTTAAAGATTTAATTCATAAAACATTGAGACATGTTGCAAGGTTAGAAAAGTAGAACATAAGAATAAAAAGAGAAAATTTAATACAAAAATTTTAATGTGTTAATACCTGACACCCAAAGTAAAATTAAAACAAATTGATTTGAATAAAATTTAAAACTTAAAATGAAAATAAGCTTAAGAACATCATAATCTTTAGTCTACTTTTACTAAAAAAAATTATAAAGGGTATGTATTTATTTATTTACAAGCATACCTTACTTAAGTTGAAATATTAGTAATATGGAATAAGTATAATAATATGAAGGATTTTACAAAAGAAAAATGAATCTTATATTGTTTGTAAATGGGATTGTTCACTTGAAGGTACTCTACATAAAGTAATATGATATGATTTGGATAAAAAGCATTCAAACATGTTTTTGGATTGCATTTATTCTTGTGTCGTTATCAAGAGCATATTAGATGCAATGATTAGATAATGAATAATTTTGATTCACATGAAAATAATCTAAACATTAGTATTTCGTTAAATGAATAAGCTAAGGTTATAATGAATTACTATTACTAATGAATGAAATAAAATTAGAATAAGATTGTAATAAAATTTCTATTAAAACGAAATGAATAAACAGTAAATCTTATTAACTTTTTTAAAATTATGCACTACTTTGTATTTTATATTTGTTTATATTTCTTATTTTTTTGGTTAATAAAGTTCAATATACTTTTATTTTTCAAGGGACTTAAGTGGACCTAGATGGGTCCATCGGTTCAACTAGTAGACCTGACCTGGAGCTTTGGACCCATGTGTATCCACTCACGGGTCAAACCCATCCTCACATGTCGAGCAATGGGTGAAATCCAGACTATAAGGATATCTAGATCTATCAAGTAGATTCAAAGATTTAAAAATGTCAAATTAAATCTTTTATTATATATGAAAGAGTTTGTACCCACAAGTCAAATTCTTAATATAAGAGTAACTAGTGTCAAAACGAACTAAAAGTTGTGGTAATCATAGGAGAGATACTTAGAGAGGATATTGAATCAAAACCTATATATTCTTCACTTATAGTTCACTTTAGACTCAATTCTTAAAAGTATTTTAAAGGTGAATGAAAAAACAAGACATGAAAAAGACAATATATGTTGTTTGTTGTCTAATGTATAGTAAAGTGTGCACTAAACCTTTTATTACTAATGTTGTTGATGTTCTTAGAAATCAACACTAATCAAAACATTTCAAATATAATGACTAGAACCATATATAGAAATAAACTCATTTATTATAATAGATAACTAGGATGGTGTGATGGAATGCTTATATATGTAATTAATGGGAAAAAATAATGGATTTTCTTTCTTAGATGGGACCGTTCGGTCAATCATCTAATTTTTAAAATAAATATAATAATTGAAATATTAACTATTTTAGTGATTTGATTATGATTGTGTATGGTGTGAGCCGTTAGATAATGATAGTATTGGTTTCATCAAAATTAATAATAGACTATATAAGTTTTTTTTTCCTTCAAATTCTATGTTAATGTAATAAACTAATATTCAATAAAAGGGAAAAGCAAAATATCTAATTTATAGTATGAATATACTATTGCCGTATGATGGAACTAAAGAAATAAGAGGAGAAAAAAGACATGCCGCAGCTTGGGACAACGGAAAAGCACTTTTGTGAAAGTGTACAGTGAGAGCGGATGACGGAGAAATTGGTGTAGAAGATTAATGGGCTGTTCACTTGAGTGGAATTTTGATTCCATTACATGCTTATTACCTACTAAGTTTTTATTACATTGTTTAGTTTGTTTTCAAGCCCGTAATAGGTATTCAGCCTTGAATCCACATTCTTTATTTTACGTAATAGGGATTCCATTTATAGACTTAAGAATCACAATTCAACACCTGCTTATATTATCCAATTCTAAAAATAATCCTCCTATAATCAAACAATCACATCCACCAACCACACTTTTATCCAACTTGCTCTTTCTTTCAAAGCTGCTTGTCCGTTTTTTTCAAACCTTAGCTCCATCACTCCCTACTTGGCTTTGATGTGTGGTAAGAAATCTCTCTCTCTCTCTCTCTCTCTCTTTCTTTGGTGTTCTCACCTCTATCTCTACTTGGCTTTAATATTTTGAATCGAACAATCGCTAGGTTTTACTATTTAATTCTTTTTAAATTTTGATTCCAAGTAATTGAGATGATAAGGAAATTTACTTGACATTGTAACCATTTTATTGTTGAAGATTAGAGGAAAATATGTTGTAATATGCTTCTATTTCTAATGTATTGATTGATTGTTTGTTCGTGGATTCGAATTCCGAAATTCTACGTATTATTCTGGGATTTTGAAGCATGTAGATATCCTGTGTTCTTAGTTCTCTCCCAGTGTCCCATGTATCTGTTTGTTCATGCTTATCCCTCAGCCTGCTCTGTTACTCCAAAAATCCAAATCTCAGCTGCTATGTTCTATATCTTCTGTATTAAGCTGCAATTTCACAATATCAGCTCTCTGCATTGTTAAATAAAACAAGTTCTGTTCATAGTATTGTATTTAGGATGCAAATTGGGAAATCGAACTTTTCAATGATTTTTTATTATGTCACAATGTTTGATATCTGATTATTGAATGTGTAGTGGTAGCTGGTTTTTGAAATTATTCCATTTCTCATTGGTTTTCGGATACCATTGCTTACAATCTAACCTACGCTAGAGGAGCTTAGGTTGGTAGGTTTGGTTTGGTATTTGGAGTCGGTGGATGAGGAACCATGCTTCGTTTCGCCAATGTATGGGCATGGTGCGGAATAAAATGGAGTAATCCAAAGAAAGAGAGAGAGGTTTTTTTTTGTTTGTTAGAATTCGTTTGCGTATTTTTTGAAGAAATAGATTTACTGCAGTTTAAACCTCGACATACGAATTTAAATTTCTTAATTTTATTCAAGAACATTAACAAGTGCTTTTGTGATACAGTGTTTGACATTTTCCCAAATAAATAAGTTCCATTTCTTATTGAATGTGAGTTAGAATCTATGGCACATTCTTTGAATTCTTTTGAAGTGTTTCTGGTGATGCTACGTGGGTGAGTCGGATGTTGATTGTGCTCTTCAGTCTGGTGATGCTGCTCTCCTCTATTTGGCTAGTGTGGTTATGTCACAATGGTTTGGAGTTGGGTCCAAGATTGATGAAGCAGAAGTGGTGAGGCATGTGTGGCTGTCAATGTTTGGTTTACTGGCTTGGTTGTTTTGAGGAGATGGTTCACAACAATGGGTTGAGTTCCAATGGGTGACTTGATTGCAGTTTCTATCATGGTTTTAACTTAAAGTTAATTGGTTCCAATAGTGATTGAGATGTGACTGTCCAGGAGTTTTAGAGTTTGATGAGCAGCAAAAACTAACAATAATAGTAATGCTGGAGTTGTGTAGTTGGTTCACATGCATAATTAAAATTGCAAAAATATATTTTAATTGTCTGTAGGTTTAATGCGTGTGTTTTGTTTTGGTTTTTCCTTAACTACTAGGTGAAAACGTTGTTTTTTTTTTCTCTACATGGAAAATGACTTGGCATCAATATTCATTTACATGCTTTATTGCAAGTATCCTTTTTTTTTTAATTTCAGAAAAGAAAGTTGAAGAAATTTTAAGTTTTTTTAATCACGCAAGACTAATTTTTTTTTTAAGCTTAGTATTAAATGAAGTTATTACTTTTATGCAGGGTAAATGTTACATTTTTGAGTTGGAGACATATCCTGAACTCTACATTTGTTGGGATTTTATCATAAGAGCCAGTTCAATATATCTCTCTTTAGGTTGAATTTACGATGAAAGCTCTTATATTGTCTTTCAAAGACCGTAAATTTGCTTAGTTCCATATTGTGTTGCATATATTATTCCAAGTTGACTTTTAAAATAAGATTTTTAAGTTGAGTCCGTTAAGTTTGGATGCACACGTTTCCGATTTGCATGATAAAAGGAAACATTACAAAGGCTTATTTGTCATTTTTGCATGTGATGGATAAAGTTTGTTTACATGTTGATGATCGGACAGGAAAAAGAAAATCGTTTGTTTTCTTTTAGCTTTAGGTGTGGAATATTGTAACGTTGCTTGCCACATAATTTCCTTTTTATATGCTTTGGTCTTACATTCCTACCGACCTCGTGTACGGTCTTATAGTTTGAATTCCTATCAACAGCGTGAATATATTAGGAGACTTGTTCATAGTGATAATGTGACATGTATTGAACAATTGAGATTAGATAGGCATGCTTTTTTCAAACTTTGTGAGATGTTAAAGGGCATAGGAGGGCTAAAATCAACAAGGAATATGCATGTGGATGAACAAGTTGCAATGTTCTTGCATATACTTGCTCACCATGTGAAGAATAGGGTGATTAAGTATAATTTTAGGTCTGAGCAACTGTAAGTAAATATTTTCACAGTGTATTGAATGCCACTCTCCGATTGAGCAATCACCTATTGAAGAGGCCTGAACCCATTCCTGAGAACTGTATCGATGAGCGATGGAAATATTTCAAGGTAAAAAAATCCCATATTGATCATTAAATTCATACAAATTTAATGAAAAATCATTCTAAACTTTACCCATATTTTTGTCTTATCTAGAAATGCTTAGGTGCTTTGGATGGAACACATATCCCAATTAAAGTGCCAATAAAGATAAGCCTCGATATAGAACTAGAAAAAATGAGATTGCAACTAATGTGTTGGGTGTTTGTACACCAAATATGCTTTTTTTTATGTGTTGCCTGGGTGGGAGGGCTCTGCTGCTGATAGTAGAATACTTCGGATGCAATCACTAGAGAAATGGCCTTAAAGTACCACAGGGTATGATTTGCTGTAACTCACAAAATTTTGAATTTAGTTTTCTTTAAGTAGTGTCGTTGTTAAAACATTATTCACTTCTTCTTTCACTTATAGGATGTTATTATCTGGTTGATGGAGGCTATCCCAATTGTGAGGGATTCTTGGCACCATTTAGGGTCAAAGGTATCATTTAAATGAATGGCGCCAAGGTCATCAACCAAGATCTCCTGAGGAATTGTTTAATTTGAGGCATGCATCTGCCCGAAATGTGATTGAGAGGTGCTTCGGCTTGCTTAAAATGAGATGGAGCATTCTAAGAAGTTCATTTTATCCAGCAAAAATTCATAATCGTGTGATACTTGCCTGTTGTTTACTCCACAACTTCATTAGGACAGAGATGGCCTTTGACCCTCTTGAGGATGGCATGAATTCCATAGAAGAAAACAATGTAGATAATGAAGATGAACTTATTGCAACCTTAGGGAGTAATGATGCCTGGACAACTTGGAGACAACAACTGGCAACTCAAATGTTCAATGATTGGAGTGGAGGGAATCATAATTAGAATAGATATAAGTGAAATTCTAAGCTATGTTTAATTTCATTGTACATTCTTTTTGATGTATTTTTGTTCTATATGACTTTTATGATTTGTCAATTGAAAGTATGAAATTCAAATCTTCGTATTATATTGTTTTCTTTTATTGCAATTTATTATATTGTTATTCTTATATTATCATGTTTTTTTGCGGATATCTAATTTATATTGAAGACAATGGAAGCTAAAGTAACAAAGGGTATAAAAAGAAAGTGGACAGTTATTGAAGACAATGCACTGGTTGAGTGTATGGTGGAATTGTACAACAATGGAACACATAATGCTGACACTGGCTTTAGGAGTGGATATCTCAATGAATTAGAGAGGACGCTTCTCATCAAGTTACCCAATTGTGGTTTGAAAGCAAAACCACATATTGAATCACGCATTAGAACCTTGAAGAAAGATTGGAGTATAGTTTATGACATGGTCTATGGGAAAACAACTATTGGGTTTGGATGGGATCCGGTCCGAAAGATGGTGATTGCTGAGAAGCAAGTATGGGATGCTTACTTATTGGTATGTAAACTCATTTCTCTAATATTATATTATGTAGAGATGGTGAGGATTTGATGCTATCTTGTAATGATCTTCTTAATGTTTTTAATATTTTTTTCAATTTGCAGAGCCATAGAGATGCTGCTGATTTTATGAATAGGAGCTTCCCTTACCTAGAAGAGCTCTCTATGATATATGGAAAAGATCGAGCCATGGATCAAGATGCACAAACTGCTGAGGATGTCATTGAAGAGCTGAATAGAGAAGAAGCAACAATACAAGATGTTGCAGATGAGTTGCCAATGAGAGATGAAGAAGACAATCACTCATCTCATCATAGTGTTACTCATTCTAGTACAAAAAGGAAGTGAAGCTTGTTTAGAGATGGAGCAATATCTGAGCTATCATCTGTTATTAAAAGCTTTAAGACTGGCATGAGGGATATGAAGAAGAGTATTGATCATGCTGTGAAGCGTTTGTCAGTTGATGAAGGAAGAAGGGAAGTGAAAAGATTAAACAAATTTCTTCGAACAATTGAGGGTCTAACACAATAAAAGTTGAAAGATGCTTTGATCAAGTTACCTAAGCAGAAGGATAATTTAGCTGTGCTTTATGAACTTGAATCAAAGATCGTTTGGACTATGTTAGGGACATTTTGGAGTCCGCATAATGTCAATTGGATTACATTAGGTTGCTTTTGATCACCTTAGTCACATTTTAGAGTCCACATAGTGTGGGAACTCATGAATTGGATTATGTTGGGTTGCTTTTGGATACTTACTTTTATCGATCCTTTTTTGATATGTTGATGCTTTTGGATACATTTTATGATATGCTATAGCGAATGAAGTTGCACTATTGTATAAATCATTTTTCATCATATTATTGATGAGATTAAATTTTTAGCTTGTTGGAATTAAAATTTAGGTTTTTTTTAATATTCTCGTGTCTTTATATTGATAACATCATTTTTAACTTTGTACTTTCCTTTGTTTCATGTAATATCTATACCATATATAATATAATATTCTATTAATATAATGAAATTAAATTTTCTATTAATATATATAGAATCTATTTTACATATAATAATATATTATATATTTATAAATATATCAATATTAAAATATATATTATTATATTAAATATTAAATATATGTTTAATTATATATCTTGTAAAATATAAATTAATACATATATTAAAGACAAGGGTATTTTTTGTATTTGTCTTATCAATTAATGAGCTATTCATTGTTTTAATTAATCATCAAGTGAACAATGTATTAGCAATTCATTACATCCAAGTGAACAACATCATACATATTCACAACATATTACATCCTTATGCAATTCATTAGGAATGACTATTCATTACATTACATTGCTATTCCATTCAATGAAGTGAATGGCTCGTAAAGAAACATAGGGCTCGTGGTCTCCCTTCTCATTCTCTACGAAATCCTAAGCAAAAATATTTTTGTGGAGCCACTCCATGTACAGGTGGGCCACTCCATGTACAGGTGGGCAAAAAAAACTAACTAAACCAAAAAATCAAATCAAAACTGCAAGATCAATCCAAAAAATATGGTTAACTAATTCATCGGTTTTGATTTAGGTTTATGGTTTTAATTTTTTTTTTTTTTGATTTCGGTTTCGGTTTGTAACGATGAAAAACCAACGGCTAATGATTTACCAATATCTATAAATATATAATATTATATATAATTAATTTTTTAAATATAAAAAACTAAAGAGTTGAAGCCCTAATGTAATATTATTAAGTATTGGTTATGATCTAAATTACTTCAACTACTTGTATTTTATGATATTATATTTATCCATATGAACAAAGTTTTAATTTGTTTATCTATTTTTTTTAAAGCTGTTGGTGTTGTGATGAAAAGAAATAATAAAAAATATGAGCATTTGATTTTTCTGAGAATGAGCTTGAGAGGGTTTGAAATAATATATATGACTATTATTTTCAGGTTGCTATTCATATTGTTCTTTTTTTGTGCATAAACTAACATGATTTTATCCATTACAATTAAGATGAGGTTTTAATAGCATGTAACTTTTAGAAACAAAACAGTTTAATATTTTGTAGATCAATTGGAAATATGCTTAACCACAACTTTTAGTTAACTATTATACTAAATGGTTAAAAACCAAAAAGCGAAAAATATTAACCGAGAAAAATGTTTAACCGTTAAAGTGGCTAACCATTAATAATGGACAAGTTTAGGTTTGGCATTTTAAAAAATTGATTATAATAACTAGGTTCAAAAAATAAGATCATAGATTGGTTAATCAATCCATGTCCATCCCAAACTACATGATGAATTAGACCTTTAAATTTCGATTATAACAAAACTTTGGCTATTGAATTTACGGTAGATAATACTATATGTAAAATTATTGATTTTGATTAATATCAATGATTCTCGATTATTTACGTTGAATTTATATTTTTATAAATTTGTGAATTGGTTTATTTCACAGTTTTATCAATATGAACTAATTCCATGAAATTTTATTTATCTACTAGTTTAACTATTGTAAGTTCATTATTTGTTATAGTATAAGATTTTCCACTACAATCATATAGATTTTTCTCTATTGGGATTTTTCATACAAATCATTGTATTCATTATTTATTTATTATTTCCAACTTATTACAATTGTTTATTAATACTAGGCAAAATATGTATATATTGTAAAGGGCTTTAAAATTATATATAAATATCAATATTTATTTGGGTTTGACTCGTGCACTAAGTAACATGATCCAGTGAGTCCGATTTCTTTTATTGGAATGACTTGAGAATATTTGGCTTAGTAAGCTCAAAATTGGGATTTTTGGACTAGTATGTTACATCCAACATATTTCAAACAGTTCCATACACATATGAGAATGGCTATTGGCCTTGACACATAATAAACTCATTCTTGATAAATATGAAATAAGACCGACTTCATCTCATCTGTTAATCACTAAGAAGACAAATAACATTTTATAGGAAAAACTCTACTCTCAATGATCAAATAGTCATATCAAACAACTCACTTCAATTGCTCAAGAATTATAAGTTTAACTCACAAGTTCTACTCAAGCTCCACTATTTGTTCCTCATACATTCGAGACACAAAGACTATTGGTTTTTCCTCTCAGTTATTCTATCTAATTCATTTCGTCATCAAGTGTCATCTTTTCACCAATACTCTGAAGTCACGTGTGAGGCACGAGATCCATGTGACACCAACCTCAAAAAGAACCTACATTTACACACACACACACATATATATTTCATATTCGCATTACATTTTCTAACATTACTTTTTCCTTAAGGTTTGATCTTCTAAAACTTGACTTGTCACTACCATAAATCCTTTTTACGAATACCATGATATAAATCGAATAGAGATTTAGAATGAATTCTTTATGTGAATTAAATTTCCAACTTTATAATTGGCACATTACTTATACATTTTATTCTATTATGATTTTTAGCCTATGGGAATTTCTATTCTTGAAATTAAAAATTAATTTCTAGGATTAAACCATAAAGATTATTAATACGATTGTAAAATGAATGAGAAAGGAAATCAACTCCTCTAAATTCCTTCTAAAATCAATTCTTCAACAATGAAAACATTTCATTTGTTCAAAAGGTTTAAGCTAGGGTTTTAGAGTATAATAATCTATTAGGAAAAAAATAACTTTTTTTTAAGTTATTACAACAGGGAAGAGGGGATTCAAGTCTAATAATCTCACTTGAGATAACAAAGGTGATACCGCTAGATTACATGGCTATTGGCAAAAAGAAAAAAACGAACTTTCAAGTATTTTTCAGCTATTGATTTTCCAAGATTCCTTACTATTTTTCTCCTAAAATACATAACAACTGTGTTTTATGTTAGAAATTTATTGATTTCTATCTAATAATATAAATGATTAAGGATCTTGTAAATAGTTTATCCCAAAGAGGGTAGAATAAGCATTTACTGTCTTGAAACTATGCATAGGAGTAAAAGGAATGCGATGGCGGCATATCCACGAGATGGAATTAACAAACGGCACGTGCAAAGAGATCATTCAATCAAAGAGAAGGAGAGAGAGTTATGGTTTTGTTTTCTACGAGCGCTTATGATTTACTTTTAAAAAATTTTCTGGTATTGTTTTAAATTTTGATGGAATTGGTTATATCTATTGTTTAATAGTTTACATTCTTATCTAATAATGATTTCATCATCGAAATAGTTTATTCTCAATACAGTAATATTATATTTATTTTAACAGTTAAATGATTGACTGATTTGGAATCTATGGCTATGGCTATCAATAATAGAGGTGGGCAAGTGGGTTAAACGGGCCAACCCGGCCCGGCCCACTTTGGCCTGTGGGTTAAACGGGCCAAAAAATTTTGACCCGTTTAACCCACGGGCCAAAATTGCCTAACCCTAACCCAACCCACTTTAGCCGGTGGGTTAAACGGGCCAACCCACTTTTTGACCCTTTTAACCCACTTACATATTTTGTGAGTTAAATGGGTCAAATTGACCCATTTAACTTATTTATACTAATTAAATAAGATATATATATAATAAAAAAGAGAGTTTTATAAGGTTATATATATTAATGATTAATTTCATTATTATTTTAATTACTTTTTATATAAAAATAAATTTTCTAAAATAACTTATTAGATAATATATTTCATTTAAAACAATAATAATATATTTTATAAATTTTTATGGTGCATGTGCATTAATTTATCATTCTTTGTTATAATTAACACATAAATTTAATCTCAAGTATAAAAAATCTCTAGAATAACATTCATTAATACATATTTACCCTATAATTATTTTTTTAATTTTATAAAAGTGGGTTGGTGGGTCAACCCACTTAACCCGCGGGCTAGCCCACTTTGGCCCGCGGGTTAAGTGGGTTGGGTAAAATTAACCCACTTTTAAACGGGCTAAAAAAAGCTAACCCTAACCCACTTTAAAAGTGGGTTAAACGGGCTGGCCCGCGGGCCATAACCCATTTGTCCAGCTCTATAACATCCTAGGGTTTACTGTGCGTGGAGCAAACGAGGAAGGAGAGGAGAGTTTAAACAAATGTGACTCTGACATAAATTGTGTAAGTGACTATGATGGAACTTGTACATAATTCGGAGATGAGTTAAGTGAAAGAGGCCGGGCCAGTATCCAGAATGGGCCCGAAATCCATGAAGCCCAGAAGAAATAGAAGCAAGTCCTACAAAAAATTATTATCTCAACCCAATACTTATATTTCCTTAGCTAATGTTATTGTTATAGAAAATCTGTATGAGTTATCAAATTCCATAATATTCCTATCCTTTTATGAGCTGGCATAACAAACTTTACATTCCAAATTCATGTATGAGCATACAAATATATATAGTAGCTCAATAATATGAAACAATATGCAGAAGGAAAGAAATTAATACAACAAGTAACTTTCTTAGAAACTAGCTTGTATTCGAGCTCTAGCTTGCATTTGAGCCATTCAATTCCGATTGAAAATCTTTGTTATTTCTTCATTATTCCCTACATTTCATCTGGTATCAGAGCTGGAATCATGGGAGTGGATGTTCATGACTTCAAAAAATTAGAAGATGTCATGCTACTCATGGCTGAGAAGGTGGATAAAAATGAGGGATGGTTTCAAATGTTCACTGATACACTCAAGATTCAACAGGAAACCATTGACAAGCATGCCCAAGCTTTGGACGAACTGCACCAACAAATGCAAGGGAATGGAGTTAGCATTGGATCACTCTCCAGCGTTGCCTTCCTAGGAAGGGCCAATCCTACGACAACATTGGAACTTGCACCATAAGCAACAAACCATGAGTTTCAACTACCTATGAGAGGCACAAAGCTGAATTTTCCAATCTTTAATGGTGAAAACATTAGGAATTGGCAAATGAGAGCAGAACAGTTTTTTTCCCTTGATGGAACTCTAGAACATCTCAAGGTAAGCATTGCCACTATGTATTTAGAGGATAAGCCTTATGAATGGTACATTACATATTCTAAATCGAGAAATGAGGCCCATCCTATGACTTAGGATGAGCTTACTAAAGCTCTTCAAGCTAGATTTAATGAGAAAATATTTAAGGATCCTATGGCAGACCTTAAGGAGCAACATCAATCGGGTACCTTGCAAGAATACTTAGATGAGTTTATGCATCTATCCACTCAAGTCCAACTGCCTGAATCACATTTAGTTAGTTGTTTCCTTAGTGGGTTAAAGCTGGGAATTCAATTCCCTATTCATATGTTCCAACCCAAAACCCTCAACCAAGCCTTCACTTTAGCTAAGCTTCAAGAAGCCACCACCTTATCCTCCAAATCTAACCTTAAGTCCACTAAAACCCAGCCCACTTCCTATACCACCATTCCCACACAATACCTTTCACAACCTATAACACCCCTGTCAACATACCCCTCCAACTCAAAAAACCAAACCCCAAACTTTAACATAACCACTAATTATGGCCAATCCTCCCAAGCCTCAGCTACATTTCCTACACAAACCACTTCTTCCAACCCCTAGAAACATAAGAAGGCTAACCCTTGAGGAGCTTGAAGAAAAGCGAAAGAAAAGAATATGCTTTTGGTGTGATGAACCCTTCGCACCAGGACATAGATGTAAGAATAAAAGGTTGAACATGTTAATAATTGAAGTTGATGACCAGGGAAGTGATGATGGTGATGTGGCGAATGAAGTAGCAGAATTGGAAGAAGATTTGACCAAGTTGACTCTCTGTGCAATTGGTAATCCATTGATCTATTCTAACAGTAGTATGTTGGTCTAGGGATTCTATAAAAAGAAGAAATTGGACATATTGATTGATACGAGTAGCTTTTCCAACTTCGTCAATGGGGCTTTAGTTAAGGCCACTAAATGTGCAGTTGTGGAAATTGTTCCCATCAATAATACTTTGGCTAATGGAACTCAATTGAGTAGCAAATATCAGGTTGTGGATTTCCGATGGCATATGCAAGGGATTGCATTTAAGGCGACCTTCTATGTGTTACCCCTATTGTCATATGATCTTATTTAGGGTATGCCTTGGCTTATGCTGTTAGGACAGGTTAAGTGGGACTTTCAAGTCATGAAAAAAGAGTTCTAGTGGAAAGGAAGATACTGCAAGCTGAACAAAAAGCACAAATCACTACATCATATTGCTGGAAATAAGCTTTCCCAATTACAAACTTCTGGGCACACATTGCTCGAGGTACATTGTTGGGTCATTAAGGTGGTGGAAGTTAAGGAGGAAGCTAATGGATCTATGGGAAAGACACACTAGAGGTTAATAGAATTATTGAAGGAGTATAACGAACTGTTTGATGATCCAAGCACCTTAACTCCTAATAGAGTTCTTAACCATAGGATACACCTCCAAGATGGTACCAACCCTATCAATCTCAAACCTTACCGCTATTCATCATTGTAGAAATCGGTATTAGAAGAGATGGTAAGCGAAATGTTGACTAATGGGATTATTCAACCAAGCCATAGTCCTTTTGCTTCGCCTATGGTATTAGTAAAAAAGAGAGACAACTCTTGGAGGATGTGTGTGGACTATAGAGAACTGAACAAGAACACTATTAAAGACCGATTTCCAATCCCCACTATTGAAGACTTGTTTGATGAACTTAATGGAGCCAGTTACTTTAGCAAACTGGATTTGAGATTATGGTACCACCAAATTCAGATGAACCTTAGTGATGTCTATAAAACAGCATTTTAGGACTCATGAAGGCCATTATGAGTTCTTAGTTATGCCCTTTGGATAAACCAATGCTCCATTTACCTTTCAGGAATTCATGAATCAGGTGTTTAAACCATTTTTAAGGAAGTTTGTATTGGTTTTCTTTGATGATATCTTAGTATATAGTCCTAACTTGGACATCCATGTGGAGCACTTGAGAAATGCGTTTGAAGTCTTAGCTAACGAGAGGCTATTTTTAAAGAGAAGTAAATGGATGTTTGGGGTTTCCAAAATTGAGTACTTAAGGCACATAATTAATCCTCAAGGAGTAGCTACTGAACCTAAAAAACTTGATGCTATTGCTGAATGGCCTACACCAAAAATGTTAAGCAACTTAGAGGGTTTTTAGGGTTGGCTGGTTATTATCGAAGATTTATTAACCAAGCCACTAACACTACTCCTTAGGAAGAATAAGTTCTAATGGAAGGAAGAAGCACAATTTGCCTTCGAACAATTAAAGACTGCCTTACTGAATTCTCCAGTACTGGAACTGCCCGATTATTCTAAGGAATTTGTGGTTGAAACAGATGCGAGTGGGGATGGTATTGGGGTTGTCCTAATGCAAGATAGACATCCATTGCTTATCTCAGTCAGCATTTAGCTCCTAAACACAAGGGGTTATCTTTGTATGAAAAGGAGTTGCTGGCATTGGTGTATGCCATTGACAAATGGAGACACCACTTATTGAGGAGGCATTTTGTGATCCGCATGGATCATTAGAGCTTAAAATATTTGCTAGAACAGAGATTGGCTACACCAATCAGCAAAAATGGCTCACTAAACTCATGGGAATGGCTTATCATATCGAGTAAAAGAGTGGAGTGTCTAATGGTGCCACTAATGCACTATCTAGAGCCCCTTCTCAAGAACTTATGCAGCTTAACCATACAACTATTTTGCCTTTATTTTTGTAGGATATTCAAGCTAGCTAGAAGTTGCCAAGAGGATAAACTTCCCTAATTGCTTGGTTGAAAAAAGGGGAAACCATGGGAAAATTCACTTGGGACAAGGAACTTTTGAGGAAGAAGGGTAGAGTGGTGGTAGGACCATCTCATGAACTACACAACAAACTACTATAGCACTTCCATGGACGACCTTTGGGAGGACATTCAAGTACTCAAGCCACTTACAAGAGGCTAAACTCAGTATTTTATTGGCTAAAGATGGAGAGGGAGGTACGACAGTTCATTAGAGGATGTGAGATTTGTCAAAGGCATAAATTCAAGAATGTGGCAAGCCCGAGGTTTCTACAACCTCTAAATGTCCCTAGAGAGCGTTGGCAGGAGGTAAGCTTGGATTTCATAGAGGGATTGCCTAATTCTAATGGCAAGGAAGTGATCTTGGTGGTAGCTAATAGGTTAAGCGAGTATGCTCACTTTGTGGCCCTAAATCATCCCTATACTGCTGCCACAGTGGCCCAAGTCTATATGGATTACATTTATAACTTGCATGGGCTACCTGAAATCATTACTGACAATAAGGATCCGAATTTTATCAATTTATTTTGGCAAGAATTTTTTAAACTACAAGGAGTTAGGTTCAACATGTCTATTGCCTACCATCCACAGATGGATGGTCAAACCGAGGTGGTTAATAGATGCTTGGGAACTTATCTAACGTGTACAACAAGTGAAGAACCTAAGAGATGATCTCAATTCTTATCTTTAGTGAAGTGGTGGTATAACACAAATTATGAAATACCCCAAACCTTCACATATATTAGCAATTGGGTTTAGATAGATTTGAATGAATTAAATTAATCATAGGATATAAATAGATAAGTTAACAAAGTTAGATTAGTAATTAATTAAATGAAATTTGAGATTTGAAATCTAAATTCTCTAAACAAGTCATTGAAATTTTAGAGGATTCCTAAACTCTTGATTCTTAGCCTAAACACTAATTCCTAAATCTTTACAAAATTTGAGTTCATTTGCTTGAATAAAAATATCAGTTCTTAAACCGAACTTAAATTAAATATCTTTCATCCAAATAGATTCCTAAATTAAGTTCTTATTTTAAGTCCTTAATTTCTAACCTATTGGTTCTAAAATTATCTTTTAAATACTCTTGAAACTATAGATATTTGATCTGATAGTTCTAAAACTATACCTATAATCCTTTATATTAATTTTAATCCCTATCCTTTTCTTTTAATGCCCTTTCTATCCTCTGCCTCTCTCTTCCCTCACTTTTCCTTTCTTTCCTTTTATTTTCTTTGACCGATGCTTTCTCTTCCCTTTCCCTTTCTTCTTCATTTTTCTTTCTTTCTCTTCAAATCTTCAACAAATCTCAAGATCAAAGCCAACTAGAGGATGAATCAAGATTAGGAGATGAACTAGATAAAGAAAACCGAGCTAGAGGATAAAGCTTCAACTTCTTTTCTTCTCTAAAGCTAAGTTTTCTATTTCTATTTCTCTTTGTTTTTACTTGTTATTTACATTTTTAATTGATGAATTGATGTTGAATTGGGTTGAAAGTGATGTTTATTTTTGTAATTATTGAGTTGAAGTTTGATATGAGTTGAATTTGAGGATGAAGATGATGAATAATGGTTATGGAGGTTGATGAAGTTTGAGATGTTGATGTGGTGAATGTGAGTTTATGTTTTTGAATGTTATATTGATCATATAACAAGCTTTAGGAAACTTTGGAATGAGTTTAAAGAACTTGAGAAGTGTAAAATGCATTTAAAGAACAAAGGATTTCGTCATTTTCTCGTTCAGTGTGCACAACCTGATGCACGGCCACATGCCCGTGCAGGCTTAATATCCTTAAAATTTTGTTTCGGGTCACTTTTTCATGCTCAGCACAACCTCGAGTACGGCCATGCACTCGTCGCACACCTTCCCCTGTTTCGCAGCATTTGTATATTAGCCATAACTTTTTCATTTGACCTCCGATTGAGGTGATTCAAGTTGAGTTGGAAAGCTTAAAAAGAGATATACAATTTTTATGATTTGAGTTTTTACAAATTCGAAAATTATCGATGCTTAAATTTTGATTCTTTCCAGCTGCAACACTTTCCAAAACAAAGTTAGAAACTTGTTTTTGTTTATTAAATGTGTTTTTACTTAGGAAATGGATCTTTTTGAATAAAATGAAATAGATTAATGATATTTGATGTGTAATTATTATTGAGGGATATAATTAAGCATAATTTAAGTATATTTGTAGATTCATCAAATAATTGAATTTCCATGAGTATTAAACTAAAAGTAGTTATGTTGTATATATGATTTCCATTGCTTGATTTATGATGTTGTGATGACTTAGTGAAACTAAATGTTCTTGGTAAGTATATAAATGATGAGTTATGTATCTATATGAATTTTATTTGAATTTCCTTCATGCTAAGTTTAAGATTTAGTATGTTTTAAGTGGTGTTTTTCTTCAATTGTTTTACCTTGTTTAATTATTTGTTCTTATGATTAGCTATTGAACTTCAATGAACTTAGTTAATGAACTTAAGTTCAACTTAATTAAATAGACTTGAATGAGTTAAAATGAATTAGATTGAGTTAGTTTAACCATCTTTGACTTAGTTTTTGAACTAAATGATTAAAGTTAATTAATTTAGCTAAGTTTAAGTTAAGGTGAGTTCAAGTTGACATAGATCCTACATGTATAATGAATTAGTAATGAATCTAAGTTCAACTTGACTAAATGAGCTTGAATTAGCTAAAAGGAATTAGATTACTTAAGTTAATCAACTTGAACTAGTTTTAGATTAAATGACTAACTCTAAACAATTGGCTAAGGTTAAGCTGAAATGGGTTAATAGCTAATAATTAGCTTAGATGAATGAATTAGGACGATTCTTGATTAATATGGGAATATGTTGTTTCAAATGTTTATTTGCTTTGAATATGAATACTTTTATGTATGAATGCTTTATATATGTTATGTTTTATGATAAGAAACTATAATTAAAGTAAAAGAATTACTTTAATAGACAAAGAGAACTGTCCATATTTTAGCGGGGCGATATTCGCAACCATAGTGGGGTTCCACATTAGTGTCTGATCAAATAGGATTTAATAAAATGAGTTTGAGATGAATGGATAAATAGCTTAAGTTCTTATATGATTTTGATGAAGTGGATGATTAGTTTAGTTTAGTTTCTTATACGAGCTCTTTCCTTAACAGAAGTGGATATCTAATTTATCTTCTGGATTATCTTTTGGAATTCCTTCTAAGACTCTGTTTGGATTTCGTATATAAGGTACGCAGTATCTTGCGTGTTTGATATTAGGATAGGCATCTAAAATGAATTAAGAACTTAAACTTGACTTAATAATTGATGAGTGTTGATTGTCTTTACGCCGTTGAATCTGGTTCGGAGAGTGGGACCTTGCTCAGATTGGGGGCATGGTACTTTTTCGTTATTGGATAGATTTATCTAGGAGATATAAGTAACCGAGCTACTTATATCAACTCCTTGAGCATCGTGATGCGTTACTCAGGATCCCCTAGTATTACGGGCTATGCTAGAAGGTGGGGCTGCCTAGTCTGTATGAATAGTAGAGACCACTCAGGGAGGCGGACGTGATACTAGATCCTTGATGCCCAGAGTTTGAATATTCCGGTGTTGATTTGTTTACTTTAAAGAAAGATAATAACTTGTTGATTGTGCATTGCATTTAGTTAAGCTCGTGTGTCACTCCGTATGTGATTATGCTGCTGTGTACTGGGCTTCGGCTCATTCTTGTTGTTGTTATTCTTTTTACAGGTTTTGTGGTTGATAAAGATGATGTTGATGAAGTTGATGATGATGTGATCTTGTTGATGTTGGTGATGATGAATGATGAGACGATGATATGATGATTTTGTTGCTATTGATGATGCTTGACTCGGGTTTTGGGCATTTGTGATGATTCGGAGAGAATTTGTGGATGAGTGAAGTGAGTAGGATCGTGGATGTAGTTAGTTATTTTATTTTATTTTTTTGTTTTGTATTAGTGAGAGCTGGATTTATGGTTTAAACTTGTTATATTCTTTAAAGGGCATAGTAGAGCCCATGTTTTATAATTTAACTTTCGCAAAGCTTTGTTTAATCTAATAATTCTCCACTTGAGAAGAGTGGAAGTTTTGAAATGTCTTTATTTCTAAATTGTTTTATAAAATTTATTTCTGCTGCTAAAACCAGTTATCTGAAAATCTAACTAAACAATTTCATAAATTCTAAAATTGGTTTAACAATGTTCAACATAAACACCTTCTTTTAAAACAACCTTACGTATAATTCGTAAGAGTTATACGTAATTGGGGACTTGGTGTGCTTAATTTGAGAATTGAGCATGTCGGGTCTTTACAAATTACCACATAAGTGCACACACCACTCCATTCCAAATACTGTATGGGTATCCCCCCCCACCAAATTACACTCACCATACGTTCTTGGGGACTCTAGAAATGACTTAGTGGACAGACTCCTTACTTCTAGAGAGGATACCCTAAAATTACTCAAGTTCCACCTTAAAAGAGCTCAACATCGCATGAAACAGATAGCAGATCAAAGAAGGTCAGATAGGAAATTTCATATTGGAGACTGGGTTCTACTTAAGCTCCAATCATATCGACAGCACTCACTCAAGAAATCAAAGGCACACAAGCTAAACCCTAAGTACTAGGACCCTTTAAAATAATAGATCAGATCAGGGAAGTGGCTTATCGTTTAGAGCTACCCAAATAGCTGAGATCTACCTGACGTTCCACGTATCCAACTTAAGAAGTTCCATGGAACTCCACTATCCAGCACTCCGACATTACCTGCATAACAAACAGAAGATGAATTAGAACCACAAAGTATCCTAGATCGAAGAATGATCAAACGTAGAAGACATGCAGAGACTCAGGTGCTTATCTTATAGAGGAACAAGGCACCATCAAACACAACTTGGGAGTTTTTTAATAACTTACAACTGCGTTTTTTGAATTATCCCTCGTGGAGAAGGGTTTCAGAAGAAGGAGGAGCTAATCTAGGGTCTATAGCTATGGCTATCGATAACATCCTAGGGTTTACTATGCATGGAACAAGCGAGGATAGAGAGGAGAGTTTAAACAAATGTGACTCCGCCATAAAGTGTATATGTGACTCTGATGGAACGTGTGGATGATTCGAACATGAATTAAGTGAAAGAGGCCGAGCCAGTATCCAGAATGGGCCTAAAGTCCATGAAGCCTAGAAGAAATAGAAGCAAGTCCTACAACATATTATTATCTCAGCCTATTTCCTTAGCTAATTTTACTATTATAGAAAATTTGTACGAATTATCAAATTCCAGAATATTCATGTCCTTTTATGAGCTAGCATAACAAACTTTACTTGCCAAATTCATGTACGAGCATACTAATATATATAATAGCTCAAATATATGAAACAATATGCAAAAGGAAAGAAATTAATATAACAAGTAATTTTCCTAGTAACTAGCTTGTATCCGAGCTCTAGCTTGCATTCGAGCCATTCAATTCCGATTGAAAATCCTTGTTATTTCTTCATTATTCCCAACGTTTCATTAACTAGATAATCTTGTTGATAGAACCTTAATATGTGTAATTGAAAGATGACTTATTTAACCTAGGCAAAAAATTAACCATTATGTCTCGGATTTAAAATAGATTTTGGGGTATCTTAATACAGCCTGGTCATTGCATTGTTTGCAAATTATATAGAATCAAAGACATAATAATAATAATAATAATAATAATAATAATAATAATAATAATAATGATAATAATAACAATTCGGATCCATATTTTTTATGAGATAATCTATAGATAAAATCCAGCTACCAAATAGGATATTTATAAAAAATATATGAAATTTTTATGCATCTTTCTAGTTGAACTTTTTCCTCTAATACAAGATAATTAATTTTCATTCAAAATCCCATATGAGGATTAGGATCATTTGATGGGAAAATCAATGGGGAAATTTTGATTAGTGGATTCGGGTTCTTTCAAATTGATGTTCCAGGCTACCAGAAACCCTAGCAAGCACGTGGATTATATACCAGTGCTGCATATTTTCTTGACTTCTTATGTTTCTATGTCTCTTAGCGCATTTATATCAACTATAGACCTTGATGTGGGGGATGACAATGTGCTAATTTCATTTGAGCAATCTGTTGACCCATTAAATCTTTTGGAGATAATTTCATGATATATAGGTTTGCAAATTACTAAAAAGAAAAATGTGTGTATACGAAGCATGGTATAACCCACCTTTTATAATTATTTGGATTGAATTCTAAACATGTGACGATTTTCCGATAATGTTATTTTTATTCTTAAAAAGCTTCTATCGTTTCATCAAGTATTTAACAATTTACATCATACCCAACATGTTCGAATCATTAAAATAATTAATATTTAAATTATTATATTTATTATAATAATTAGATAATCGATTACATCATATCTAATATGTTTAAACTACTAAAATAATTAATATATAAATTATTATATTTATCGTAATAATTAGATGATCGTTCAACCTGATTATCAATCTTTTCCAGATATTTTAAGAACATTGGCGTGTGACAATTAAATGAACCATGCTTAATTGGTTACTTAATCAATATATTCATTATGTGGTCCACATTTAGTCGATGAAATTAGGATGAGGACAAAATCATTGTCGCGCGTGACTTCACTTGACCGATAGTTAATGCCTAATTAATTTCTGAGAATAAGCGGGCAGGTCAATTCGCAGGCATGGTGCAGTTGGCACGATATTTAAATATTAATTACAAAACGAGAACAAATTAAGAGCCAGACGGTCCCCTCCCAAAGCCGGAAATTGACGTAGATTTGGTAAGAAAAGTAGGAGATCTCCACGGCTCCACCTGTCTTCCCCTCTCATGGGCTGAAATCACCTACAAGAGTGAAACACACTATGATCTTTTTCAACGTAAGAAAACTTTCCGAAAAGTTTTATAGTCCATCAGCAAGACAGTATAATTAATCATTTAATTATTAAAATAAATATAATAATTAAAATACTAATTATTTTAATAATTCGAATACAATAAAATATGATGTAATAACTAAATAGTAGACAAGACTAATCTCATTAAAATTAATAATAAAACAATAAAATTTCTCAAATCGTACACATTCATATTTCTAGAAAAATATCGTTTAAGTTGACTATACATACTAATATAATATAAATGATATTTTTATTATTCAATCACGATTTAGTATAAAATTGTATAGCAATCCTATGGGATCATTACCGTTAAAAGAGAAGACATAAAATCATAAAATTTTCTTATATTTCTGCTCATTTTTATTTTCCAAGAACTTTGATTGATTTTTCATTTTTTTTTTCCTTTTCAAGTGGTGAGAACTTCAGTAAAAATAGGGAAAAAAAATTCTTTAAAAAGCCAATATTGGGCGCAATTTGCTAAGAATTATAGTGTAAAAGCATATCATTCATAGAGTACCTACAATGAGAATCTTTAATACAATCTTTTATGCTGAAATCCTATAGTTTTAGGTTATTCATCATTGTAGGAGAGCAAACATCCCAAGGTTAAGTCCAAAACCGAACTCTTGGGGTCCTAACCTAGCCGGTGGGTCAAGGATGTCTATAATATGCCTTCTTTAAATCCGGTATTATTTCTAATATATCATAAAATGTTAATATTTTTATTAAAAGCTATTATATTTATTAAAATTTTTCACAAATATTGAAATACACCAATAAAAATTGAATAGATAATATTCAAAGTACTAAATTGAATCTAAAAGTTGAAAACTCAAATAAAGTAAATAAATTATTAAGAGCATCTTTAATTGAGGTTCTTAATACAATTTCGTAGACCTTTTTATAAGTAATCACCATTGTCGTAAGATTCTTTTAATTTTTTGGGATGTAGAAATTGATGAAGACCCTTTTCTTTTTTTTTTTTTTTTTTGAATTTTTGACAAATGTCAAGTAAATAAAGACAATAATTGTTTAAGGTATTGAAGGGTATAAAGATACTAAAATAAAGAACCATGCATAAGGTTTTTAAAAAATGAAGAATTTAAAGGAAAGAGGTTCTTAAAAAGTTGAAACCACACTTATACTATGTTTGATATAGGAGAATTATGAGAGAATGATTGTGGAGGAGAGGAAATGATGAAGATTAAATTTCAGTCTCTTTTTTGTTTTAAGAAGAATGGACAAGGGAAGAGAAAATGGATATAATCTTTTTTCTTTGACTCTACTGTTTTTTCTCCCTTCCAAAATGGAGAAATTAGAAGAGAAAGGGGAAAATGTTTTTCAAATTACTCTTATACCATTCTTTTCTAAAATTTCTTATTATCTTTTAAGAGCATACAAGTAATTTACCATTTACTATAAGAAAATTGTTTCTTAGAAACATAAATTCTGCTATAGAAAACTAGTAAAATAAATTACATAATTATACATAAAATCAGCGACGATAATTTTTATGATAGATTTTTATGTTTAGAAATATAAATTTTACCTCTAAATCCTAGTTTAATTACCTAATAATTTTTTTTCCTTTTTTTTTAAATCATTTCATGATGCCACATAAAGCGTTAGGGTACTGATTAGCTTATTATCATGGCACTTAAAACCATAAATCGAGTTATTACCATTGGATGGATGCCACTTTTGTACTCACAACGTGGCAACAAAGTCATTGAATGAGAACTTTGATTTATTAAGCTATCTTAACTGTCTGGGTGCAGACAAAGCACCATAAATTATGTCTGACGGGCACCTTTATGTGGGCATTTTACCCAGCAAACTTCAATCAGTTTCACTGGCTAGCTGCCTCCGTAAGTTACACCACAATTATTTCTGTTTGAAATTAGTACTTGCATAAATGGTACAGGAAACTTATTAATTATCAATCCACGTGCTACCTTTGAATTAAAATAAATATTTCTATGATTAGCATAAGAATATCGCAGTGAAATTTTCAGCGAGTCATTAAAAGAGACTTTTTTTCCCCCTTCTATTGATTGATGGCGAAATATATGCCCTTATAAATGCTTAATGATGGAAATGGAGTAATAAAAACAGTACTGGCCTTATTTATTGTCGATTCCCATGTTGCAAATTGCCTATTCATTTGGGTCTATTCATTTTTTTTTAATTTCTATTAATTTACAAATAAATAATAAAAATTATCTTGATTATTAAAATAATATGTAATATTATTACAACGTTATCTTTATTCCTATAATATTATTTATTGATTACGTATGCCAAATATTTTATAAGAGTAAATTAATGGAAATAGTGAGAAAGTAAATGCGAACCATCCATGTCCCAACCACAAATTATTGTCAAAACTATCTCATGTCAAATTTTTGATGTGCTTGTCCACCGTCAACTGTTGTCACTTGCATTCAAGCTTTCTTATTTATTATTTCTTTTTTTTTTTTTTTGGCCATCATATAAGCTTTCTAGTTACGCAGGAATTTTTACCAGGTGACTTCGCTTATTGATTAAGGCAGCATGCTACTTTTAAATTTTGTATATCTAGAATATACATATATAAATAGGTGTGTGTGGAAGATACAATCACCTGCGTGCTTATCAGATTTTCCATACGAAACACGATTTTGCGATTTATAGGGTCAAAACGTTTAAGATTTCGATAATTATTTATCATACTAAAACGTTTATATATGTAGGGCGAAACGGTTTTAAATTTCATAGAGGGAAAGGGACTAAATAAATTAAGTATTTGAAAAGTAGAAAAATATTATGGATGGACACAAAAGGATAACAACTCAAATCCATTGGCATTAAGGAAAAGCCAAATCAAAGAAACAGGGTCACTCCACCGACTTGGAAATAGGTACCTCCCATTGTCATAATTATTCATTTGGAAGATTTAATTAGAGATGGAACTAGGTAAATCATTCTAAGATATCTAACCCGTTGGAAATTTATATGATTTGGGAAATTTTTATGACCCTATAGGATTCAGGTCATGAGTCATAGTTATGATCATGACCTAATAGAAAATCCAACCCATCAAAACATAATAAATTTAAAATAAAATAATTAAATAAAAATTCAATCAAACTCACAAAAAAAGTACATATGATTTAAAGATAAGACGAGAGAAAAAGGAAAGAGGGACAAATAACTAAAATTAAGAAACAAAATGTTTTTATACTTTTCAAATACTTAATTTATGTCAGTCTTTTATGTTCATTTTTCTTGTAAAACAATTAAAATAAAGATTAGAGAAAAACACACAACATTTTTTATTAAGCACATTATTTGGACATCTTTAAGTTTACTTTTACTTCCACTATCTGGTTGTTAATAACGACATAATGAGAAATACTATATTATCATATTGTTATTATTGGGATTGAGTTTTTTTTTTATTTTTTATTTTAATAAAAGATATCTTAATAAATGTTTCCAACTTTCTTGAATATTGAGTTAAACAAGATGTATAAATCAGCTTAATATCCTATAGAAGCAAGTTTAGATATAGCGATAGAAAGCTTATAGAGTTTAGAGTCGAATTTTGAAGACCTTATAGGAAAGCAAGACGTGATTGAGTTTTATATGACACATCCCGAACTCATTGTGATTGCCTCCCAGATTAAATGGATGTTGGAGAGTACTAGTAAAGAGATTACACTAAAAAAGGAGAAAAGAAAAAAAAAAAAAAAACCTTCCTTTTCTATATACTTTCTTTCCCATAGAATGCGTGACTAATGAGAAATTATTTTTTTTTTAATTTTAGATTTTAATAAGTATGTAGATATTGAAAAATTTTATGAAACCACTTTTGTCAATTACACTAACCGACAATGTGAACTGAAGTAATACAAAATACACATAATAAACAACAGTGTAGAAGCAAAAGAAACAATTTGTGTTTTGAGCAGAGCAAGCTGCGTAAGGACATTTCAATCTGAGTTACACAGATTGGGATATATTTAAAGAGCAAACCAGTAATTTACTTTACACCAACACATCCCTTTGCCCCTGCACTTGTAGACAAAATTAAATAACATGTTTCTCAAGTACAACACTAACACACCTACCTTAAAACCAAACCAAACACTTAATTAAACACAAGACCAGACAACACCTTGGACTTTGTCCGCACATTCACCTCCCATAACAAACCATAAGCCCACTGCTACCCCATCTCCTCCCAAAGCACAATGTTGACCTAGGCGATCCAATGAACTCACCATCACTCGAATCGAACGAGGATCCTCGGCTGGAAAGCTGCTTGCCGCTGCCGGTCCGGTTCCTTGATTGCTTAATGTTCAATATCCCGGACAACTTCGATGAGGAGGAGGTTGAAGAAAAGGACGAGGATGACACGGATGAATTCGAGCAGACAGACGATGAGAAGGACAAGTTTTTAGATTTCCTTCCATTGGTCTTGAGGGACAGAATGTGCAATAAGCTGGATCTTGTTGACTTTTTCGCATGGCTTGAACTGTTACGGCTGGAGTCGAAGAAATAACGAGGTGGAGGTGTCAGAGGAGGTTTAGAAGTGTCGGCAAAAGCATGTTTAGGAGTACCAGGTTGAGACTCCCAGATAAATGGTACGGCCCCAGGGGCACCTTCATAGTAAACTCGAAAAGAAGGGTTTGATGCAGAGCTTTCCTTAGAGAGAAGCCTTGAGAAGAACTTATCATCTTGCTTGATCAACAACTGGAAGGGTTTTTGAGGAGCATCCCCACTATTGGTAGACGTGAACATATTGATGATCTTATGGGGTGTTTCTAAATTTTTAGTTTGGCGTATGGAAGATATTGGAGAGAAATTTGTAACAAGAGGTAGAGACTTTAGTATTAACAATTTGAGCTTGGCTTTATGGTTGGATGAGTAATTTAAGGCAAGTCACACATGGCTTGGTGTTTGAATAAATATAAAATATGTGTATATAAGATTGAAGATGCTAAAAAGTATTGATTTTTATGCACATAAAGATCCGTGTCGAGATGGCTACCCTACAACCTTTAATGTGAGAGAGAGAGAGATAGGAAAAAAAAAAAAGAACTACCTAGTTCTTACGTCGAAACACCTTGACCATTTCCTACTATTATTATTTATGATTTTATAATTAACCAGCTGTTGTTCAAAGGGATTTTGGGTACGACGCAATGTTGCCCTTGGGGCTTGAGAAAAAGCTACCTTGTTCTTACGTCGAAACACCTTCACAATTCCCCATACTAGCTACCATTTTAATTTTACAACTAGAGTATACTTGATTGCAACACATAATTATTGTTAATTCTAGATTGGAAATCGACTGATGGAAAAATTTAAATTTATCAGAATCGGCATGTGTGATGTTTATTGTTTAATTGCTCTCTCCATTAGGATTAAAAATTAATGTAAAGTCAATTGATTAAGCCATGTAGGTACTAGTAGGTTAGAAATAAACGAAATTCCGAACGCCTAATCCGTTGCATAGTTAAACTCAAACATATTAAAGTTAGTTTCATAATAAATTGATATAGAACTTTTTTTTTTTTCCCCAGAGAACATAAATTTCATGTATGCAAGCTAATTGAGATACAAATAAACATATATTACCAAGATTAAAAATTGCTATTTTTATGATGCTATCATTTTTCTGTCTCAATGAATGAGTATTTGACAAAAATCTTGAAGTATAATTATTACTTGCATTATTTTCAAAAAATTAACATTTTATTTTTATCAAATACTCATTCGTTTGAAACATGAATGAGACAACAGCCGAGGATAGCAAATTCTTATCTATATTAACCAAATAAAAATCCTATAATTATGATCCGAAAAATGGACACATTTTCTCAATAGAGTTGGGTGATATTAATTTAGAAAAAAAATCCTTCTGTAATCATAAAATGAAACCCATAATTTTAATTAGGATAGATCTCCCACGTTGAAAAATGATAAATAAAAACAATTAAAAATCCTAAATCTTAAAACAACACTCCAATGCGACTTTCATATCTTAATGGATGAATAATTATAATTAAGCCTTCAAATCTAAATTGTAGCTTCATTTTATTGTAGTAGTATATCACCAAAAATAGCAGTTACTAGAAAATAGGTATAGTTCGATTTCGAACCAGAAACCGAACTGAAATTATCACTGGTGGTTCTAAAAGTGGAACCGAACCGATTGGTTGGTTCCAAAACCGGCTATGGAACAACCACCAGTTTCACAATTCCTAAGTGGTTCTCTAGCCTAAAATTGGTGAAATTTGTGGTTTCATCCCGTTTCATTGAAAAATAAAAAAATAATATTAAATATATAATTATTAATATTTAAATTATTTCATATAAATAGAAAGATGTATTACTTATTCACAATATTTAAAATGTTATTATCAACAAACAAATAAATATAACTTAAAATAAAATATAATTAGTTTAAATAAACTTCTCCTAAAAGCAAAATTCATTTTTTTAATAATAAGACACTATTTTTTTTTAAATTGTAACTTTCTTTTTATCCTTTAGAGTATTTATAATCTTATATTAATAACTACAATTGATATGGATGTGTTTGTTTTACCTACATTCTAAACAAATTTTCAAAAATTTGGTTATTTAACGCTTCAGATCCAATAATTATTTTGAGTTTAAAATTTATTTTATTAAAAACTAAGATTTTCATTTATTTACTTTTTATTTGAAAAAAAAAATGATTCCATGATTCCAAAACTAGAACAAAACTGACAATTTTATGGAACCGGACCGAATTGTGGGAGATGATTCCAGTTCTAGGTCAATCCAGTTTTGAAACCGTACTCATGTTTAGCAGCTATATTAATCATGTTAGAGGACAGATAGCCATGATGACCTATATAGTACATATTTTTTGGAGTAAGAAAACCCAAAAAGGGAGATGTTCCTGTTAAATCTAGTATCATAATATATTTATTATTACAGGATTGAAGTAATTAATGTTGTCCCTGAGAACAGCTAGAACGTATTAATCAACACACTCATGATAGAAATAAGCACTTTAATGAAAGAATTTGAGTAGATCTCCTAGACAGCAGGATACAGCAACCAGAAGGGTTAGGATGGACGGCGTACCATCAAATCGAAACCTAAATAAATTTCATATTCTAAATAAAATTATCGGTTTCAATCGGAGTGAATAAATTACTATTAAATGATAAATCCCTATCAAAGCTGAAATTTTGTTCGTAGTTACCAGGAAGCTGATAAGGCTCTCATATTATATAATTTTACAATCGCGGGGCCTAGGCCTCTGCTTCCATTTATTAAGCATCTATTACATTAAAATAGCAAAATTATGATATCTTTTAAAAACTTTTTTTTGCATCGATGAATTTTTATAATTTAATTTTTTAAAATTAAAATTATGCATGTTGATTCACAAATAATGAAAGGTTAATTCCTACTAACGATATACATGTATATATTTTACTTTGGATGTTTTATTTATACTATACATCATATTCTCCACTGTAGGTAAGAAAACTGAATTTCGACAAGTTAAAGAGTGAAAAATATTTAAAAGTTTTAGTTCTACATTACTTCCTATTTTTATATATATTTATATAAAGAATAAAACCCGATAGAAACCTCAGAATATTTTTTCAACACTATACATATGCACCAGTTTTGGTTGGTCAAATATATCCCAACTAATGATTTTTTCCTTTGACGAGCACTTTGTCATAATAAAAGAGCAGCACAAAAATTGTAAGTTAATGGCTTTAATTCTTTTGAAATCGTAAATGCTAAGTGAAAAAGAAATGGCGAATTCCGGAAGAGAAATCTTGAAATTTAATGTTGTTTAAATTTATAGCTTCAAAGAGATGATACAACAATAGCCTGGGCTCATGAGGATATCCACCGACACTGGTCCCATCGACGTCCTGAAAAGGAAAAATAGAAAATAATTCGCAGGTGGTGGACCAAGCGAGAGTGTCCCATGTCCTTGTCGGAGGCTCTAACTACCTCAGGTCCTCAGTTGTGTCTAATGCTATGGCCATGCAATTAAACGCCATTACTGCAGTCGCGGTCCACGTCCTTTCCAAATTTGAAAAAATTTTAATTGTGTAATGTGGCCTCCTGTAGTAAGACTTAAAATAATAATTGATATATATTTTTTCATACACTAATAATTTTGTAAGTCTAATAATCCTTGAAATTATGAAAACATTCCTCTTAGACTTAAATTATATATATATAGTATGTATGTATGTATGTATGTATGTATGTATGTATGTATACGAAGACCCAATAATTACTAAAGATATAATGAAGTCAAGTTTGACCTAATTATTGAACTGAAAAACATTTCGATATCATATTGCTTTGAAACACAACTAATTCCTTTGCTAATAATACAGCAGGTCGATCAAAGCCGGCCAAAGGCCTCCGGCTCTAAAAACCAAGGCCGGCGATGTTGAAGGATAGGCCACCGGCCTTGCACCAATATATCAATTCAAACCGAGAGTAATATACATTCAAAGTTGGCTCCAACACTTGCCATGTATGTCCAGCGTATATTGTAAGTTGTCGGCGTAGGATCAAAGCTGCCAGCCTATGTTTCCAGCTTATGTTCCATATGAGTGATTTGTTTGTATAATTGAGACTATAAATAGTGTGTTTTAGGGTTTTAGAGGGATAATTTATATTTCATACACTTTTCAAATATTATTGAGAGATTTTTTCTTTTGGAGATCGCTTATTTGCAATCGTTGTGTGTGCCTTAGAAGTCAATCGGTGGATTGATTTTTATTTTACGCATTCACGCTGCATCAGATTGATATCAGAGCAAGATGAGTTCCTACGAAGATGGCAACCAACAACAGTGTTAACAATGGTCATGTTCTTGACAGTGATTAGGATATGAGAGTCCGAAGAACTAAACAAATGGTTCCTAGGGAGGCAATCGATGCCATGGATCAAAGAATCCAACAAGTAGAGCAGCTTGTTGAAGATTTGATCAGGCATTTCGACGCGATGGCACTAGATATCAATAGTGATGGGATTATTGCTAGGGAATGACCAAGGGAAAGAGATGCTTATGGCAATCCTATCAATTGATTTATCGCTGCAAATCGATGGGCACATATATCTAATGAAGACTTCACTGATGAGGACGAAATTTTATATTAAGAGAGACAACTGTGGAGACGAGGCGATGAAGGAGGAGGTAGATATTCAAGGGATTATCATGGGTATGACCAGGGCGATGGTTGTGACTTTCGTTTGAAGGTAAATATCCCTTGTTTCAGTGGTAGCCTTAATATTGAAGAGTTTTTTTATTAGTTGACTGAGGTAGATCACTTCATTGATTGTATGGAGATTCTAGAGAAGTGTAGAGTAAGGTTAGTTTCTTGTAGGTTGAAGGGAGAAGCCTCTACTTGGTGGGAGAGATTACAGAATAGATGGCAGAGAGAAGATCGACAACATATATGGACATGGTTTCGTATGAAAAACTATTGCAAAGAGATTCATTGCCGTCTAATTATGAATAGATCCTTTTTCAGTAATACCGGTGATGTTGATAAAGAACACGTTCAGTACATGATTATACTACTGAGTTCATGAGGCTTGCTAAGTGTAATGATAGTATGTTGATGGCTTGAAATTGTAGATCAGAGATATGATTGGAGTTAATGTTTTGAGATATCTGAATGAAGAAAAGAATATGGCCCTTAGGGCTAAATTGATGTTGTAGGAACAAAACACCAAATTTGCAGGAGGCAAAAAGGGATATGGAGTTGAAGGTGTTAGTAGTAGCAAGACAATATATGAGAAAAATAAAAGTGTAGTGGAAAAGCCTAGTGAAGGTGTTGAGAAGAAGACTGATAAAGCAGTTGGTAAGAAGCCCATCGAGAACAGGGAATCCCAAAGGAAGAATAATCCATATGCTAAACCTATCCTGAATAAGTGCTATCATTGCAATCAACCAAGACATAGATCTAATGAGTGTCCAAACAGCAAAAGTGTGAACATAGTAGAGAAAGATGAAGGTGAAGAGGTTTATTTTGAACCTAATGGAGAAGAAGATTACTCTGATGAGGGCGATAAGGAAGTTTAGCAGGCTTATGTCATCAAGAAATTAATGTTAACACCCAAGCAAAAAGAGAACGCTCAGCGACGCCAACTGTTTTATACTAGGTGTACTATTGGGGACAAAGTATTTGATCTAATTGTTGATAGCGGGAGTTATGAAAATATCATTGGGCGAGAGAATGTGAAAGAGGTATGGGAAGAATTCAAAGATGTGCTGCTAGATGATTTACCTGAGGGGTTACCACCTTTAAGTAATATTCGGCACTAGATTGATTTGATGCTTGGGGCGAGTCTGCTAAATTTGTCACAATACAGGATGAGTCCCAAGGAAACTGAGATTTTGCAAGAGAAAGTTCAGGAGCTATTGCAAAAGGGGTTTATTAAAGACAACATGAATCCATGTGATGTACCTGTCTTATTAACTCCTAAGAAAGATAGCAGCTGGAGGAAGAGTGTTGATAGCAGAGCTATCAACACAATCACTATTAGATATTAATTCCTAATACCTCACTTAGAAGATATGTTAGACGGGTTTTGTAGCGTTGTTACAGTTTCCAAGGTTGACTTAAGGAGTGGATATCACCAAATCAGAATCAAACTGGGAGATGAGTAGAAGACTGCCTTCGAGACAAAGGAGGGGTTATGAGTGGCTTGTGAGGCCTTTCCATCTCAACAACGATCCCAGTACTTTTGTACGTGTTTGAAGCAGGTATTAGAACCCATCATTGGTAAATTTATGGTAGTCCACTTTGATGACATATTGATATAAAGTAGATGTGAAGATGAGCATATAGATCATTTGAGGAGTGTATTGGTTGTGCTGAGAGAAAATAAATTATATGCTAATATGAAGAAATGCATTTTCATGTCAAAGAGATTGCTATTTTTAGGTTTTGTAGTTAGCAGTAAGGGTATTATTGTTGACGATGAGAAGGTGAAAGCTATAAGAGAATGGCCTACTCCTAAAATTGTGAGTAAGTTGAGAAGTTTTCTTAAATTAGATAGTTTTTATAGGCAATTCATTAGACACTTCAGTACTCTTGCCGCTCCATTGACTGGGTGTCTGAAGAAGGGAAAGTTTCATTAGGGAGAAGAGGCTGAGACTAGTTTTGCTGTATTGAAAGAAAAACTATGTAGTGCTCCTAGTTAACACTCCCTGATTTTGATAAACTTTTTGCAGTTGAGGGTAATGCTAATGGAGTAGGAATTGGAGGTATATTATCCCAAGAGAAAAGGCCAATAACTTACTATAGTAAGAAGTTGTGTGATGCTAGGAGGAGCTAATCAACTTATGATAAAGAGTTCTATTCACTGGTGAGGACATTGAGAATTTAGGAGCATTACTGGGTAGGGAAAGAATTTGTATTGTACTCTAACTGTGGGGCTCTAAAGCATTTGAATAATTAAACCAGAATCAGCAAAGATATGCATGCCAAGTGGATTCTGTTTTTGTAGAGATTTCCATTCAAATTGGTGCATAAATCTAGAGTGCAAAATAAAGTATTTGATGCCTTAAGCAAGAGAGCTGAGTTATCACTATGAGTACTGAAGTTGTCGGGTTTGAGCAGTTGAAGGAGTTATATGAGAATGATGTTGATTTTGGGGACATATGGGAGAAGTGCATTACACATGAACCTTATGGTGATTACTATATACCTGAAGGGTATTTGATGAAAGGGAACCAATTATGTATTCCTGAGTCTTTTTTGAGGGAGAAGCTGATCAGAGACTTACATGGTGGTGGATTAGCAAGCCACTTATGTAGAGATAAGACTATTGCTACTGTAGCGGATAGGTATTATTGGCCTCGGTTAAGAAGGGATGTCTGTAAGATTGTGGAGAGATGTTCTATCTATCAAACAACAAAGGGCAATCCCAGAATACTGGGTTATATACACTACTACCAGTTCCTAAGAATATCTGAAGGACCTATCCATGGACTTTGTTCTAGGCTTGCCTCATATCCAATGAGGTGTTAACTTTGTTTTTATTGTTATTAACAGGTTCTCCAAGATGGCTCACTTTATTCCTTATAAAAAGACTACTGATGCCCATGCTATCGCTAGGCTATTTTTCAAGGAAGCCATGTGATTACATGGAGTTCCCAAGTCCATCACATTAGAAAGGGATAGTAAATTTCTTAGCTACTTTGGGAAGACACTTTGGTTTATGTTCGATTCATCATTGAATTTTAGTAACACGGCTTACCCTCGGACTAATGGGAAAACAAAGGTGACTAATAGGACTCTTGGTAATCTAATCAGGAGCATTGTGGTGAGAAGTTGAGATAGTATAATCAAGCTTTAGCTTAGGCAGAGTTTGCTTACAACAATTCTATTCATAGAATCACAAGAAAATCTCCTTTTTCTATAGTCTACATCAAGACACCTAAGCACGTAGTGGATTTGGTCAAGTTTCCTAAAGGAACTAACTTTAGTCAAGCTATAAAGAATATGGCTAAATAGTGTTAAGCTACCACAACTCAAGTGAAGGAGCGGATTGAAAAAGCTAATGGAAAATTTAAGGAAACTCCAAATAAGCACAGAAAGAAGTGGTTATTTGAAGTAGGGGGATCAAGTGATGGTCTTTCTCGGGAAAGAACGGTTTTCAATGGATAAGTATACCAAATTGCAGCCCAAGAAGTATGTTCCTTATAAGATTGTAAGGAAGAACAATGACTTATGAAGTTGGACTTCTCGACAGCTTCAACATTTCCAGGACTTTCAATGTGGCTTATCTATTCCCATTCCATCCTAATGATTCACCTTTGTATCTAGATGGGAACATGGGGTCGATTTCTTTGCAGGTGGGAGAGAATAATGCAGTAAGAATTATAGGAGGCTAGCCAAGGCCGGTCAAAGGCCACTAGCTCTAAAGACCAAGGACGCCGGTGTTAAAGGATAGGCCGCCGGCCTTGCACCAGCATATCAATTTAATTTGAGAGCAACATATATTTAAAGTTGGCTCCAACACTGGCCATGTACATCCAACCTACATTGTAAGCTACCGGGGTAGGATCAAAGCCGCCGGTGTACAGTGCCAAAGTTACCAACCTATGTTTCCAGTTTATGTTCTGTATGAGTTTTAATTTGTTCATATTGTTGAAACTATAATAGTACGTTTTTGGGTTTTAGAGGGATAACTTATATTTTATACACTTATCAAATATTATTGAGAGATTTTTTTTTCTTTGAGATTGCTTGTTTGCAATCGTTGTGCGTGCTTTAGAAGTCAATCGGTGAATTGATTTCTATTTTACGCTTTCATGCTGCATCACCTAACAATTTAGGACTCGATCTATAAAATGAAACACAATACATAACATGATTATAAAATGATTTAGTAAGCAAAAGTTGATATGGATAATAAATGGGTTAAACCTAAAAAATACATGAATTTAATCATGTTAGGGTTCAAGTTTTGGTCCTAAACCTATTTATAAATCTATTCATTAAGCAAATCCAGGATATCAAGTTTGGCTTTAACCCATGGTCCTATTAAATAATATTATTATTAATTTATTATTACATGTTTCACTAAATAAAGAGTAGACACTTAGAGGAATGAAGGTCCCAAATCATCTCAAGCTTCCTATAGAAAAACCCTAATTGAATCAAAGGCATGGCTCTTGAATCCTTTCTCTACTTGTCCATTCTTTCACTTCATCTAAACCCTATAAGGTAGACATACTCTCTTTCTCTGCATGTGCTCAAACCTTAGAAGATACAATCTTCAATTTCATGTTAATGCCTCTTAAAGAAAAACCTAATTAGCTGTTTCTTATTAGATTTCAATTTTTTTTTTTTTGTGTAGATTATAATGTAACTATTGACATTTGGTTTTCAATTGGGTTTCTATGAAACCTTAACATGTTTGTTTCAAAATAAAGTTTGGATTTTTATACTATTAGAATATCAAAACTAGACATTCTATGATCATTAAGGTTCATTTAAAATCATGAAGTTGTTTGTTTTTTTTTTTTTTTTATGATCATTGCAATAGGAGAGGAGGGATTCAAACTTAGTTTATTTCACTAAGAAAGCTAGTGGTAATGTTACTTTCCTATAAAGACATTGGCCTAGTTTTGTTTGTTTGTTTTTTTTTTCCCTATATAACAATAGTTTAATGGCTAAAATTATATTCCATGGTAATTTAGTCTTTTAATATTATGTTCTCTATATTTCGTTTTGATCATGTTGCAATTATTAGTCCGAAACCTTCTACATTTGTCTTGCAATGGAGATTCTACTTTGATGTTTTTCATGAGTTTTGGCCTTTAGGAGCTAGGGGATCTTCAAAGTAACAATTAATATGTTATAATTTTTCCTTTGACGAAGATTGATTACTTTATGATTTTACTGACTATTCTTCACATAGTTCCTTTTTTTTTTTCCAAAAGAAACATTTCACATTGTTCAAAACATAATGTTATTTTAATTGTATGTACTACTTGGAGTACATATATTGTACTAAGGTAAGGATAAGTTATATAATTTACTATATATGATATTGCATATTATGATATATTTTTATTAACATTATAAATTCATGTGTAACACTAACATAAGGATAAGTTATATAATAAAATATAATATCTATTAGAAAAAAATATATATGGTAAATTGCACTAGAAGGAATCAACGTTTGAGAGTAAATTCATTTTAGATATCAATGTTTTAGGTGATTAAAAATAGATATAAACATTTCGTAAAGTGAATCAAATGAGGTATTGTTGTTTTGGAAAGTTCATTTGAGGTATCTACATTCGGATTAGGTTTCAATTTACTTTCTTTAATTTTCCATCAATGATTGATTACTCATACATTATTTAACCCACTTTACAAATACTTGTTCCTTTTTTTAACTACTTGAAATGTTAATACCTTAAATGAATCTATCCTCAAACATTAATACTTTTTTTTAACCACTCAAAGCGTTGATACCTTAGATGAACTTATCCTCAAGTATTAATACATTTTGATGTAATTTACCCAAAATATATAGCATTATTTTTGTTTTAGTCACTCACAATTATGATGCACTAGTATCATGTATATTTAACATGCATTAAGTCTTCAATGTATTAATTAAGTACCAGTACTCTATAATAACATATTATAATATCTTTTAATCTAATTATATAAATTAAATATATTGCATATAAGTTGTTAACTATGTATACCTAGGATAATATTATTTTAATTTATTAATTACTTAGGATAATACAAAATATTAGAATTCCAGCAAGATCAATATGTTGTATTAATTAATAAATCGGTTGACATGAGACACAACTTAAATGGGTCAAGCTACATATTTAAATTTTCACATAAGATTAATAGACGAATTAGGTTACAAGCTAAGATTTTCAAAACATGAATTCGTTTATATACAAATACAAGACATAACATGACAACAAAAACTACAAGAAATGTAAGATTTAGAGACAAAAATTATGTCTTTAAACACAAGTTTTTGTTACAAAAACCATCATCGTTGATTTTATTTGTAGAAATGTAACTTGTTTTACTTATTTATCATCGTAAAATTCTTGTCTCTAAAGATTAGTTTTCTTGTAATCAAAAATTGCCAACAGTACTAACACTCAAGGTTTCTTAACATTCTTGCAAGCTCCAACCAAGAACATTGTAGGTTATTTAGTAGATTTTTTAAACCAATTAATAAATTTATATAATTAGATTAAACTATACAAGATTTTAGTTTACACTAAGAAAAATAATCTCTACAAACCATTGGCTAATTTTACTAAAAAACACAATTTATCAATTTAAATCTCAAATTATTGCATTTTTTTATATTATCTATTTTTATCAATCAAATTTGTTTGTTGCATAGCAATTAATTCTACTCAATTCTTGCAACATATATCATTTAAGATGAAGTGTACTATAAATCGTATAGTGCCCATCTCTATGTCATCCATGTTTAAAAACCTAAAGTTAATAAAAAAATGAAAAACTATATATATCCATTCAATTGAGTTTTTAATTGTACATAAATTGACCATAATTTGAGCACAACATCTTGGTGTCAAAGCACATCTTCAAATGATGGGAGTGCTATACATAGAAAGTGAGGAAATTGTATGATTATTGACTCTTCGAATAAAAATTATTCAAATAATAATTACATAAAATTAATTATCAAAATACCGACGCAAAATCACATATTTAATGAGCGATTCATGAATTTACACGTGAATCTAATTTTAAAGAAAAAATGAAACATCTGTTAAAGATACAATTCGAGTACAAAATGAGTGAATTGCCCTTTCAAGATGTTATTCAAGTACAAAAGAAGTGAATCGTCCTTTCAAGATGCGATTCATCTTAAAAAAAATGAAAAATGAAACACCCTTTGAAGATTCAACACTATATAAACTTTGGCTGAATCGCATCTTCAAAAGGCGTTTTATGTATAAATTTATGAAATACCTGTTCAATATGCAATTTTGCATAAGTATTTATGTAATTATTTTTGTATAATCAGTATTTGTATAATTTTTTCTACAAAGTTGGTAAACATGTGTTTTACCCCATAGTAAGTAGTCGCAAGTATGATGGAGTGAGCTTGTGTTGGTAGTGTTGTAATAGAAAATGTTTTTAAGTTGTAGTTGGTTGTTTAGCTTGTTGAAAATATTTGTAGTTAGCTTGAGTTATGAAAGTCATTATAAAGGGAGTAGGCTACTAATCTTGTTTCTTCATATAGGTTTGTATTGCTACCTTCCAAGTGTTTAACAAAATATTTGCAAGAAAGGAAGTTGTTTTAATCATATTCTACACTTGGAATAATATTATTGTATCGGGTTTAATAGATAAGAATGGCACAGAATGGAATGGAATTGGAAATAGAATGAGAAATCTACTCCTCTGTTTAGAATCATCCACAAAATCATTGATTCCATAATGTTTTACAATTGTATTTAATAAAAATGACCTACTCATTGATAGAATAAATATAAATTATATACTCAAAGCCTATTTATATAAATTTCTAGATATGAGGATGGAATATAGCCAATTTCATTTCATCAAAAGTGAAACTAAATCAATCACCTCTTCCCTATCAAAACCAACATCGTCGATTCTAAAGAATCGTAATTGCAACTTCTAATGTTTGGATCTGTCATTGTGAATTAAAGTGTGTCATATGGAATTCTAAGCTAAATTTACATAAAGGTTCAATACATGACTGAGTATTTTTCCTAAAAATGCATAAGAGGAGAATTATGTGATAATAAGAAGAAATTAAGGGAAAAGAAAAAAGGATCACCAAGCTAGTTAAGCTTAAACCTATCGGGTGTGAGAAAATTAACAAGGCTAAAGTTGAGAGTAAGATGGTAGTTGAAGAGAGTGAGAAACTTAGTGAGGCAAACCATAATAAGTCCATAGGAGGCCATGGAAGTTGTTGAATATGGAGTAACCCACAAATGAGCCGTTGATAGGATTGAAACTTATAGGCATGTGGAAACTAAAAATAAGAAGAAGGAAATTATGTTTTCAAGATTTAAAGTCAGGGAAATGATTGCATTAATGGCAATGTTGTCAGACCCGAACATACTGGGGGTCAGGGGTCAAAGGGTCGGACCAGGTTTAATCGGGCGTCAAACCAGGATTGATGAAAAATGCATATTTAAGTTAAATCCAAACTATTAAAAAGAAAATAAATAAAATTTACCTAGTCAAATCCATAATTAAATTGACTCCATCAATCTATCAATTGAAATCACATTGTACATATTAAAAAAACATACTAAAAACTAAGACATTAGTTCAACTTTTAATTAATATTGTCATATTCTTCATTTGATTCAATGATATGCATAAGGTCAACTTGTTCTCTAATTGCATCTAAATCAACCTCTTCATCAAACTTTCTATCGTCTGGAAGAAAAGAAAGGGGGGGAAAAAAAGAATACTAAGTATTAGGAAAAATTATATCCAACACACATATACAAAATTAATACTTTAGAGATGGGTCTTTAACCTTGAGTTAAACCATCAGTTGTGATAGAGGTGGCATCATCTTTATATTTTGCTTATTCATTAATATCATCAAAATTAAGTTTATGAGGTTCTTCAATTATCTAAAAATCTGTCTTATCAATGCAATCATAATCAATTGGATCATAATTTTTCTCCTTATATTGATGCTTGCAAAAAATTTATTATCAAAGGGAAAAAATTAATAAAAAAATACGTAAGCAAACAATTCTTAATAAGAATAATTTACATACCTATTCTTCAAATGCAAATTATAATTCACATAGACAAGATCATTAAGCCTTTGGTGCTCCAATTTATTTCTCTTCTTTGTGTAAATGTGCTAAAAAAACTCCAATTACATTAAGAAGAAGAAGCTATTTTGCTTAATATTCAAATAGCAATATTTTCTAATATAACAGCACTATGATAAAAAATCCTCCACCAATCATCTATAATTCAATAAAGCAAATAAAATAATTGTGAGAAATAAACATCAACATTACTTTTAATTCTAGTATTCATAGTCACTTACCTGGTTGTGTTGGTTTGATAGCTATTTCTTGACCAAAACTCTCTCTCCTTTTACGATACAATTTGATGTCTTTAATTACTACTATGTTATCACTACAAATTCTTTTCTTCTCTAGCAGATCATATGACCCTTGCATAACTTCTACTATTTCTTCAAAAGTATCATCATATATAAAAGCTAAATTTATGAAATAAGCTGTAGCATATAAACCACGGCAAAAATGCTTATCCCACCTTTAATCAACAATTTAGATATAAGGACTATACAATTTTTTACCTATTTTTTAAAAAATTATATAATCCCCTTACAAATCCTAGAAAACCCTTCATAAATAGTAAAAAGAGAAGGCTTCGCATTAGAATCTACAATACGCAAGAGACTTACAATTAAAGTTGTGACTTTCACTATAAGTAGACAATCTTCCCAAAATTAGCTATCTAACACAACGAAAGTAAAAGCTTTCCAGCAACACATTTTGAAAGCCTATGACTTGTGAAATGCATACTTATTGCCAAAGCTTACAAGTTATGCTTATGTTCATAGATACTTTTCAAAATAACAAACATAGTAGCAAATCAAGATAATCCTGGATGAACAATTTCTTTCCAACTATCTCTTTTTCTCAACCAAGACAACAAGTGAATATAATTATAGACAAATATAGTTACCTTAGAAGCATGCTTTGCAAGATCATCTACGTGATCCTCCTTGCCATTATCTTTTAACATCAAATTCAAGCAATTTACTACACAAGGAAACCTATATATATGATCGTACCTCTCTTGCAACAACCCCCTAGCTGCAACATAATTGCTTGAATTGTCAATTACAATATGCACCACATTAGAAAGCCTAACCCACTCAGCTATTTCTAAAAACATTTTGCACAAATTATTAGCATCCTTCACGATATCATATGCATCAATAGACTTCACAAACATCACCTTAGTAGGACAATACACTAGAAAATTAATGAGCATCCTTTGTCTTTGATCAATCCAACCATCAACCATTATTATACATCCTGATTTAGCCCAATTGCTTTTATGTGAATTGATAAGCAATTGACACTCCTTTTTACAATCTCTAAGAAACTGAATTTGCATGGCATGATAAGACGGTCCTTTATATTCAGTACCAACTGTAGCAATAGCATCCAATGTAAGCTAAAAATAAGGTGACTTTAAAGCATTGAAAGGTATACATACATCAAAAAACCATCTAGCAAATGTTATGTGTGCTCTTTGAACTGCTTGTTTACTAGCTAATGCAATCTTTATACCTAGTTTGGACAATGGAAAGGTGTTCTTAGTGACATATATATCTATTCCAGCATTTCCTTTTTGTTTTAGTGGCATTGATGGAATTTCCAACTCTTCAACTTCAACCTCAGATTCACTATCTGAGGTTTGAATATATTAAACTTCATCGGAGTCTTGATCCTTATGTTTGGCAGATTTGAGATATGCTAACATTTTTTCTTGATTCTCACTTGGTACTTTTTTACAAGGTGCAATGTTGCCATAAATCCCTACCAAATGATATTTCATCCTGTTGATCTCTCTACCTTGATACTTAGATCCACAATAAAAGGTATGTGAACACTATCTTTCCCTTCTCATTAGTAGATGAGATAAAACACTCCCAAACAGGATCATTCTTTGTATGAATTTTATAGGACGATTGGCTACTTGCCATGTCTCTTCTTCAACAACCAATTTGAAAGAAAAAAAAAGAGCATTTATAATTAGTTAAGGCTTAGTAAGTATGCAGGTGTAGAATCATTGCTAGTTTCCATATCAATTACATGCAAACCCATATATATATAATATATATGAAAGATTTAATAATGATTTGACATTATCTTTTAAAGATCATTGCTATAAGGAAAGGAAAAGGACATCTTGCCTTTAATTTATCGACACATATGAGCTGACCTATTTGCAAATTATTGCATAGAATCAACTCATCTTGTTCTTGAGGCAAAGAAACATACATGGCATGCGAAGTATTACAAATCTTTAAGTGAAATCCCTTGTTAGGCCAAAATCAGGACCATCTTTTGACATGACGGTATATGGAAACAATATAAAGAACATGTTCTAAATGCGGAATTTGCTTAAATATAAGCTAATCTAAGATATTTTCTATTTATTTTTCTACATGGTATTGATACATATAATAACCTCTAAATTGAGAATTACCAATTCATGTTTCATATTATTCTATCCATTTTTCATCATTAAACACTCATAAATAAAATAGAAGCACTGGAATCTTGAAAGTGGAGTTAATCAACCAGAACCCAAAAAAGACAATGGGAAAATGTACACACACACACACACACACACACACACACACACACACACACACATATATATATATATATATCTTCAACAAAATATAGTTAAATCTATATTAATTAGTGTGATTATAACATGTTGATCATACCATGATGCACACGAAGTCATAGCAAACCATGAACAAGAACAAAACCATATCAAACATTCAATTTTTCTTTTTTTATTCTCCATATTAATTTTAGTTTACATTATGTATGCTTTGTCTCAAAAGCCAAAACCTAAACAAAACAAAACATAGAGCCATTAACAAAAACCCATACATGAGCTCAAGAATAAGAAAGATCAGCTAAGCCTCTTCAACTCATCCAAATCAAAGGTTATGGATTTACATTTGAAATCATTAGTTTTGCACCCATGTTGTCATTATCACTCCTCGCTACTGTTTCGAACAATACCGACTCCTACCAACTTTATCAAAAAGACACAACAATAATGGGTATGGAAACTTACTGGTGGAGAGTGGAGATGTAGGTGGTGTTATCTTACATCGGATTCTAGTAGTGGTGGTGGTAGGTGGCGTCTTAACTCTTCGCTGTTTATGGTGAATGGGTTTTTGTTTTCTTAGCCAAAATAGGTTTTTGTTTACTGTTTAAACTCTTTTAGACTTTTAGTTTAGGAACTTAATCTATTTTTCGTTTTAGGTTGTTTACTCAGTCAAAATGGGGACGTTTTTCTTTTATTTTTTTAATTCTTAGGCATTTCGACCTAGATGATCCGATCGGGTTAATCGGGTTGCGATTGAACCGACTAAGTCACTTAATGGTTCAATCCAAATACGAGCCATATGTAAGATCTAACTTATCATCAATGACAGTTCCAAACAAATTTTCTTGTTTGGGTTGGTTTTGACAACATTGACAATAACACATCAAGGATGATTAAGAGAGAAGTGGAATAGGGAGGAGGAGTACGCAGTCTTAATCTCTCAAATACACTTGTGACAAGTGGAGGAACTATCGAGCATCAAACCCCACAACTAATGATGAACATGTTTTTTTATTTCTTAAGACAGAGTTTCAATAACACGTCAGTGGTTCTATCTGATCTCCTCTTTTTAAATGAGAAGGGATTTAGGGGTATTTATAGAGCTTAATCGTCAATGTCATCCATTAGATTACATTGACAGTCAACAGCCAAGATGAGTCCTTTTTAGTGCATGAGCTAGAATGAGAAAGGTTGGATAATAAACAGGATGGTCCAATGAGCCTTAGTTGAAGCCCATCATGCTAAATCTCCCTTGATCATCACAATAAAGGAACCAGACTCACTATGCCCTACCACATAACCCACAAGTGAAATCCAAATAATTAAGTAATAATATTTATATTCTTTTAAGCCCATCTACATTTTGCCTTTTCATCAAAATTCTTCGGATGGCGTTCAAGTACTTTGGTTACTAGTTGCATTAATGCATAATTTGATCAATACTTGGCGCATGATGCTGCCAAAGGGCTTTCATAGGGTTAAAGACTCCACTTGTTGTGGATTAGTCATTAAATAAAAGCCAAGCATCAGCACTGCAACTTGCTCCATTGCATATAATTAGATTGTAACGTGTGAACTCACAACACTTCTCAAGTTGCATGAGTTGCCATATACTCCTCTAAATGGTCTTCTCCTTTGAGTGATCTTGCCCCCATGAAATCATCAAATATTTATATTGGGAATATATAACCCTCACAATAGATTGGGGAGTTGTAAAACAAATTTTCTTGATAACAAATATATGTCATAGACACAATACTGGTATTCCATAGAAAATTATCGCTATTGTCCTCATAAAATTTGACAAATCGCATAGCATCAATACTTTCTCTAATGAGAATATCATGAAAACTCAAATGTGAATTTTGTCCATGATAGTATATGTCCTTCTTTCCAAATCCTTATCATAATATATCACAGTATAATTTCATATCTTTTTAATATCTCTTTCCTTTGGTGATATCTCAATACAACATTTACTTGAATATATATTTATGTACTTTATACTATCATGAAATAAATGTAATCCCATCTATTATGTTTGCTTGATGGATAGCTTTTGGAACAAGACCAAGCCTCGTTTTTCCACCACACCTCTCAACACCTCAATATCATTGTAACATAAGGCAAGTGCTCCAATTTCTATAATCAAAGGAATTGTGCAAAATCGGAATATCGCAGGATCTAGAAGACGAACACGCATGTGTAAGGCGAACTTCCACCGTTCTACACATATCGTGTAATTCAAGTATTGTATCTTTTTTTTTCTTTTTTTTAATCAACACCTTTCATCCTCTCTTTATTACCGCAATGTATCAATTGCATATGTAATATATATACATATTTTTCTAACACCAACTTTCTCCTTTGTTTCTTTGATTTTTCTTTTCTTTTAATTCATACCATCAACATACATGAGTCGTATATAATCTAATATCGGATTGCCTTATATGGAGATAACAAGCCCTTTAGATTATAAAATCCTAACGATAGATTCATACATACATATACACGCATATGTCTTACATTCTTTTTGGCAAAATCATGACTTTGAGCTGTACAATACTCATCAACTCCTCACAATAAGCAATAGCACCGGAACAGTAACTAGATACTTTCTAAGAACACCGGTTACTCGATGTTCTCTTCCGTTTCCATCCTATTGATATATATATATATATTTCAACTGATTCACACCATCCTCTTTCTGGTGAAGTAGTAGAAGGAACAATGGCAGCATTATCGAATCATAATAAGGATGGTCTTCAATATTGGCACTGAAGCTTGTGTCGGCATCTTCATCAGTATGACTTTCATCCAATATTTATCAATAATTTTATCTTTTTGTTCTAGTCATGGTCGTAGTCAGTAATAAGCCTGTGATACCTTCTCATTCTTTACTTGCTTCTCCATAGTAAATTTGTTGGTCCTTGTTTTGACTTGATCTTCTACTCTTGTTTCTCACGTTAGATTAGATCATCGTAAACTCCTTCCACAAATAAGGTATATTCATGTCTTATTCGCCATAACGATTCTTCCATAGCAATGTAAAAACATTGTCTATCTTCCATTAGTCCTTGTATTCATCATTATTAAAATATGCAATGGTGCTAGTAAACCTTTTGGTAACGTCTTGGTAGTCTTGATAACTATTGAACCCCAATAATATTCGATGCTCTTGGTAAGATTAACAATCTTGATAACATCCATGCTCTTGATAATTTGCATACTACTTTGTTGTGTTTTGCCCACTTGTCCTGGTTGTACTTGAGTTCCTTTTATCAATGTTGAATTATTTCATTCATATAGTAAAAGACCCTTCATGCTCTTGACAATTCATATAATCTACTTATTGTTGTTATCACCTTCCTTGAATGTGCATGATAAGAAATTAAATATTGACAAGATCAATAGTTTTGGTGTAAGAGCGGACACTCTTGACTATCTTGTGCTCTATTCATTCACTTAATGATCATGATGCCTCATGATCTTTAAGAGGAAGCTCTTTGTCATCCATACCCCAACTGCATAGATGGCAATCTTGGGACTGCACATTATATGATGACACTCCCTATCATCTGTGTCTTAAACTCACATGACAATTTTGGAATCGCACATTGTGTCCATATTCTATTTCTTGGTGATAATCTTGGCATTGCACTGCTATGAGAGAAGACTCTCATTAGTCATCTATGTCTAATTCGCCGGTGTGATGATCTTGGAATCATACCACGATAAGGGGACTCTTTCTGATCAGTGCACCCAGTCATTAGAAAATGACTATGAGACTCTACTACTGCAAGAGGAGACACTCTTTACTATTTAATGCTCCCTTAGTCATGCATAAGTTCACTTATTGCTTTCTTCTTAGTTGTTGCATGCTGTTGTTTTGAATATTCAAGTATTGATATTTCTCATTCATTTTTTGATACGCTTGTTATGTCTTGCTCATGCTATCGATTTGAATTCTCAAGTAAAATCCCTTTTAATCATGTATGTGTATCTATGTATATGACTCCTTTTTCATCATATATAAATGCTGTTCTCTCTCTCTTTTTCTTTATATTTGACTATAGCTCTCCTCCTCTAAAGTAGTAGTAATCATACATAGTCGTTGCTACCACTTTTTGACAAATATTTTGAGGGTTCACAGTAAAGGTTTACACATAGGTATTACACCACACAAGTCAACATCTTGATAAGTCAGTAGATAGGACTTCTGCATACTCTCCTCGTGGTATAGTGATGACATAAAAAACTGTAACAATGTCTTGAGTGAGGAAATTGATATCAAGCTTTCAAAATCGATTTAGGTTACTAATATTGTTACATGATTGTATTCAACCATTCACATCATAGGTTGATGAAGCATTGTGCCATGTTTCAAAATACTTTGCATCTTATAGACTTTCCTTAAGAAAGATTCGCAACATAATAATAGTAGCATTCATCTAATGGCTTGATATGGCAGCTATGTCTAAGCATAAAATATCGTTATCAATAATGTGCTTTGTAATGATAACTATGTGCTTGGGAGGAGAGCTTAACTTAGTCGCATTAGTGCAAAGTAACATGATAGTCGAGCTACTTAAAGTCAATGATGTAAGAGACCTCTTGTAAAAGTTGCATGAATATGATTTGTTTACTTGTTCATGTCAACAAACATCAAAATGCCACTCAGGCTATATGTAGTATACACTTGCATTTAAGAAACAATGCTTTCACTTAGCAGCAGTGAGTCATGAAGCAATGGCAAATTATTTTTCCCAATGTGTTAGGTATTGCGACAATTCTCTCACTTGCTAGTAGTAGTATTATTAGCACTTAGAGTGGTCGATCGATCACACCTTGAGTAACGATAGTATTATAAGCCTTGTAAGCTTGATACAGGAGTAATGAAGCTAAGTTAGACAAGAGGGCATTCCCTAATAGTCAACTGGTCATGACATGTTGTCAAAGTAGTACTTTATACCATGTTAGCTGCAACATTGTATTGTCATGTGCCCAGGAGACAATGCTTCCACCAGTTAGCATGTCATAGTTGTATCATCGAGCACCTAGGAGACTATGCTTTACTAAGTAGCGGAGACGTATAAGATATTATGATTATAATTGACATAACCTCCTATAGGCTATTAAACATATTAGCATCATAAGGCTGTTTAGATTTGTCTGATCTAAAGGGAACTTTTGTGAAACTTGTATAACCGTAAGGTTTGCTTAGATTTAGTAATCTAAGGGACCTCTTGGAAAACCTCCATAAGTATGAGGCTTGCTAAGACTCAATGATCTAAGGGACCTCTTATAAAAACTTTCATAGACATGATACTTGCTTAAACTCAATGATCTAGAGAACCTCTTGTAGAAATTTATGCAAGCATGAAGTTTACTTAGACTCAATGATCTAAGGGACCTCTTAGAGCATCCAATGCTTTAAAGCACGGCTCTTGTTTGCCAATGATGGTATTTAAATGACCACTTTCGAGAAGTATTCAATCATGCTTAACTAGCAACAGTGACATTCATTACTTGAGATTAGGATTTCTCATTTTGATAATCAACAAGGTACTTCCTAGTACTTGACTACCTAGCATAAGTTACCAGGAAAGTTTAGATTACAAATACTCCATCAAAAGAGTAGTAAAATCATCAAGTGGCTTATCACCATGTGTCTGGGAGACATTGCTCATACCAGTCTATAGTTTGTGAGATCGATTTATCACCATGTGCCTTAGAGCAAATGCTCCTACTAGTCAGCAATGATAAAATCATTGATTGCGCTTAAGCAGTAGTTGTATTATGCGTAATAGAGGTTTGATGTCTCAGTGTTTGCATTAGTAGATTAAGAGGGTATTTCCCATACTCAATCACTTATTGCTTGAAGCATTGCTTTCTACATAGCTTGGATGCAATATCATGGCATGACAAGAAAATGAAGAAACACATTTTGCTTGTCATAAGATGATACCATAGTAGGATAAAAAGAGAACATCCTTTATTGATAAAGAAACATGCATTGCTTTGCTTATATATGAAAAAGGAAAAATAAAATATATATTGAAAGAGTAGCGAATGCAATTTGATATTAGATGATCTCATATTTTCACTAACATCTCCATTTGTTTTGCGTCTAAGTGTTTTTCTTCTTTCTTCATATATTTCAATTAGTTGCATGTATATTATTCTCATCATTCCAAAATCACGCAAAACAACATTCACATGCCATGTTGAGTATTGTATGCGAGAAGTGGGTTGTTTTGGATGTCACTATCTTCAATGATGAGCTCTTCTTTTTGTACTTGATCATTGAATATCTTTTTCAGGGTCTGGCAATCTTTAGTAAGATGGCCAACTATTCTATGGAATTTGTAAAAATTGGGGTTACTTTTTTCCTTAGTGGTAGGTATGACTGTTCCAAAAGATCGACTGAATAGTGAATCGACCCCGATCAAACTGAATTGAACTGAAATTTTGGTTTTTTCTTAAATAATTCAGTTCGCGGTTCGGTTCAATGAAGAACAAATGGTTCGTGGTTCGGTTCAAGACGATTAACGGAACCAAACTGAACCGTTTTATATATTTAAAAAAAATTAAATATATTATTTTTACTCTTAATTGCTTCATTAATTTTTTTTTTTTAAATTTGTGACTTAGATATGTATCATTCATGAGAATAGAATTAGATTTATCATATTATATTTTAATTATTATGTTGTCTACAAATAAGATAGATTTTAGCCTCTAGTATTCTAGCTTCTAAATATATTTTTCCCTTTGTCTCACTAATTAATTTATTTCTATTATTTAGTTACTTATTGATTTATATAATTGATAATATGTTAGTCAAAAGCATACAATGAATTAAATTTTGTGTTTTATATTGGGATATAGTCTAGTATACTATTCTAGTTCAAGATAATTCAAAAAAATGAGACTAATCACAATTATAATTTTATAATGCATGAAATCATTTTCTTCCTATAAGTTTTACATGTTTATTTGAAAAATGATTAATTTAAAATATTTTTATCTATATTTGCATTAGTGATAAGAAATATGTGATGGAAGTGTTACGGTAGAATATATTTTTTATTTTATGAATAAAAATGGTTTGACACACAAACTGAACCATACCAAAACGTTTTTTTCGATTTGAAAAAATTACGAACCAAACCGTATGGTTATATTTGAATTTAAAAGAAAAAGCGAATCATAAAATATTGTCTGGTTCGATTTGAAGAGTAAATTGAACCGAACCATACCGTACATACCCTTAATGGTGGTTAAACGCAACCCTTGAGAGTCTAATATTCTCATCTCGCAACTACTGATTAAGAATAGCATGCACCTTTCTTATTAGGCATGGGAATGAGAGAGCTGGTGTAAGGCCCTTTGGTTTGTCGCCTCTTGGTTTCTTACTATCCTTAGAACGTTCACCTTAAGCTAAGTTAACAGATGTAACTCATTTTCCGAACCTACTGGCATCCCCTTGTTGTTCGTAATAAAGTTATTAGTTCTTCATGCATTCTCAACAAGTGCAGCGAAGGAGTATAAATTAATGTTCTCTAAGTGAACAGTGTATTCGGAGAATATCCCCTTAATACAAATTTTTACTAATTCCTTTTCACCACGAACATCTTAGATATCCAAGGAGCGTTATCTGAAATGCTCTATGTAATCCATAAGATATTTTAGCATCTGATGCGTCCTCCCCATTTCAGTAATTGTGACCTATTCTTAGGTCAAAAAGAACTTTTCCAAGAAAATTTTACATATAGTCCCCCATGAAACAATCGACCTTGGAAGAAGATTGACATACCAGATATATGTCTTTTCAATAAGTGATTTAGAGAATTCTTTGAGTTTGAGATCATCATCAAACCCGTATACTTCTAATGTTTCAATGAACTTCAACAAATGTTCTTTTACACTCCTATTCTTGCCATTGAACCCCATGAATTCAGGACTTACATAACCCTTAGGGTAAGGTTTTGTAGGAATGCGCTGATGATATAAGAGTTTCAAATCTAGTACTCCCATAGAAGACCTAGTTTGAATCTCGTTTAAGTAAACATCCAGGCCTTCCTTCATTTTAAAGGATTGCCATGGTGTAAACATCGATGGTACAGCTCGCAAGGTTGGTGTAGCTGGTGTAACTAGGGCAGCAGGCGCAGTTAGCACAACTGGTGCAACTGCAAGTGTTGGTACTTGAGCAAGATCAAGATTAAGCGGGTGAGGAATCACACCTAGGTTGGTGTGAAGAGGAGCATATGAAGATGAGGACCCACGAAGCTAGGACCCTGTATTGTTTGCTTCAGACACTAGTTGTTGCTCATCTACAACTTGCGATGATGAGGTTTGCATGTTCACCCCTAGAGATATATTCGCTTAAATGGTGGGAGTAATAGCTAGCTAAAATAAAGAAGGGGTACCTTGCTATGCAGTAGAGGTAATGCATGGCAAGGCTCCCCCTTGAAATACGACAATGTTGGCAATCATCTTGGTATGAGACGAGTAAAGGTAGCCAAGAGTTGGCTCAAGGTCTGAGTGTTTTCGTATATGGTTCATGTCATCTCCACATTACTCTCTTGTATAACATGCATGATTTGTGCATTATCAATAATGATGCCTTGCATGTTAGTAAGAGGGTTAACATTTATATTAAGATTAACACCTTCTAGCATGGAAAGCCTTGTTCAATCACATTAGGGTTAATGTTGCCAACATCCTAAGTCACATTGTCGTTGATGTTGATTTGCTTTCTTCTTGGAGGTACCATCATAATCGTGTCGAATTTCTCAATCCCTAGTGGAGTCGCCAAAATGTTGATGTATGGAATCAAATAAAATAATCATGTACGTGCTACGTGAATATCATGCTACATCTGGTCCATAAGAAAATACACATAATAACATGTCATGGATGATTAAGAGAGAAGTAGAATAAGGAGGAGGACTAGGCAGTCTCAGAGTCTCAAATGCACTTGTGATAGGTGAATAAGCTATCGAGTATAGAACCCTACAAGTAATGATGAACATGTGTTTTTAATCTCTTGAGATAGAATTTCAGCAACATTAGTGTTTTTATCTGATCTGCTTTTTTTTTTTTTTTTTAATGAAAAGGGACTTAGGGTATTTATAGAATTTGGCCATCAAATTCATCTGTTAAGTCACATTGACAGCAGAGCTAGAATGGGAAAGATCGGATGACAAGCAGGGTCCAATGAGCCTTACTCCAAGCTCACTATGTCAAATCTTCCTTGATCATCCCAAAAAGGAACCAGACTCGCTGTACCCTATTACACAGCCCATAAGTCAAGTCCAAATAATTAAATAATGATATTTATATTTTTTAAGCCCATCTATAGGTTGCGATCATGGTGGGTTTAGAATAAATTAGATTTATATAAAACCCAAACTTATTCAAATAATTTGTAAGGCATCTCAAAACACATCCCAAAAATGTAGAAGAATGCATCCAATGACCAAACATGCCTAGATTAGTATGAAACACACTACCCGATTAAAACCCACCTATCAATATTTAATAATTCTTAAATCAATCAAATAAGGAAAAAGGAAAGGAAAAAAAAAACTATGCTTACATGCCCATAGCTCAAAAGTTTCTCCACTTGGTAATCTTTGCAATTGTTTTAATAGTAAATATCAAATTTGATAAATGAACTTACATAAAAATTTAATTTGATGGTTGAATTTTAAAATAACCAATTTAATATCTCATCAAACTTTTTTTTCCACTATTATTGTGATCTTCTTAACACCATTTCCCCTATTTGCTAACTTAATATATATAGTTATTTATATGTACATCCTATCATTGAATTTTTATTACCTCCCCAACGCCATTTAACATTGGCATACTACCTCTTCTAGGTTAGCAAATGGAATAAAGCGGCATTGATGAGGTAGCAAAAATATACATGAAAAGTTTAATTGTATGTTAAAAGGACAATTTCAAAGTTCAAAAGCCAAATTAAATTTTTATGAGAAGTTCAACTACCAACTTCAAGATTTTCCCTTGTTTTTTAAATGTTAAGATATCCTTGATGAATTAAAATTGAAGTTTGTTAAAACTGTTCAACTGAAAAAAAAAATTCTTTGCTATAAAATTAGTTTTATAAGTTGCATCAACTCCTAAACAACTTTCTACTACAAAAATTACCAAAAAGGAAAAAAAAAAAGAAAATCTTTTACAAAGGAAATGTAAATCTCCGAAATAATACTTTTTTTTTCAAACTTAAATGCTAAAAACATTTAATGCTATTGTATGAGTTGTATATTGGTCCAGACTACCTCATTACTTAGAGCAATGATGGAGCAATAACTATAGGAAATACTCATGGTAAACATCACTTTAATATGTTCGGCAAAAAAAAAAAAGAAAAAGAAAAGAAAAAACAAATAAAAAGAGAACCATCACTTTAATATGCAACTCACAAAAATTCATGTTAATTATATGCTTTAGGGAGACCATAGGAATCTAATTCCAATCTTCTTTACGTATCAAGGAAATGGACAAAACGATAATAATGTTGTCTTTGATGCAATGTATGACTATTAGGACATGAGAGAGAGGTCGATCAGGCATTCTAGAGGAAACTACAAAATCTCGTTACAAATAGGAAAAGGTAAAAAAAGAACAACAAATAGATTTCCCCCACATTTTCCAATAAACCGAATTGCTCCCAAAATTTGGCATATGATCTCTCACTACTCAACAGTTTATTTGAAATTAAAACCCATTACAAACCCCCGAACACTAATCTAAGTCACTCCAAGTGGAAATATAATCGGAACAAATCCTTTTCTCACAAACTCATTATTATATAACTATAAATTTAATAAAGTAGCTATAAAAGAATAGAAAGAACAAATATAATTATAATGATTATCTTGGAGGGGTACCATGTAAATGTAAAAGGTGACAAGATAGAGAGAGATTGATATATTGAAAATAGGGCTGTAAAAAAGTCAACATATTCGTGAGTTATTGGAACTTGACTCATTTTAGTCGGCTTAGCTCAGGCTTGATAAGTAAACTAGTCAAGCTCAAGCTCAAATTTTATACTAGTTTAAGCTCGCAATCTTGTCTTAGATCTTCAAATAAAATATTATTATTTTTATTATACGTTTTTTTAGTTTGTATTTTTATATTTTAATTATTCCTCATCAGTATTTTTTTGCCTTGTCGTTTATTAAATGAATTAATATAAATATAATATTTATATTATTTTCAAAAATTAATTATTAATGCCTGTTCCTTGTTGCTCTTTTATGAGGAGAAGGAGAGGAATTGGCTATGGAGGTTTTTCATGCGGGACACATTATACATGCTTTGTGTGTTTTTTGTTGTGTCATGTGCATTCTTTTATAGTCTCACCCACCTTTTGCTCTCTATAAAAATCCTTCTCCATTTACCTCACATGGCCAAGTGACATATATTAAATTGCCACTTTGGCAATTTGGGTTGGTCATTTTAATGGATCTAAAAGTTTATTTTCTTATTTGAGTTGAACAATTGATATGGTTCAATTTAATTTATTTAAGCTTACTAGTCTCTATAAGAGATTAAATTTAGTTTGTTTATGGTTGGTTTAGATACAAACAAGCTTTTAAAAAGTTTAGTTTTTGAGCCTAGCTCGTTTTAGGCTTGTTTAAATACAAACGAGTCAAGCTTTTGAGTTGAGATTGAGCTTGAGATTTTTCAATGGGCTCGAGCCTAATGTTTTTAAGCTTAATATAAGCTTGGCTTAAGCCTATTAATTTTTTTAATGAGCCAAAAGTTAAGCATTTAAAAAGTTGTCTTAGCTTGTGAAGAAAAACAATGGCAGCATTCCATGAACAGATTTTCAGAGAAAAGAGAAAAGGAAGAAAGAAGAACCGAATTGTGAAGAGAGAAAAATGAAACTTTATTCATAGTTATTTTCTGTTACAGTAAAGTATTTATAGTAAAAATATATACAGTACCAGCCCATCCACGTGTCTACTTTACAACTACTTTATATAACTTAACATCCCCCCCTCAAGATGGAACTAGATGAAGACCCATCTTGCAACAAAAGAACTTCAATTGGGACTCAGGAACAGGCTTGGTTAATAAATCTGCCAGCTGCAACTTTGATGGCACATACAAAGTTTTAAAGAACCCTTGAGCTATATAATCTCGAATAAAATGGACATCTATTTCAATGTGCTTGGTACGGCTGTGTAAACAAGGATGATCCGCAATGAGTTGAGCAGATTTATTGTCAACACATATGGTGATAGGCAAAGAAACATCTTGATGGAGATCTTGAAGAACATAAGAGATCCATAAAAGTTCCTTAGCAAGAGAAGACATACTCCTATACTCTGCTTCAGCTGAAGAAGTTGCCACTGTTCGCTGTTTTTTAGATTTCCATGAGATGAGAGCTGATCCAAGAAAAACACAAAATCCACTAACTGATTTGCGATCAATGGGACATGATCCCCAATCAGAATCTGAATAACCCACCAAAGACAGATTAGAATGAGATGGATAAAAGACTCCCAAAGTGAGAGTTCCTTTCAAATACTTCAAGACATGGAAAAGAGCTTGCAAATGAGTAGTGCGAGGTTGGGACAAAAACTGACTCAGCCGATGAACAGCAAAGGAAATATCTGCCCGAGTTAATGTCAAGTAAAGTAATCGTCCTACCAAGCGACGATAAAAACTTGGATTAGTAAGAAGTTCACCAGAAAGATGATCAAGCTTTAATCCAGATGGAAAAGGAGTCTTTACTGTTTTAGCACCAGAGAGCCCTGCATCAAAAAGGATGTCAGAAATGAACTTGTGCTGACTTAGATGTATACCAGTAGAGGATCTGGTTATTTCAATGCCCAAATAAAACCTTGCTTCACCAAGATCCTTGATGGTATACACAGAATGTAGCTTGGTTTTTAAAACAGCAATGGCATCAGAATTTGTCCCTGTCAACAAGAGATCATCCACATATAATAAAGCCACAGTAAATTCATTCAAGTCTGATTTGATGAAGAGAGAATAATCATTCCTTGATTGAACAAAACCTTGACTAAGTAAGAAATTAGACATTTCTAAGTTCCATTGCCGAGACGCTTGTTTGAGACCATATAAAGACTTCAAAAGACGACAAACTTGCCCTGGTTGTGCTTTGGAATACCCTTCCGGAGGGTCATATAAATTTCTTCATCTAAAGAACCATGAAGAAAAGCGTTATTAATGTCCACTTGATAAAGTGGCCAACCCCGTGCAGCTGCAACAGCAATCAGAATGCGTAAAGTACAAAGTTTAGCAACCGGAGAAAAAGTAGTATGATAATCCTCTCCTTCTATTTGAGTGTAACCTTTAGCAACCAACCTAGCTTTATATCTCTCAACACTCCCATCAGCTCTATATTTAATTTTGTATACCCATTTTGACCCTATAGCTTTCTTTCCCTTGGGTAACATAGTCAACTCCCAAGTATTATTTTTCTCTAAAGCATCAATCTCATTATCATAGCATCTACCCATTGTTTGTCTTGAGCAGCTTGAGAATAACAATAAGGTTCCTTGGTTGTCAAAACATTAGCAAATGCAATCACATAATCAGATGGAAAAGAGGAAAAAGTAGATGAAGTGAACAAGGGATAAGGACAGGGTGTAGAAGACAACAATGAAATAGGAGAATGATTTTCTGAACTCTCATTAAGTTCTGTCAAAGAAAAGACCTGATGCACGGAGTGTATATAATCTTGCAGCCACAGAGGAGTCTTAGTTGCACGAGAAGATCGTCGAACAGGATTTATAAGATCAGTGGATTCTGACTCAGAAATAGTAGGTACAGTAGGCACTAAGTTGCATCAGATGGAACCGAATCAGAAACTGATGCTGATGGGTGATCAGTATGTGAAAGAATATGATCAGAAGACATAGGAATTGTTTCAAACGTAACAGAAGGTATAGAAGGAATGTCAGAAGAGGATATAGTGAGTGTATCATCTTTTTGTTTATATGGAAATTCCCTTTCAAAGAAAGTGACATCTCTACTATGCATGATTTTCTTATCTCCCAGATTATACACCCGATAACCCTTTTGATTAGGAGAATATCCCAGAAAAATACACTTCACTCCTCTAGCATCAAACTTGTCCCTTGCTTTCCCAAGTAAAGGAATATAACAAAGACACCCCATGACTCGAAGATGATCATAAGAGGGTTTGCGAAAGAAGAGCTTTCATAAGGAGTTGCCCAATTTAACTTGGCCATAGGCATCCGATTAATAAGATATGTTGCTGTTAAAACACATTCTCCCCAAAAGATTTTGGCAAATTTGCATGTATGCGTAAGGCTCTAGAAGTGTCAAGAAGATGCCTATGTTTTCGTTCAACTTTTCCATTTTGTTGTGGTGTATAGGGTATTGTTCTTTGATGAACTATACCATGATGAAAGAAAAGGGACTGGCATTCTTTGGAAAGGAATTCAGTTCCATTATCAGATCGTATGAACTTTGGAACCATGTTGAAATGATTTTGAACATACAAGAGAAAATTTCTCAAATGGCTAACTACTTGGGCCTTAGAATGCAACAAAACAGTCCAAGTACAACAGGAAAAGTCATCTACTATTGTCAAGAAGAAACGTTCACCAGTTATTGTAGGCTCATGATAAGGCCCCCACACATCCACATGCAACAATTCAAAAACAAAAGATGATACATGCTCACTTAAGGGAAAAGGTAACGATGAATTTTAGCCAATTGGCAAGTATTACAAAGAAAGTTCTTATGTGGTAAGTGTTTACAATATTCAAGATGAATCAATTTAGACATAGAAGTATGTCCTAATCGAGAATGAAACAACTCAAGGCCTATTGCAGCATTATTACATTGGGAAATAGAAGCTGCAGAATTCTGAATAGGAAAATGAGAATGAAATTCAGGAGAATAAAGCTCAGATGCAACCGGACTCCTGTGGTTATCAGCTTGCAACACATATAATCCTCCTATTAGTGTCGCAATGGCCAGAACAGAATCAGATTTCTGGTCCTGAAAAACACCGCTTGTTACTGACATGAACAGCAAGACAGTTTGACTTCAAAAGACTACTTACTGAAAGTAAGTTATGCTTAAAGTCAGGAACTAATAGAACTGGTGAAAGAATGAGATAGGAATTAATTTGGATGGATCCAGCATGAGTAATGTGTGTAATTTGTCCATTTGGTAAATGAATAGAAATAGGTGTTTGTAAAAGGTGTTTATCAAAAAGAATAGATTCAAAAGGTGATGTGATCGGTTGCACCTGTATCAACAATCCAAGACCTCTTATTATTATCTAAAACACTCAAACAAGTATGGGAAGGAAGCAAACCTGAAAAATGAGATGTAGACGCGAAATTCACAGCACCCTTCGCGTTTTGTGTGCTTGAAGAAGCTTTCATCATCTTCATAACTTCTTGGCATACATTCTGTATCATTTGAGAATTCATATATCCATATGATGAAGGAGAATTTCCATCTGAAACAGAATCAGATTCACAATGCTCAAAAGGAGTTGAATATCCAACGAAGCATTTGTACTGATCTGAGCAGCCATCTTCCTATTTGGCATTTTATTCGTCTTCCTTTGTACCATTCAGGATAACCAATCAACTCAAAGCATGTCTCTATAGTGTGTCCATCTGCTTTGCAATGTTGACAATATAGTTTTGGTTTCCTGAATTCTTTCTTTCCTGAATTCATAGGTTTTGAAGAGCCACGACTAACATTAAAAGCTACCATTTCAGAATTAGTTCCAAACGAACTTGTAATAATCCTTTGTCTTTCTACTTGTGAAACTAGGTAAAAGCTCTGTTTACACTAGGCAATGGATCTGAAGCCAAAACCTGATTTCTAACAACTTCATATTCATCAGATAATCCCATCAAAAACTGCATGAGTTTATTTTGACTCTCAAAATCTTGTAAACGGTCTTTCAAGGTACAAGTACAGTAATTCAGCCTACCACATTCACACTTCGGATAAGGATTTAAAGCCTGAAGTTCATCCCAAAAAGACTTCAATTTATTGTAATAAGCAGTAACAGACAAACTTCCTTGTCTTAGATTGGTAATTTCATGTTGTATCTGAAAAATCATTGGTCCATTTGTCTGACCAAATTGTTCGCAAATATCCTTCCACAGTTCTTGAGCAGATTCAGCATAAAGAAAAGATTGAGCAAATTCATCTTTCATCGTATTAAGAATCCAGCAACGAATCATGAAATCACAATTAGTCCATCTAAGAAACTCATCAGTGCCTTCATCTGGTTTAGAAACCAATCCATCTATAAACCCTAATTTCATCTTAGCACCCAAAGCCATCCGCACAGATCGACTCCAAGACAGAAAATTAACACCATTGAAACTAATATTTCCTAATTTCATATTAGGAAGATCAGATCCGGACAAATAAAGTGGATCTAAATACCTAATTGTGTGTTCGAATCCCTAATTTGAGTACTCATCTTCAAATCTGAAGTAAAACTCAATCAATCAAAGTAATAGAAGAAAATTGTATAGATCATACCAGTATCGCCATGCTCTGATACCATGAAGAAAAACAATGGCAGCATTCCATGAACAGATTTTCAGAGAAAAGAGAAAAGGAAGAAAAGAACCGAATTGTGAAGAGAGAAAAATGAAACTTTATTCATAGTTATTTTCTGTTACAGTAAAGTATTTATAGTAAAAATATATACAGTACCAGCCCATCCACGTGTCTACTTTACAACTACTTTATATAACTTAACAGTTTGACTCATTTGTATTCGTAACGAGAAATGATGATAGAAATAAACTATAATGAAGAGTTTTGTTAGAGGGTAAGATCATTAATGACATTGCCGTGCTTTTGTAGACGTGAGAGAATGAGAGGAAGATTTGTATTTACGAGGAGATAATAAGGATCCAAAATGCGATTCACTAAGCTGTAACGATGAGGAGAAATATTTGACTAACAGAGCCACAGTCCATAATCGTTCTAGCTACTTTATTTTGAGGAGTCTGCATCAGGATGATGGTATGCTTATTTGCCTACACAACAGGCGAAAAGGAAAAGAACTGTAAGCATCCTTCAGGCATATAAGCATTTATTAATTTTCCTTTAGTTGTAGTTAACCAACCAGCATGTTATGTCAAGCATGAAGGAAAATATTTCTACAATATTGAACATCAATTTTAAAGTAAAAGGTTCTCCACCCAAAACATCTAAAGAACAGCCATAGAATAAATAGTAACAACATGGGGTGATTTTTTTTTTTCTTTTATTATAGAATGGTTCGGTTCGGGGTTGCGAGCCAAACTGTGAACTAAATGCCCTCATTTAAATCAAATTATTAATCAAACCAAATTGGGGGGAAAAATACCCATTTTTTCAGTTAAAGTCGGTATGGTTTAGTCTAGTTAGCAGACCGGTTGGTTGTTCTATACAACCCTAGTACTGTGTGTGACTTATGACTTATGAGGAACACATAGTAGTAAAGACATTAGGGATTTTTAATCTAAGACATGTGTTAATAATATTTAATATTTTTATCCAATTCAAGTTTCTTATTGAGTATTATATCTTGAAACTCAATCGATTTTTAAAAAATCTTAAAACTCATCCATTAATATCTTATAGAGGATTACTCTATAAGATAAATACCGAGTTAGCAGCGTTAAATGCCCTATGTGAATCCATCTAGTTGGACCTTGAAAACTAAAAGGCTAGAGCCATATATCACAATGGCAAGTTGGGGCATATTTTTATATTACACTTCGCATTTTTTTATATCCATGTTTTTATTTTTTGCATTTTACATACTTGAGTTCTTTCCTCTTGTCACTACCAACTTTATCATTAAAATCTGAAAAAAAAAAAACTAATTAAATTAAAGAAAAATGAAAGAAATGACGAATTGTAGGCCCTGAAAGGAAATGATCTACAAATCCTAATTGATTCTCCAAGTTAAAATCAATCCGATCATTATTATGATTTTTAGATTTACTCATAGTTCATGTTCATGCCAGGGGTGCCCCTTGCATGGGCGACGGTGTGTCCTGTGGGTTAAAGTCATTTTCATTTTAATTTTGATGATATACACGCAATCAATCTTAATGAGAAAGATTGAAAAAGCTATTGGTTTTGGAGGAAACGAAAAAGTGAAAAAGTGGAACGATAACCGCCAAGTTGATGAAGCTTTGATGTTCTTCAGACTTTCGAGTTAACGACGTACCTATAGAGAAATTCATATTCTCTATACCACGTCGAAATTTTAGCACTATATATATCTCGTCAATTTCATCCACAATTACAGCACAATGGTCCCATTTTACATCTCCATGCTTTAGTATTAAATTATAATGCTGAACTTAAGAAAAATGCAAGAATGTAGCATATTAAAGTGTCTAAAAACTCTTATAGTGGAATAGCACAAATAGAAGTCTTTCAATAAAATGGACCTGAGTATGATTCCTCCTTACCAAAAGGTAGATAGTAAAAAACAAATATATATATATATATATATATATATGTGTGTGTGTGAGAAAATTAGTGTAGCAAACCTGGTTGGGCTGGTCTTTTCAACCCGATTGAATTTGATTAGTCTATATAAAACAATTTAATTCAACTTGGTTTTGTCTATTCACTCTTGACCCTTTAGCATGTTCAGTTAAACCCTCGAGTTTGATAATATTGGTAAAAGTCCAATTATATAAAATAGAATTACACTATAATTTGTTGATTATAATTAGAACAAGTGAATTTTTATTCATTAAATGAGATCAATTTCCCTCCGAATTGTCCAATCAGAACAAGCATGTTCACTGTTGAACTCCATGTGTTCCTGCGTAGTTGACATGCATGAATTTCGTAGCTAACATGGTGAGGCTATAAATACGGGCTTTGACCAATTTTATTGTCCTTTCCATTCTTCAGGTCAAAAGCATTTTACATGATTATAATTAGGCCGCCGATATATGTATTAGTCAAGGTGTACGTGTATTATTATCACCTAGAAGAACGGCAAAAGAAAAGGAAAAACAAACGTGTTAAGAGGTATTCAAAGGGAAATGTTACCCAGTGTTCCTAATACGTTTGCTAAAAAATCTAAATAGATATATAAAAAAAAAAAAAGTCAAAGACAAAGAGATATATATTATATATATATATAATATGTGTACTTTTTTTTCAAGGAAATTAGTAGGATAAATTTCCTTTGAAAGCCTTTACCAAGTCGCACCTATTAAAGGGACCTTAAAAATATGGGTAGTATGTTTTCTCAATTTATCGTTAATCCCTTCAGTATTTAATCCCTTAAATCTTTATTTAAAAAAAGTTTGTTTTTAGATCCTTACATGATCATTTTGCCACTTAAAAAAATATTAAAAGTGCATTTAAAATTTTTGAATAATTTTATTCAATGGTAATGTAATAAAATAGAGTATAGATACTTTATTATTATTATTATTATTATATGAAGTAACTATGCAAGATGAATATGGAGTTTACTTAAAAATATTCGAGATGGGTATGCGTATGAATGTCAGCATGTGTCACAACTTACTTGTCGGTACATAAATCGTAATCATACTAATATAACCAAGTATCTCTATAATTTCTTTTTAACTATTAACTTATTTTAGATTATAATTGCAAATTATGTATTAGATGTATACATACACATATTATATGCATCTATCAAATTATATATCCGGTGACAAGGTCAAGAATTAACTCAAATCTTCCGATTTCTTATATGGGTGGTAACAATCTTTACTCGTAACCTGTCCATATCGTACTTGTGTCATGCCCCTGGCGGCAGTGCATATATAATTACTCATCTGCAGCTAGGTAATGAGCTCGTAATTAAGACATTCTCCAGTTCTATTTGCGTGTAATTTTTAAGTTTATAATGCAATTTGTCCTAATACTTTAATTGACATCAGCTTATTGTGTGGTATTCGATAGTTCATTATTCAATTATAGCAAATGGAAGTTATCGAGATGTTGATAGCATCACTATGGTACTGATAAATTAATGGGGCGGGCTATATTTGAAAGTCAAAAGTTGAAAACATTGCTGCCGTTGAGAGGCATCATTCCTTAGGGATGTAAAAAACGATATTCACCATGATTACTTAAAAATTTCCATGTATGCACATCTTTTAAATTATTAGTCAAATATGAATACATAGATGTGAACATTTAAAATGTGCTTTTATATCACAAAACTTTTAAAAATTGACAAATTATCCCAAAAATATTAGCTAGAACCTTAAAATCGTTCCTAATTAAGAAGACAAAAAAAATAATAAAGGTATTTATCCGGCTCTAATAACGTTTTAAGATGTATGTGCATCATTCATAAACAGTGGAGTTTATCTATGATCAATATTTTAAGGACATATCTACAGATTTTGATTTGCATAAAATATAAATATAAGTATTAAATGACAATTTAGGGTCTGTTTGTTTCATCTATGTGTAGATGGTACAAAGACGCGTTTTCAAAGAGACTGTTTTATAAGAAATAGATACAAATGAAAAGTATATTATTTTACTCATAAAAAGCTCAAACAAATCATATCAAATAAAATAAAGATATAGATCGAATACAAATATAGATAAAAATAAAATATAGAACATCCAATCGGACTCATACACTTTTTAACTATTCCCGACAATTACACTTTTTAGTCATTCCATTCCATATAATCTTCCAACATAGAAATAGATTTATCATTCCCAAAGCCATTCCATTCCAATCCAATCCATTTCATTCTAAATCTTCCATGTCACGTTTGGTATACAGTAATTGTTTCCAATGAAATGGACTGGATTGGAATAGAATGAGTTTCGGAATGACAAATCCATTCCTATATTTTAATGGTTACATGGAATGGAATAAAATGAAATGGCTATAAAGTATATTTGTTAAAATTTTCCCTTGTAATAAATGCAAACACAAATATGTCATAAAAAAAGGGTAATTACATTTAACACAATTAATAGAGCTGGAATGGAGAAGGCAAAATCGAATTCCCTTTTGAAGATGGAATTACCGATTCTAAGGAATCACGATTTCATTTCTGCGTACCACACATAAATATATTGGATGCTTGGAATTTAATAGCGTTTTATAGGGGTCAGTTGTCTCTTCACTTGGTCAATGATATACACCGACCGGCATGTGACATGCAAGGCCTTCTCGCAAATTCCGTTCAAATTCAAAAGAAGCAGCTCCATGGATTTCACATTTCTTTGCAAGGCAGAACGAAAAGATAGAAATACTTTCGAATTAATCAGGCTTTGAGATTTCCAAGTTTTTCAATGCTTCTTTTAAATTTAACCGTAATAATGAAAATGTTTTATTGGGCAAAAAAAAAATGATAATGTTTTATTAACATATAGTAACTGGGATGATGAATATTATAGCGGCAATTATTAGATATAGTCGGGTAGTGATTTTCAACATGCATCTACAATTGCCGTGTGCATGCTCATCACGCTGAGTTTGTGCCAATCCATGCGATGTGTGTCATGTCAATCAACCAAGCTAGTCACTGTGTCTTACTAGATGAACCCATTTATTAATTACCAAAATACTAATACAAATCTTCAAAATAATCAATAATTAGATGTCGTTAAATTACACATTTAAAATAAGAAAAGTTGACCCTATAAATAACACCTATAACATTCTCTATAACGAGTCGCTCCAATTATAGACTCGTTATTCTTTCAAGGCCTTCCAATATTGGGTTCAAGTCAAGACCCAAATAATGGAAACTTTTAACTTTTCTTTCAAATAAAATATCTATTCTATTTTTCCGTTCCTCAAATCGTGAAGGTTAGTCTCTTTCTCCCGTGTTTTTCCCTTTTATCTCTCATGCTTACAATCATAATACCTTCTAGTGTTTTTTCTACAAATCATTGTTTAGATCTATAGAAGGATTTGGCCAAAAATAAAATTAAAAATCTATAGAAGGAAGTTATAGATCTAATGTGTTGATCCTTAAATATGTGTTTGTACGAGAACGACATCAACTGTTGTTGTGGCTCTAACTGCTCGTTTACTTTGTTGTATAAAATAAGTGGAAAATTAAATTATAATTTAATATGAATGTAATAAATTTGTAATAACTATTACATATTCACTTTATATAAAAAAATTAAACAAGTGATTATTAAAGTAAACATAAAATATATAATACTTTGTCTATTATAAATAGATATTAATTAGAAATGATTTTCTATTTAAGACAACTATAAAAAAAATTACTTATTTAAGATCTAAGTAAAAATAATTACTACTATCGTAACTTATAAACCAGATATAGGATTTACTTATAACTAAGGTTATCACTTTAAGTAAACATAGAATATGTTCTAATATTGTGATTATGAATTGTGTTATACGCATGAATTTTATGTTCACAGTTAAAAAAAAGAAAGTGAAGAAGTGAAGACTAAGCGGGGGGAGAGGGAGAGTGAGGATGGAGAGGAGAGAGAGAAAGAAAGAGGATAGTGAAGAGGAAAGAGAGAAGAGGGAGAGAGAGAGAGAGAGAGGAGAGAGAGAGAAAAAAAGAGGAGGAGAGAAAGTAGCATGGGTCCATATCATTAAAAAAAAAAAATCAACATAGCTGACATGACAGAAAGGAGCAAACATTTTCTTATACACCCCTATATCACGATAAGTATATGTGATTTACATGCAAAAATGATGCAATATGAAAGCGTAAAGGATAGAAATCAATCTCGCCAGGTGATTTCTAAGAACAACAACAATTGCAATAGGCAATCTCCAAGAGAAAAATCTCTTAATAATATGTGAAAAGTGTTTAAAAATATCAATTGTCTTCAACAAAACCTTAAAAGACTATTTATAGTCTCAACAAAAAGGAAAATAAAATAAAAATAAATTAAAATTGGGTGAATTCCTCGCTGCTTCAAAGCTGTCAATTTTTAACACTGTAAATGTCGACAACTTTAATTCCTACACTAGCAACTTACAGTGAACATCAGCAACTTTTAGTGCCGGTGTTGCCTTCATCAACGAACTTCGCTGCTTCCAAGCTGTCAATCTAGACATTTTCTATCATTCTATGACAGCTCAAGGCCGACATCCTTTATTCATATGCTGGAGGCCTTCATATAAAAGCTAGCGGCGTACCACCACTCAGATTTGCTTCTTTGCTCGTCCTTTCTTCAATATGTCACGCTTGTCTAAGTATTCTAAGGCTATACCTTCTGTTGCATTATTCTCTCCCACCTGCAAATAACTTAATCCTAAGTTCTCTTCTAGATACAATGGAGAATCATCAGTGTGATATGGATAAATATCAACAACATTGAAAGTTTTTGAAATATTTATGCTCTCAGGAAGTGCAACAACATAAGCATTATTATTGATTTTCTTTACAATTTCATACTGGCTATATTTCTTTGGTTGTAGCTTTCTATAGTTACCCACTGAGAATAGCTCGTTTCTTCGAAAGACCATGACCTGATCTCCGACTTCAAGTAGCTGCTTCTTCTTGTGCTTGTCTGCAACTTCTTTGTATTTAGCATTAGCCTTTTTAATCTTCTACTTGACTTCAGCTGTAATAGCTTGACATTGTTCTACCATTTTCTTAGCAGCTACACTAAGATCAGCTCCTTTAAGTAACTTGACCAATCCACCGCATGCTTGGGTGTCTTTGTGTAGACTATAGAGAAGGGAGATTTTCTTGTAGTCCTATGAGCAAAATTGTTGTAAGCAAATTCAACTTAAGCTAATGATAGATCCCACTACCTAGACTTCTCTCTACAAATGTTTCTAATCAAATTACCAAGAGTCCTGTTGGTTACCTCTATCAGCCCATCAATCTATAGGTGATTTGTGCTACTAATATTTAATCGAACAAATACCAAAGTGTTTTCCAAAAATATCTATGGAATTTGCTATCTCTATCTGATGTGATGGACTTAGGAACTCCATGTAATCGCATGACTTCCCTGAAAAATAGCCTGGCAATAGCATGAGTATCAGCAATCTTTCTACAAAGGATAAAGTGAGCTATCTTGGAGAACCTATCAACTACAACAAACACAGAGTTGGCACCTCGTTATATACGAGGCAAACCTAGGACAAAGTCCATGGATAGGTCCTTCCATATATTCTTAGGTATCGGCAATGGTGTATAAAACCCAGTATTATAGGACTACCCCTTGGATGTCTAACAAATATAACATCTCTCCACAATCTTACTAACATCTCTGCTTAACCTAGGCCAATAGGACCTATTAGCCACTGTAGCAATCGTTTTATTACAACCCAAATGTCCTACTAATCCTCCCTATGCAGGTCTTTAATCAATTTCTCCCTTAAAGAGGACTCAAGAATACATAATTGATTACCTTTCATCAGGTATCCATCAAGAACATAATAATCACCACAAGGTTCATGTGCAATGCACTTCTCCTATATAGCCTTGAAAGCAATATCTTTCTCATATAGTTCCTTCAACTGTTCAAACCCCATAACTTCAGTGCTTATGGTGACTAGCAAGTCAGCTCTTCTATTCAAAGCATCAACTACTTTATTCTGTACTCTATACTTATGCATCAACTTAAATGAAAATCTTTGCGAAAACTGGACCCACCTAGTATGCATATCCTTACTAATACTAGTCTAATTATTTAGATGCTTTAAGGCTCCACAGTCAAAATATAGAACAAATTCCTTTCCTACCAGATAATGCTCCCAAACTCTTAGTGCTCTCACTACATAGTAGAATTCCTTATCATAAGCTGACCAGCTCCTCTTAGCTTCACACAATTTTTTCTCTATAAAAAGCATCTAGCCTCTTCTCTTGAGATAACATAGCACCAATGCCCACTCTACTAGCATTGTAATTAACTTCAAAGAGCTTGTCAAAATCAGGAACCGTTAACACAGGAGCACTACATAACTTATCTTTCAACAAGGCAAAACTAGTCTTAGCTTCGTCTCCCTACTGAAACTTCCCCTTCTTTAGACACCCAGTTAAAGGAGCAGCAATAGTATTGAAGGGTCTAATGAACCTCCTATAGAAACTAGCCAACCCTTAGAAAACTTCCCAACTCAGTCACTATCTTTGGAATGGGCATTCTCTGATAGGCCTCACATTCTCATCATCAATAGTCATCCCCTTACTACTAACAATAAACCCCAAAAACAACAGCCTCTTTGACATAAAAATGCATTTCTTCATATTAACATATAGTTTATTCTCTTTTGGCACAGTCAAAACATTCCTCAAATGATCTATATGCTCATCTTCAAACATACTATAAATCAATATGTCATCGAAATAAACCACTACAAATCTACCAATAAAGGGTTTGACTCATGACTCGCATAAAAGTACTGGGCGCATTACTGAGGTCAAAAGGCATTACTAGCGATTCATATAACCTCTCCTTAGTTTTGAATGCGGTCTTCCACTCATTCTCAGTCTTGATTCTGATCTGGTGATAACCACTCCTCATATCAATATTGGAAAACACAACAAACCCAGTCAATCTGGTTATCTTATTGATAACCTTGCTATCAACATACATCCTCCAATTACCATCTTTCTTTGGAGTCAATAAAGCAGGCACAGCACATAGCTCATATTATCTCTGATAAACCCCTTCTACAATAACTTCTAAACCTTCTTCTGCAAAATCTCTGTCTCGTTGGGACTCTATCTATAATGTGTCAAATTAGGTAAGCTTACCCGAGGCACCAAATCAATTTGGTGCTAAATATCTCTTAAAGGTGGTAACCTCCTAGGTAAATCATCTAGCAACACATATTTAAATTCCTTCAACACCTCCCTTACACACTTTAGCACTCTACTAATACTTTCCTCATCCACTGTCATCACCTGCTTCACTATGAGGGCATGCACCACTTTGGACTCCCTCATGGCCTCCTCCATTCTCTTTCTAGGTGTGTCATAGTAAAAAAAGAGTACCCCTTCACCTTAGCAGTCATGGGATGATTTACAACCTTCAAAGGTCGAACCTCTACACATTTTCCTTCCTTGCATACTGAGCATTCACATCAAGTTGCCAGGGTCTCCCAAACAACAGGTGACATGCATCAATGTCCACAATATCACAATAGATTTCATCATGATACTTGCCTATAGAATATGGCACCCTATATCTCTCTTTTACCTTAGTCTTCTCTACTACCTTAATCTATCTAATAGTATATCGATTAGGATACCTCTCCACAGGTAACTGTAGCTGCTTTACAACTTCACTTCTAATGATGTTTTCACAGCTTCCACTATCGACAACAAGATCAAACACCTTCCCATTTATGGTACATCTAGTACGAAACAATTGATGTCGTTGAGTATTATCTTCTTGCTTGGGCATCAACATCATCTTCCTTCTGACATAAGTCTGCTCAACCTCCTCCTCCTCCTCGTCATCATCATCATCATCATAATACTCATCTTCCCCATTAGGTTGACAACAAATTTCTTCATCTTTGTCAACAATATTCACATTTCTCCTATCAGGACATTCGTTCGACCGGTGACCTTGTTGATTGCAATGATGACACTTGCCCAAAATAGGTCTGGCATTAGGTTGTTTTGCTTTTGGGTATCCTTGGCCTTAACTGGTTTCTTATCCATAGCCTTATTCTCCTTTTTCTCATTATTTCCACCTTATTTCTCTTCAACACCCTTATTCTTTTCAAGCACGGTTTTACTGCTACTCGTCCCATCGGCACCATATCTCCTACTACTTCCATCAAATCTATTATTATTCTCTTGCAACATCATCTTTGCTCTAAGGGCCATATTCTTAGCCTCATTCAAATTCCTAAGAATCTAGACCTCGATTTTATCGTGGATCTGAAATTCCAGGCCATCCACATATCTAGCCACCTGCTGACCCTCACTTTCTCTAAGATCATTACACTTGGCGAGTCTCATAAAATCAGTAGTATAATCATGTATTGAACGTGTTCCTTGTCAGCATCGCTGGTACTGTTGAAAAAGGATCTGCTCATAATCAAATGGCAAGAAATCTCTCTGTAATAGTTGTTTCATACGAAACCACGTTCTTATAGGTTGCCTTCCCTCTCTTTGCCTTCTATTCTGCAACCTTTCCCACCAAGTAAAGGCTCCTCCTTTCAATCTATAAGCAACCAACCCCACCCTACGCTATTTCGAAATTTCTATATAATCATAGAAGCTATCTACCTCAGCCAACTAATCCAAAAACTCCTCAATATTAAGGCTACCATTGAAATAAGGAATATGTACCTTCAATCGAAAGTCACCTCCATCACCTTAGTCATACCCGTGATAATCCCTTTGATATCTACCTCCTCTATCACCACCTCATCTTCGTAGTTGTGTCTCTTCATATAAAAGTTCATCCTCCTCAGTGGAATCTTCATCAAACATATGTGTCCATCAATTTGCAGTGACAAGTTGATTGATAAGACCACCATAAGCATCCCTTGCCTTTGGTCGTCCCCCGCTAATATTCTTATCCCTATTAGTATCTACTACCATCGCGTCAAAACGCTCGATCAAATCCTCAACAAGCTGCTCTACTCGTCGGATTCTTTGATCCATGGTGTTGATTATTGTCCTAGGAATCATCTATTCAGTTCCACGGACTCCCCCATCTTAATCACTGTCAAGAACGCGACTACCATCAAGTTGATATCTTCGCAAGAACTCACCTACTCTAATACCAATCTGATATAGCGTGAAAGCGTAAAGAATAGAATTCAATCTCACTGGATGATTTTTAAGAACAACAACAATTGCAACAGGCAATCTCCAAGAGAAAAATCTCTCGATGATATGTGAAAAGTGTTTAAAAAAACTAGTTGTCTTCAACAAAATCCTAAAAGATTATTTATAGTCTCAACAAAAAGAAAAATAAAATACAAATAAATTAAAATCAAGTGAATTCCTCACTGCTTCAAAACTTTCAATTTTTAACACTATACATTGGTGGCTTTAATTCCTACACTGACGGCTTACAATGAATGCTGATAGATTTTAGTGGCAGTGTTGCCTTCTTCAAACAAACTTCGCGGCTGTGGCTAGAATTGTGATACAATCTAGACACTTTTTCTTTCATTCTACACCGACTCAAGGCCATCGGCCTTCAATCATACACTGACAGCCTTCACATAAATTTTGTGGTGTACGATCAGCTTAGATTTGCTTCTTTGTTCGTTCTTTCTTCAATATGTCTCACTTGTCTAAGTATTCTAAGGCTATATCTTCTGCTACATTATTAAATTTTATATCGGTTTTATTATCGCTATTTAAGGACAGTATTCAAACTTGATATGGTGTTTTTAAAATGTGATTTATATGTAAATTCAATACATCTTGATTATTAAATGCGATTTGCGATATATTTTGATAATTATTTTCAAACTGACTATATCTTGGTAATTTTTTTTCACAAGTCTTAGACATATTCTTCACCTAATATTAATTGTATGTGTAATATTTTCAAGATTAGAGTATTTATAAGAAAAATTGAAAGTGAACCATTAAATATTTTTTCATCTGTGTAAAGATGAATTATTATGATAGCTTTGCTTGAAACAAAGGGAGAATAAATACTTATATATGTTAAGTGAAGGGGTTATAAATACAAGATGCCTAGCATATTATTTGTAAATTATTTATGCCATTGTTTATTAGAGTTTGTTGCATCCGTTATAGGTTGTTATAAAACGTATACTAGTTGGGTTACATGCATTAAATGTTCTGTAACAGAATCTAAACTCTGTTCACGTGTTGTCCCCTATGTATGGAGGCCCTCTCCTTTGTCTTTTTACCTTTTTCGTCTGTACATGCAACAAGTCGCCTCATCACCTTATCTTAAACGTGAAACTGAAAAGTTGGGTAATATCTTTGAGAGGTACTCAAATCTAGGCCATAGAGCATCCTAAGGCTGTAGTGTTTCCTAATGTTCCAACAATTGTAGAACAACTCTGCTCTGTCTCTTCTTATTTCTTGATGCAGCACAGTCGAAGCAGATAATAAGAAACATAGAAAAGTATGGAAAGATACAAAAATACTCATTTTTATGAAAAGAAAGCAAATAACCTAAAATTTTTAACTAGTGTTATTACACCTAGATTTAGGGTATGTTTGTTTGCTTTTTTTTCTGTAAATACAGACACTTTTTTCAAACTTTTTTCTAACAAATTATATATTAAGAAATAAATAGAAAAAAAAAGTTGACAGTTCTAATCAAAAGATCAAATAGATCAAATATAGATCAAATATAAACAAATATAAATGCAAATCGAACATATTTAATATATCATTTTAAAAAAAATACATATTCAAAGAAAAAAACAGACCATCCAAACAGATCCTTAGGCTTGTTGTGCATCATCACACATAATGGGTCTCTTGAAGGCCAGTAAGTTTTTATGAAATCACACTAAGATTTTAATATGATCACACTTTTGAGAAAAAAAAAATGCATCACATCAATTCTAAGGAGAAGTTATCTTTATTCAATCAATATGTCGTGATTCATCATTCATGTTCATCATAGGTTTTGCCCATTATAAACTAAAATAAAACCTAACATCTCATAAAAACTAATTCTTAAAAAACTAAAAGATGTGATATTTTAATAGAATATTAATCCAACAAATCTTATTATAGGAAAACCAATGTAATAAAATAAATGATTATAATTAAATTATACATGATCTAAATAACATAAAATAAAAAGAAATTTATGAAATAAAAATTATCTATGTTGATTTTTTTCTTGATCTGCATTATTTATTTTGTACAAGATAGCCAAAACTAGTCTTCGTTTCCAATGTCAAACATTTTGCCTTCTTTAATTTAAAGCTCTAAAACAAAAATGTCCATTCCTAAGAGTATCTTTATCCCTGAGTACATGGTGAAAATTTCAAAAGATTGTGATATGATAATTACTTGTGCAATAAAGTAGATTGCTTGTTGGGTTACTTAGCAATCAAAGTTGCTTGAGCAAGCAAGTCTCTTACTCATCCCCTTAATGGCCATTTTATACTTATTTAATCTTTATAAAAAAATATAAACATTATTTTAAGGTAATAAAATAAAGTAGGACCCACAAAAATTAAAAAAAATAGATAAGCCACTCTCTTAAAGTAACTAGAGATAACATAGAGAGTTGCTTCCTATGCTAATATTAAGGATAGGCGCAAAATTTTATGATCAGGGAGCGAACTTTAATTAAGTTAATCTTAAAATTATTTATTAATATTCACTCACTATTACAATTATATTACATCTTATATATTCATGAGAATTTCATAATAATTTCAATGTGATATTTTTTTACTACTTCATGAAAAAAATCATTTAAACAATAATTAAGAGTATCTATTACATTTCATAAAAGATGGTATAATAAAAAAATATAGAGCTATTATCTATATAAATTTTTCTTTTAATAAAAATAAATTATAAAATATATCTTGTTAGTATGTTTATTTAATAATTTGTGTTCATTTTTATTAACATTACATGTAGAAAAAGTAATATTACTAAATCAAATTATACAATTAATGTGCAATATGATTGTTTTTAGACACAAATAGATCATAAAAGATATATAGATGGGATAGCTTTTCGTAAAATATATAATTAGTATGCAATAAAATTTAATTATAATATGGATAATAATAATTACTTTTGAACATAAAATAGTTATTAAGAAGAATTTATTTATTTAGATAATTTTATGAGTCATTAGACCGCACATAATTTTATGTCATAGTTTTATCTTTATAATATACATATATAATTTTTTTACTTTTTGAAAAAAACATTTAAAAATTAATTTTTCCCATGTTTGAGGGGTTAGGAATTGTTGCTCCCCTAGATCTATGCGTGGCTGATATGATACTTTAAGTAACTCCTTAAACAACCCAAAAAATAAAATGCTTGAAGTCTTTAGAAAAAAAAAATGTAGCTATAAATAATAAGCAATGAAACCTACATACTTCAACACTTAGAAAGGGTCATAAGATCGGCAAGATAACATATAAGATAGTCTATTGGCAACCTCTAACTATAGGGCTATAGTTAAAATAAGCCTATTCTCTAATAGCCACTATCATACACATGCAATATCTGCTAGCTAGATCATTGGTTCATAGAAAGATTAATAGTCCATTCACTTAATATGAATGACTATTCATTCCTTCCTCGTTAACGTAAAGTTGATATTGCGATATTCACTTGAAATGAATGACAATTCATAATGAATTGCTATTACATAAAATGATGAATAGTAATTCATATCTCATCCTATAAATAGTCATTCAATGGTTTATTTTTCAACTTTGTCATGAATACCCTTATCTTAAAAACAACACCTACGCCAACACCTATGCAATTTATCCTTTTTCTGTAATAAATACAGGGGATATTATAGATATTTTACCTTTTACTCTAATAATTATTTGTTTACTTTTTACACCAAGTGAACATTGTAATAGTTATTATAACTCTATTACATTCTGTTTAAATTGGAATTTCATTCCTCCTCTATTCTGTTCAGTAAAGTGCACAGGCCATAAGCTTTTACCATTGAAGAATGCTGACATCTCGATTCTTAGTCAATAGGCTCTATGGAGCTCCATCCCTAAATATAATTTACCATTTTTGTGAGGCTCTCCTATGAAAAGCTTTCTATAGTGTTATCTTTACACTAGTATGGAAACTAGTATTAACACGTTATTCAGGCCATGGCAATTTTTCCACTATATTTTGATCGATAATCCATTAAATGCCTATAAATACCATTTCGAATATTCATTATGCACTTTGAATCAACCAAAAGCTTAAAGATGGTATGTTGAACACATTCTTAATGTAGCACCACTCAATTAAAAAGAGTTCTTTCCAAATCAACTCACAAAAACTAAAATTTTGTGAAATATAATAAGTTTAAGATACCATGTCACTTTACTACCATTTAAAAGATTAATGAGACTACTTTATCAATTGTATAGTCCATTAGTAGTTTACTAAAAGGACAATATTTGATCAATCTACCAATTTCTATTAAAATCACTCTATTGGTGGACCAGTGATAAAATTCATACCTACATCCTGAAAAAGTTCTTTGAAGTATGGTTAACGGTTGAAGAAGCTTGGTTAGAGATATAGTCACGTCTATGTTTTGTTGATACATATAGTACTTCTCCACTTCATATGAGCACCCATAAGTGAACGTTGAAATTCCATGACAAAAAATGGAACTATAAAAGAATATATTGATATAAAAGGTCTATGTCCCGCATATAGTAAAATGTCCCTTTCTATAACTGCATACAAGGAAGAATGCAGGATAGTTACATTAGGTAGCTAGTCTTTCTCTTTCTTAAGTTGATGTTGGATTTGTCTATAAAGGGTTCTTTTTTTCTTTTTTTTTTTTTTTTGGTGTAATTATAGTTTATGTTATTGGATATTTATTTATCAACAAAATAAAACATATAATACTTGATAGTATATTGGATATTTATATATCAACAAAATAAAACATATAATACTTGAGAGTATATAATGCGATTTTTTAATAAATGCTTGTGTACCCACTAAAATACAACATACATAAATAAGTTATTTTTAGTTTGCCTAACATTTCATGATGATTATTATATTTATATAAAATTTCTTTTATTAAAAATGAAAAAGTATAGCAACTAACATAATAAAATATCGTATATAAGTAAAAAAAAAAAATGTTCATCAAATGGCTTCTAAATATATATGTATACATATATATATAAATTTTGAGAATTTGCATTTTATACACACAAGACATTTTACGATAAATATCTTAGAAAAAGGTTAATAAATTTTATCAAAATCCTAACTAATAAAACACAACTTGGACTTTTCAAGGAGCAAGGCCTCTTTGCCTTAGATAGATCCATAATATTTAATTTATATTGACCAAATTATTAGCGATTAGATCTCCTTTCTTATCTTAAAGAATTAGATAGAGAATTATATCTAATATACGTATAAGAAAAACAATAGAATAGAAAATGATCTTACTATAGTCACTGTGTCCCTTTCAATTTTATAGCTGAAATAGTAAAATTACTAGTGCGATTTCAGTTCGATAATCTTACTTTTTGAACTAATGCATCAATGAGATCTTACAAAACCTATGTATATATATTACTTTTTCAATCTTTAACCATATAATGGAAAAAATTGGCCATCTCAATTCATTTCATTATATATATATATATATATATATAAACACACACATATATATCCTAAGTCTTTATAGATAACATCATGTAATTAATTGACATATAATGAGTTTAAAAATTTAAAAATGGTTGTTTAAAATTTTTTAATTTAATTTATGGAATTTTGATTAGATATGAAATTTAAAATGTTAGAAAGTATGGAGGAAGCTTATCTAGGATAAATTATTAGAAAGTTAGAGAAATGTTTTGTTTCCCCTTTACATCATAAAATCCCAAGTGATAATAATTAGGCCAAAAAGAAAATAATACAATCAGGGAAAAAAGAAAAAAATAATAATAAGAAGAAGAACAAGGACAGGGAAATGAAAAGGTGCAATTAATAGCCCCTCAAGAATGAAAAAGAAAAATAGGAAAAATAAATAAATAAGTACACGATCTCCCTCAACTACTACATCACTAAGTATTATGTGTATTTGTGTTTCTTTAAATAATATCACATATGTTCTCTTATCACACACACAATACCTGAGAAGCGGGGAGGCACGCGGTACGAGCAACGCTAGCCCCCGTAAGTTCATCTCTACTTGCATGGCAAAGGTGTTGGGTTGAATAAATCATCTAACAACTTCAATTCCTCATTTGTCTAAATCCTTACCTTAAACTAGTAACAAAGTTGCGAGTGGCTTTGTATAGCCTAATAATATCTCCCTATGCTCTTAAGTAAGGAATATCGGGTTGAATCTTTCATTCTGCACTATAATGGGGAAAAAAAGTTGTAACAAAATTGAAAAAACAAATTAATATAACTAATAATTGTGACTCATTGCGAAATTTTTTAAAAAATGCATCAAAATTTGTTGTTTACCTACTACTTCTACTAAATCTCAAATCAAGCATCAAATGGTAAAACTACTTATTGTTATTCTAAGGTGTGAAATACTTGCATTAAAATGTCCTTTAAGCTACTTTAATTTATTCCAATGACATTCATGACCAACAAGATAATGCCCCCACTTCTTAACGACCTACACTGCTACAACTATCTCTCAAACATATCTACTATCTTTTTGTAATTTAAGACTCAAATTCTTGGTGAAGAAGAAAATTGGTTGATAGCTACCATATAGAATAATAGCCTTTATACCACTTGAGACACATCAATTCTAATAGAAATGGTTAGGAAAATTCTAGTAATGTTAACATAGATTTTATCATCAATTCTTTTTTTGAGAGCTTCTACATATTTCTTAAGCTTTAATAAAATGAATAGAATCCTTCAATACATTTGTAAGGGTGCTACAATAATCGCATATCACTTTAGAAATTATGATAGTATCCTAGAAGCCCTAAAAATCCTTTTAACCATTTGATAAACAATTATATAAATCATTCTTGAATAGCCTTTGACCTTATCCGTATATGCTTGTATACATGCTTTAAGACTAAAATTACAAGTGCTTAATGTGATATCATGCAAAGGACATCGGTAACACTGCAAATATAAGGTCTACTCTTCAGGTAAGTGAGAAGAGTTTTCAAATGTGTCTAATCTTTAATCAATAATTACTATTGATTAGTATTTCACAAAAATAACAATGATGAATTTTCCAAAAAAGAGATGAAAAATCTAATTTATTGCAACTTAAAAAGTTAATGGGATATTAGAAAGCTAAATGGCATCATAAAAAATTGGGTAATTGTCAAATTACATATATGAACTTTGTCTAATTTTGTAATTAACTACCTAGAATTTAAAACATTGATTTAGTACCCTAACTTTGTCCATTTTTTCAATTAATTACCTAAATTTTACCGAATTTTACAATTAGTTATCTATATTTTATCCATTTTTATGATTAAGTAGCCTCTTCTAGATACTATAAATAGACTTCAAAAATTTGTAGGCAGTGAATTCACACTTTTAAACTATAGATTGTTAATGACATCAAAGGATAAAGTTCATGTAACATATGTCATATTTACCCTTAAAAATTTATAGTTTCTAACATGTCTTTATAAGATTATCCTAAAAATATCATTAGGAAGGCTCTTAATTTGATCGTATCAACTATTAGATTAAGTTTTGAAAATATTATGGCTCCAAATAACTCATCTAAGCATTCATCTATAGTTAGAATAAGCAATCTATCCATTACGCCAGGTTGGTTTAGAGCTTATAATCTATATATAATCTCTATGTACTTGGTCCCTTTTTGTTTTTCTGGTAAATTACACTAGAAAATATCAATATTTTTGTATAAGTTCATTTAAAGTATTAAGGTTTTAAATAGTTATAGAGAGGAATCAACATCTCATAAAGTGAGTCGAATAAGGTATCAATGTTTCACGATGTTTATTTAAGGTATTAACACCCAGATGATTTTTTATTAATTTTCCTCAATAGGTATCTCATTCAACTCACTTTATAAAATGTTGATTCCTCTTTTTAATTATTCAAAATATGGATACATTAAATAAATTTACTTTGAAATATTGATATGCACCAATGTAATTTACCTTTTTTTTTTCTTTTCAACTTTGGATTTTTTCACAATTTTACCTAAGATCATTGTGAGAAATGAGGTAATATGGCTAATTATAGACAGTTTGATTAAATTTGCACATTCATACTGTTGAAGGTCGATTGCACTATAGAGAAATTGGCATAGACATCCATATATGAAATTGTGAGATTACATGAAATGCCTGTAGTGATTGTGTTGAATAGAGATACCTGCTTTATTAGTTGGTTTTGGGTGAGCCCACATGTTGCTTTGGGAACAAAATTATAGCTTAGTGTAACTTTACATCTTTAGATAGATGGGTAGTATAAGAAGATTATACAGATGACGACATGCTAAGTGTGTATGCCTTAGATTTTTTAAGGAAGATGGGATGGACATCTACTATTGGTTAAGGTTTCCTATAACAACATTTACCAAGCCATGATTCGTATTGCACCATAAGAGTCACTATATCGAAGGAAGTGTAGATCCTCATTACTTTAAGATGAGTCGATGAAAAAGTATTGTTGGGAGTTAATTTAGTTCAGTAAGCTATGGATAAGATACATATTATCAAATAAAGAATTGTAAGCAGCCTATAATTGATGCAATAGCTATGTTGATAAGAGAAGAAGACCTTTAGATTTTTTTTTTCAGTAGACCATGTGTTTTTGAAGATATCTCCTAATAAAAGAGTGATTCACTTTAAATGGAGAGGAAAATTAAATCATAAATACACCAAAACATATGAGATATTTGAAAGGATTAGACCAGTAGCATATCAATTAGCATTGCCATTAAATTTGTCAAAAGCACATGATGTTTTTCATGTATCACTTTTGAGGGAAGTATATATTAGACCTTGAGAAAGTGATTGGATTTACTCAACTAAAGTTATACCTAAATCTAACATATATAGAGCTTTTAATCAAGACGATGAATATAAAAGAAAAGGTTTTGAGAAACAAAGTTGTTGAGTTCTGCTAAATAATTTTTTATGATAGAAAAAAAGATTAAAAGGAAACTAATTAATCTTCTTTAAGTGTGTAGATCAAAATTATTCGTTTTACAGACACTTAATCAGATAATGAAGCAAACAATCTATCAGACGTTTAACTAGACAAATCATTAGGCATATTAGTAGACACTTTTGCAAATAATTGAAGTTTTAGATGAAGATTCAAGTAGGAATTATTTGAAGTCCCTGCTTCACTAATTAAGTATATTTAGGTAATGCACTTAATTCATTCTACATAAAGAGGATAATAATCCATTGGGAATCATCTTTAATAATCTAAAAAGTTTTATTTCAAGATCTACAAAGTTTAATGAAGATTAAAGCTTATTTAAATTCGAAGTCCAATGAGGATTAAAGTTTAACAAAAATATGGTTGGGAGTTAAAGTTGGAACAAATATGTTTTGTGTGAAGATGACACCTGATGAATGAAAATAAGATTTTTGTTAAAGCCTTGAATGAAATTAGAGATTTTTTTTTTCAAGCTAAGGATTATTCGGATTTCATGAGATCTTCATATTCAAAAATGAAATATTATCCAACCAAGAAGGTTCAAGTATCAAGAACATTTGAAGACAAAGAACCTAAACAAGATAAGCTCGAACCGTTTTAAGTTTGAACTCATAAATAGGATAAGCGTATCCTACTTTTTTAAGGATATAACTTTATCCAAGAACCATACATGTTGTTGGAAGATTTTTCAATGTTTGAAGAAGCATGGATTAGAATGAAGATAAATATTATCTCTTTTTCAAGATTCAGAGAACAAGTAAAAAAAATACAGTAATGAAAAACTCTCTTATGCTAAAAAAGGCTTCTGAACAAGCATACAGACACTTAAATAGACACCGCAAGCTTTATTCATTTCTTTTAGTTATTGAGATTAATATTTAGAGAGCATATATTTTCTCTTGCCATGATTTTATTCTTTTACCTTTTGAACTGAGTATTACTATAGAAGTTAGATTACGAAGTCTTATAGTCTATGCATAGCTAATTGATAGGCTTGAAAGATAGAGTAAGAGCTATTGGTGATTGTAATTCTTCTTTTCTATTGGACTAGTGGAATGATCGGTGTTAAAGACCAGATCCCCAACAGTGGAGCTAAAAGAGAGAACTAACTCATAAGGAGGAATATCTATAAATCAACCATCTCCTTTACTTTTATACATTTTTATTTCTACTATTTATTATTTGCTTATCATGTGAATTATCCAAAAGGAACAAAAACATAAAATTTATTTTCAAATCATCTTTGTGGAATTTACAATGGTTTAAAGCGAAAAAAGTTTTAGATTAACAATTCATACACTAGCACCCAACCAACACACCACCCCCCCCCCCCCCCCCCAAGATTAGCCTTTCATGACCTACATTTAGTATTAGAGTGGCTACTCTTTTGATTTTAAGAGTTGATCAATTGCTAACAGCATAATCATGATATCATCTAATAGTATGCCATTCTTTGATGGAACTGATTTTTCTTATTGGAAATGCAAGATGGAAACATATATCAATGCAACTGATTTCACTTCACGGAAATTATCTGTTTTGGAGATCAACAACTTATTCTCACTAATAATCCAATCCGAGTGGATGAAGAAAAGAAAAAGGCCAAAACGAACAATACAACAAAAAATTTACTCCTAATAAGCAATTCTCAAACTGTGTTTGCTATGATATCATCATGTGAATCTGCCAATAAGATATGAGACAAGTTGTGCGAAACCTATGAAGGTGCAACAATGACCAAAGATATCAAAAGAGAAGCACTTATGCAAGATTATGTGCTATTCAGATTCTAACTTAGTGAAAATATATCTTAGTTTAATACGTTTACTTTGATCACTAATGAACTTGCTTTGCTTGGTAAAAAGTTTGATGACAATAAGCTCGTAAGGGAAATCTTGCGAATTTTGCCAAGTTCATGGGATTTAAGACGAATGCAATTAAAGAAGCTTATGATTTAGACAAACTGACCTTGAGTCAACTTCATGAAAAGCTTCAAGCTTATAAATCAACATTGAAGCACATGAACGATCAAGAGAAGGTCAAAAAGTCTATTGCATTCAAGGTTGTTGAGCAAAACGTTAAGACAGACAAAGAATTAAACAATGGGGAAGACAATGATGACCCTCTTGGTTCGAAGATTCTCAAAATTGGTCAAGAAAAATGGTAAGAGTTCTGATCAATCTAAACATTTTACTTCTAATCAATCTAAGTTTGGTTCAGGGAAGTTATTTACAGAAAAGGAAGAAAAGAAGGAGAAAAAGGAAGAGATTATTTGTTTCAAATGTAAGAAACATAGACATATCAAGTATGATTGTCCTATACTAATCAAGAAGATGGAAAAATACAAGAAGAAACAAAAGGCTTTAATGGCTACTTGGAGTGATCTTGATAAATCAGACATTGAGTCAAACACTGGCTCAAACAATGAAAAAGAAGAAAATCTTTGCTTCATGGCTCAACCTGAAGTATCATCTGAATCTGAGAGTGATATGCTTGACAGCTTTAGAAAACAAGTTAAACAACTCTTAAAAGCTCTATCTAAAGCAAATGAAAAAAATTGATGTTTGAAAAATGAAAAAGAAGTAGTATGCCATACTAACCAAATATTGCTTGATAAAAATGATATTCTCAAAAATGATATTGAAGTTTTATATATGGATAACAAAAGTCTAAGAGAAGCTCAACATATGTTAACAGTTGAGAATAATAATTTAAGAAAGGAGATTAAACAGCTTATAGTAAGAATTGATCATGTTTCAAAAGATTTGACTTCTATGATTACCAAGTTTTCTAAAAGTGATGAAAAATTAAAAAAGTAAATATCATCTCAAAGATTAAGTAACTCAAAAGAAGGATTAGGATACATTAATGCTTAGTCTTCAAATCAAGCTAAGAAAACAATCTTTGCTAAAGGAAAAGAATCGATCACAAAAGAAAATATTGATACAAGTAAAATAGAGAATAAAACGAATAAAGTTGTTCAAAATAAAAGGAATATCAATAAGTATTCCAGACAGAATTGTAGATAGAACTATAAAAGAAATAATAGACGATATTATGGAGGCGATACCAAATCGTATCATTATTAACCAAATATGGTAAGCTCATATCAATATCAATAGCGACCATATCAATATCAGAGAAGGTCGGTAAGATCTAAAACTTATGCATTTTACTTTTGTAATAAGTATGGACATATAGAAATATATTGTTATTACAAAAATAACAAATACAGCCAACAATAAGTAAAAAAATCAAAATAACACGAGCTTGAATTATGATAGACCTAGCTAGTTTGGGATCCCAAAAGGGTTTGATTATCTCTTTTAGATTGTAGGACAAAACAAAGCTAAAAAGATTGTGGTACCTAGATAATGGATACTCAAGACATATGTCAAGAGATGTTTCACTGTTCAGAAATTTAGAATGAAAAAATAGAGGATATGCCAAGTTCGAAGATGACAATAATGGCAAGATAATAGCAACTAGTATAGTAGGTTTTCCCTTAATACAATTGAAAATGTCTCTCTGGTAAGAGATCTAAAACACAATATCTCAAGTATTAGTCAACCACATGACAAAGGATATAAAATGATTGTTCGAAAAAGACAAAGTAGAATCTTTTAATCAAAATGGAGAAAAACCTTTTGAAGGTTTTCGAAAAAAGAGTATTTATATGGTTGAACCAACAAGAGTAGATGTTGAAAGATGTTTCTTACAATAAATGACAATTGTTTTATTTGCCATAAGAAACTTGGATATATTAATTTTTTATCTCTAGAAAAGATTTCAAAAAATAAAACTTGTTATTGATTTACCAAAATTTTCTTCTTTTAAAGATATTAAATGTTACACATGTTTAAAAAATAAAATGATATCTACTTCGCACAAATCAAAAGACATTATTTGTACAAAATGGAGCATTGGAACTTTTGCATCTTGATCTTTTTGGTCCAACAAGAACCTTGAGTTTGAGTGGAAATAAAAATGGTTTAATAATATTTGATGATTTTTCACAATTTACATGGGTTTTATTTCTTAGAAACAAAAGTGATACGTTTGATGCTTTTGAAAATGTTTCAAAATAAGTATAAAATGAAAAAGGGTTTTCAATCATAAGTTTAAGAATCGATCATGATAAAGAATTTGAAAATGAAAGTTTTATAGATTTTTGCAAAAAAAAAAAAAATGCTATAAGACTCACTTTTCTACTCCATATACTCCATAACAGAATAGAGTTGTAGAAACAAAAAATAGAGTTTTATAAGAAATGGCTCGAACCATGCTAAATGAAAGTAATGGCTAAATATTTATAGGCTGAAGCGATATGTACTTCTTGTTACATTTTCTAACTATGTTTATGTGAAACCTTTGATGTAGAAAATAGCTTATGAAATGTACAAAGGCAAAAAGCCAAATGTGTCATACTTTCACATATTTGGGACGAAATGTCTCATCAAGAAGTTTGGAAAAAATCTTGGTAAATTTGATAAAAGAGCCAATGAAGGAATCTTTCTTGGTTATTTGATATCTAGTAAGGCTTTTCGTGTTTTTAATCAAGTGACTAAAGTAGTAGAAGAATCTATAAATGTTAAGTTTGTTGATAATACAATTCTAAATGATGATGATGATGATGATGCAGTAAATAAATAATAAAGATGGTTTTTAAATCATCAACAAGGTATATAAGATACGGTTGTAGTACCTATGGAACAAAAAAAAGTAAGGTTTTATAGACACTCGAGTAGACGATTAAACAACACTCCAATAGAAGGTTTGCTAGAATCACTCAAACAGTTTGCCAGAAGGTACTACTGAACCTAAACAGGTTGAAATTGAATCTTTAGACCTTAGATTTAAATCATATCATCATCCAAAACAAGTGCTTGGTAAAGTAGATTTAGGAATTGAAACTAGATCAAAGTTACAAGAGGTTAAAAATCAATTTACTTTATTATCTGAGATTGAACCTAACAATGTGAATAAGGCTTTAACAGATAGCAATTGGATTAGTGCTACACAAGAAGAGTTAGCCCAATTCTAACACTTGTTCCAAAACTGAAAGAAAAATCTATTATTGGAACAAATGGATGTTCAAAAATCAACTTGATGAATAAGGTAAGATAATTTGGAATAAGGCAAGCCTTGTAGCCAAAGGATATTCACAAGAAGAATGTATTAATTTCGATAAAACCTATGCTCCTATTGCTAGATGAATAGCTGTAAGATTATTATTAGCATATGCTTATTATAAAGATTTCAAATTATTTCAAATAGACGTAAAAAGTGCGTTCTTAAATGGATATATAAAAAAAGAAGTGTTTGTTGAACAAACCCCAATATTTGAAGATCCATCTAAAGAGGATCATGTTTTTAAATTACAAAAGACTCTTTATGGCTTAAAACAAGCTCCAAGAGCTCGATATAAAAGATTAAGTGAATTTCTTATAAAAAAAAAACAAATTTTCATGAGGAAAGGTTGACATAACTCTTTCAATTAAAATTTATGAAAATGATATTTTAGTTGTACAAATTTATGTAGATAATATAATATTTGGTTCCACTAATGAAAAATATTGCAAGGAATTTCAAAGTTAATGTAGGATGAATTTGAAATGGCCTTAATGAGAGAGCTGAACTTCTTTCTTGGATTGCAAATCATGCAAACTCCATAAGGAATATTTATTCATCAAGAGAAATATGTTAAGAAGATGCTTAAGAAATCTGGATTTGAAAATATCAAATAAGCTACTACTCCTATGTCGACTTCACTAAGGTTAGACACTAACATTTCAAGAAAAAGGTACATGAAAAACTCTATCGAAGTTTAATTGGATCTTTATTATATTTAGCAGCATCTAGATCAGACATATTATTTGTTGTTTGTGTGTATGTGCTAGATTTCAAGAAAATTAAGCTAAAACACATTTAACAGCTGTCAAAAAATTTAAAATATGTATTTTGCACTACAAAATTAGGAATTTGGCATCCTAAAAATCAAAACATTAATTTAATACGATATTCAAATGTTAATTATGCAGTTTCAAGATAGAAAAAAAAAGTACCTCTAGTACTTGTCAATTTTTAGGGGATAAAGTTGTACTTAGTCATCCAAGAAACAAAATTCAGTAGCCCTATCAACAGTGAAGCAAAATATGTTTCAATTGGAAATTATTGTGCTTAATTTTTGTGGATTAAACAACAATAACATGATTATGGTTTTATTTGCAAAAATATTCCAATAAAATGTAATAGCACAAGTGCTATTAAAAATCCAATTCATCATTCTAGATCTAAAAATATTGAAGTAAGACATCACTTTATAAGAAATCATGTTAATAATGGAGATATAAATCTTGATTTTGTGAATAACGAATTTCAATTGGCTGATATTTTTACAAAACCTTTAGAAAAATAGATTTGAATTTATTAGAAATAAAATTGGTGTATGTTTTCCTTTTTGTTAAATATTAATATATTAATTTATTTTTTGATAGACTTAAATAAAGAGGAAGATTCACACTTATCATGCCATTATTCTAAATCACACGTATACCAACCACCAATATAACTCTTTTCAAATATCAAAAGGCAAAACTCCCTCCTTTCTTTCTATCGCACCAAAATCAAATTCTTCTATCTCAAACCCTAATCTTTGCTCTAGAAATGGCTCCATGAAAATCAACAAGAACAGTATGATGTTATCTCATGGAAAAAAAAATAGATAAAACCCTTATAAAAATTCAAGACAACGATTCCTCACAATCTTAGAACATGGAAAATCTCAACAATCTCTCCACAGTGAGGAAAAAGGATCATCAACAAAGTTAGTAAGCCTTATAATGGTGATTATGAAGATGTAGGAACAAACTATGATTTTGAAAGTGAAAATGACGTGTCTAAAAGCTGTGAAAAGAAAAGGAAAGGTAAACCCCAATCTTCGCTTTCTTGGAAATTTGTTCCTCTTAAAGTAAAAGTTATGAATAATATGTTCTTGGACATAGATTATCTGGTTAAGAATGGGTTTCATATTGATGAGATATTAGACAAGATTGGCTATAAAAGATTATGTACTTTGAAGTGTACAGTCTATGGAGAAATTATCGCAAACTTTTACGAAAACCTTGGCTCTAGAAGGAAGGATAGGTTAAAATGTTTGTGGACAACCTGTTGAAATTAAGAAAAATCATCTAATTCATATTATTAGATTGAAGAATGACAGTGATGATAAAGATATCTTGAAGATGAACAAGTTGGAATTATTTCAGTATTTGAATGATGGTTTTGAGATTGAGTCTCAAAGAGATATATTAGTTATTCAATTTTCTCAGCTAGTAAGGACGTTACATAAGATCATAAGTTCTTGTGTTCAGCCCATAATTGGAAGTAGAACTTATATTTCCATGGATGAGGCAAAAACTATTTTAGGAATAATGAAAGAAAAGGGTTTAGATGTGGCCGATAAGATTTTAAGAAATATTTTTTAGAAAATAAGACAAAGAAGCCATATGGAAATTTGCTTATACTACTATTAAAAGATAAAGGTATTAAATTTCCTAAAGAGGATTATACTCAAGTTCCAACCAAGAAGATCTCGGAAGGTATCTCCCACCACATGAATATTCATGTTTGAAGGTATGGTTTTCAGGAGATTGTGCCATTTATATGGACAAGAGATACACACAGAGATATTCCCAAGTGGATAATTAATGTCCAAAGAGGGGCTGTTTATAAGAAAATGAAGAAGAAATTCCAAAGAAGAGCAAGAAAAGAAAATGGAAAGAATAGATGGTAGGTAAGGGAAGAAGAACTAAATAGAAAATTGCTAAGAAAAACTCAGAAACCAAGGATGAACCTCTGTTAACAGACAATTCCTCATACTATTCAAAGCAAACAATTCCAAGGTAACTACCGCTGAGGAAACATGATTCTGTAGCCGGGATGAGTTCTAACATTGTTAATCTTTAGAATAGGATGTCTAAGTTGGAAAGCTTTGTAAAGAAAAGCTTTTTAGAGTTCAAAAGAGTAATGGTGTCTCTTGGTGCTAAAGCTAATGAAGAGAAATCTGATGGACAACCTCCTCCACTCCTTGAAGAGTTGGGCAAAGTTCTTATAAGACTCCAGTGTAAGAAGGTCCACAAGTTCTTAATGATGATGATATTGGTGATACGTCCCAGTTTAGGTCCCAAGTCCGAATCAGAATGTTTTTCAAAGTGGAGGGACTAAAATCTTGCATCAAGATAAACTAGCACTACCACAAGAACTACAACCTATTCCAATACCTATTGTTGACCCTGCTCTCATTTAACCATGATATGAACTTACTAAAAAAAATCTAATGGAGAACCTGCAGTAGAACCCCTTCTAAAGCGTTCTAGCAGAGTAAAGAGGATAGCTAGAAAAGCTATGAAGCCTCCAAAGAAAAAGAATAATTAATGTTTCTGATTTTCTGTTAAAATGGACTTCCTTTGCTGCTTATGATTTCTAATCTTCTAATCTTAGATTTCTATATTAACTTTAAAGACTTGTGCTAATTATCTTTTGATATTAGTTATTTTCCAATGTTAGCTATCTTCTGATGTTAACTTTAGATTGGACACATATCTTCTGACTACTTGTTGAAATTATTAGCCATCTTTTATGAATTTCTGCCATTTTTTTTGTGGTATGAATGTCTAATATTGAAGGTGTAAATTCCCGAAATTTTTGGATTCGAATTATAGTTTCAACCCTAATCGGAAGTCAACCGGATTTCCCAGAGTCAACCAAACCCTAGTTTACCGTAACCGCTTAAGTCCGGCATTGCCGTTTTCTCAAGCCCTAGAAAACGAAGTTGGAAAAATTAGTTATAATAGTTCGTAATAGCCATAGGTTTTATAAAAATATCAGTTTTTCAAAATTCGAGTGTCATTTGATCCCGATCGAACCCGACTCTTGAAAAACGTGTCCAGGAGCTCGGAATAGGAAAAATATTCCGAATATACCGTTAGACTCGTAAAAATATGAGATTTTCAAAAATATCAATTTCGTAATTTTTCGATAGCTAAAAATATCAGATATCGCTTTTATACGCGTATTTTCTTACTACCGATATTTAATTGTCATGTCTACTTTTACATTACACTATTTTCTACTATTCTACACTATTCACCTATCTCTACTTTTTCTTACAACCTATTCTTACAACCCATACACCTATTTCTTACACATTTTCATTTCCAATACAACTTCACATATTTCATTTCTTACTTTTAATTAACAAAATAACAAAAAAATAAATTTCCCCCTCTTCTATGCATGAAATTAGCGCCGGCCCCCCCCTAATAATGCCTCAAATTGTTTTATTTTTCAATTATTTAATTAACACAAATTATCTCCCACATTTTCCTATAAATACCCCCTCATACCTTCACTTCTTTCACACCTTCTTCTCTAAAGTTACTATACCAAATTCTCTCTCAAATTCTCTCAAGAATTCTCTCCAAGAAGTCTTCTATAAGGAGCTCCTCTCTTCTTCTTTCTTTTAGGTAATATGCCTTCAAGAAATCCACATGTTCATTTACTTAGTATGAACTTAGTGTGTGTTTTCTAAAACCATAAAGGTTAAGAAAGCAACAATAAGTTCATACTTTGTTTTTATTCATAATATCAATCTCTTTATGTTCCTTTATGTTTCTCTATATTTCCTTTATGTTTATTACTATCTAATCTATCTATATAGCTATATATATTATTTAGAGTATATAAGCTCATAGTCTTGCAATTTATTTATCTTTCATGCAATTTATTTACTGTATTGCAATTTTTTTATTTCAAGTTAATTTTAAGACTAGTCATTCTAGTCTTAGACTTGTCCTCATCAAGTCAAAACAATTCTTTTTCTTTTCCTTTTTCGGGACTAGTCTTTTCTTAGTCCCGGGGTACCTTGATGAAGCTAAGGTCCCAATACTTGATTTCCTTTTTATTTGCTTAATCTTTCAAGTTATTATATTCCTTTATATGGTTTATGATTCATATTCATGCATGAACATAATGTTTTTGTCTCAACAAAAATAGATGAGGAAGTGTTTTACTAAAACTAAAGGTTCTTGTTAAATAAAAATAGGAAATAGATTTCCTAAAAACTCATTAACATGCTTGGAAATGATTTTTTTTTTACATAAACAAAAGGTTTTATGAACACTTATCTTTCATCAAGAAATATTCTTTTGGAATCATTACAAGCAACAAAAATTGTCATTTTATTACTTTTTGAATTCAAGTTTTGAAAATAAAACCACACCTTAGGAATTTAAAGAAATTACAAGAAATTAAATTTGGAAAAAGAATATTCATCTCAATACCTCAAGATCTTTCAAAAATAAAATAACTATTCAATAGAATCTCAAGTTCAAAGTCTTTTAAAACCTTACTTTTTATAAGTTGAGACAACTTCATTTATTTCATACATTTGTTATGAGTCATTACATATACATATATATATATATATATATACCTTTCAAAAGTTTACAAAATAATTGAAATTATTTATCTTTTCAAATGAGCTTTGTTTACAAGAAGGAAAACAAGTATTTGCAAATTCGTAGCAAATCTGGTCGCTGTCCTTTCAGAACCCAAACGATCTAGTTTTATGAAAATAAGTTTAAAAATGCGTAGGTCTTTCCAAGTAGGTAGAAAACGGTATATTATACGCGAAATTCCGAGTTAAAATGAGCAAGTTATGGCCATTTTAAGTTGGAATTTCCCCTGATACGGTTTTACCGCGATTTTAAGAAAGGATTAGAATCTTCACGAAAAGAAGTTCACGAAATACTCATCTTAGGTATTCTTCTTTCTTTTAGATAATCTCGAAGAGGATTGTTCATATCCCGAAAATTACTACGATTAGTGGAAATCCCGAACGACTCATCCGTTTCAAGAAAGGTGTCATCATGGCTGAGTGAGTTTATTCCCCGTTATTTTTCATACTCTTGATTGTGCTTGTAAAAAATTAGTTGCACTAGAATCTAAGCAAAAATCAAAAGGAAGTGTATGATAATATGTTGAAGGAATACTAAGTATATCGAAACTCGATTTGTTTGTAATAAAGTTGTATGTGCATTAATATCTTGAAGTGTTTGAAATTGGTTGATCACTTGAAAGAAGTTAAATGTAACTACTAGACTTTAATTAAAGAAATTATTCATGCACTTCATATGTTGAGTCATATTGCATTCACTACTATACAATTGGTGGGACAAGTGTATAATAGTGGTGGTAGACATAACCGGTATATTATGTAAGTGGCAAGTAGGAGCCGGTAAAAACTACAAAATTGGTGGCTAGTAGGAGCCTGTAATAACTACAAGTTTTTGATGGCGTATAGGAGCCGGTAAGATCTATAAAAGTGTTTTTTAAAAGTTGTGGCTGTAATTGGCCTGAATAGCCAACCCCGAATGAAGAGCGTAATTCATTCAACATATGATTCCCGAAAAGTCATATGTCTTGTATGCTCACGTGGTTGTTGCATTCCATATGTTCGAATAATAAACTTGGTTGATAATTTACTTTGAGTATGAATTTTGGGATTTACTCACTAGCCCATAAGCTTACACCCCTATAGATATTTGTATTCTCAGGAAACACCTATTTTTGTGCCCGAGGTCTTCCCGTATCCGTGTAAGTTTTATATTGAAGCTTTTGGAGGAAATCTACTCGAAGATTAGATTAGAATTCCTTTGAAATCTTTAATGTAGTATTTTGGATGTTGTAAAGATTATCACGATCCTTGGATTAGCGGGGGTATGCCCCTAATGAAATTATGTAATAGACCTTTGGTTATTAATGATATGATATACTTTATTTCTGGATTCTTGTATGTTTATCTTTACTTGCTTAAACTATGCTTCCCAAAAGCGTCTCCTATTACCGTGTTAGACGCCTTACATATAATACTAAGGCTTTCGCATGACTAAGGTAGCCATTCTTAAGCCTTGATATTATATGTGGCGGGCTGCCACGTTTAGGGTACCCTTCGGGGCGTGACAGTTTAAGTTGGTATCAGAGCAACAAGTTTATAGAAATAAAGGTAATAGGAATAAATCTAGAATAGAAAAAGATAGATATGTTTACGAAAGGACTTAGATAGGATTAGACAAGTTTAGAAATTCTCAAAAAGGAGAATTAATGACCTCCCTTGTCCTTTATAGTTACTCTTGGAGAAGTTAGAGTTAAGGCCCAATGTTTGAATTTAAGAAATGGTGAAACCCTTGTGGACTACCAGTTAAAAGTAAGAAGCCTATGTAAGGAGTTTGCCCTATTGGACTAACTTAGAAGTTTCCTTACGATAAGGGAACGGCCCACGTGCCATTACAACCACAACTCTACGCTCCAAGGAGCTAAGTTCACTTCCCGAAGCGATAGACGTCCAGTTTTCCCGATTTTTGAACTTGGAATCCCATAGGCCGATTATATATCTATGCCTGAGCCAGCAGATCATGGACGAGATAAGGATATTTCCAACCAACGTAAAGCCAGTCAAGATTTCAAATGGCCTGATGAGAATATCCCGAATGACGATCTCGCGTAAGAAACCTGATCGAGAAAGAAGTGATGGAAGTATCCGATGAGGAGCATGCAGCACAGACGAAGTTTGATCAACGGGAGCCAAGCACGTCTAGAAATCAACCCTCCCGGGAAAAAGAATGATGGACCGAAGCAACTTGAAGCTGTTCGTAACTAAGATGGCTAAGGAGACTTCTAGACCCAACCACCGTAATGCAACTCCCTCACCAGGAAGAAAAGATCAAAGAAAGAAGGAAGGATCCACATGAGCAATCCCATGTGTCCAACAAGAATTTTGTAACCAGATCGACTTAGGATATAGGATCGATTAGTAGTTTAATTTATGTTTTCGAAAAAGTGTTTAATATTTGTTGTATTTTGAATTTCTTTTACCTTGATTTCTTTATAAGATTTTATTCCCTTCTATGCTTTTTAATTAAATATTTTGGTTTAAACAAATTTCATCTCTTGATTTAGTTGCTTAAACTTCTCTTGTGTGATATTTCCTTTATATGTTTAATTCTTAAAAGCTTCCGCAATTTCCGTAACTTAGTATGTAAAAGACTTAATAATCTAGTATTTACGTAAACATTAAAACAGCCGACCTAGAAGGGGACGACCAAGGATGAGGCAGGCATCGAATAACCCGCCTGAAGAAGTTAACCAACCAGAAGTGCCCCCTGTGGCTCCTGCCCCAAACCAGCAAGGCATCTCCAAGCCACTCTGGGTCAATTAACACAGCTTCTTAATGTGTTAGTTCAACAACAACAGAGGAATATGCCACCTCCGGCACCAGCTCAAGCACCACCCCAGCAGCACCCAAGCATCTGTACATGGACCAGCAGCACCTGATGCTCAATCACATACAGCACCCTGCCGCCTCCGCCACCACCTCGACCATACAGAACTTCACTCCCAGATTTTATCAAAAGTAACCGTTACTTTGACGGAGCTTTTGGGAAACCAGATGAAGCTGAAGATTGGCTCGCGCAGATAGAACGATCTTTTGCCGCCTATGAAGTTCCTCATCATCTTCGAATAAGCTATGGTACTATATGTTGAGGTTTAATGCCCGCGTCTGGTGGGAGTCCAAGAGTAGGGAATTGCCGCCACCTATCACCTGGGATATGTTTCGGAATGAGTTTCTGGAAAATTATTTCCCTGGAAGTTTAAGAGTAAGGTATAGTGCGGATTTCTTGCACATATCCCAGAAAGGAAAATCCATAGAACAATATGAGACGGAATTCAGCCGACTCCTGCAGTATGCTCCGGATTCTTATAAGTATAGTGAGGAGCTGAAACGACAAGTGTTCCTGAATGGGTTAGATGAGGACTTAAGGATGCGGTTAGAAGAGTTTGACATCCACCTTCAGAGAATTGGTTGAAAGAGCAAGAATTGTTGAAGGGGCCAAGAAAAGGAAAGCTGGGACTTCTGAGAAGAAAGTGCATGTGTTTGGAAGGAAATTTCAACCAGGAACGAGCTCCAATTTCCCTTCTAAGAGGTTTAAACCAATTAGCAACTTTAAGGGAAATTTCGGTGGACAAAAGGATAATTCCAAGGCAGCAGTAAGTTGTTGGAAATGCAAAGGGGCGCACTATCCGAAAGATGCCCCCTTCTCCAGAACAAATGTTATTTCTGTGGTGACCCGAGCCATAAGATTCCGGATTGCCCAAAGAAAGCTTCTACGACTTGTTTCGTATGTAAGCAAATGGGACATTTTGCCAACGAGTGTCCCCAAAGAAATCTCACAACAAATCGACCTGTTGGATCTTCAGGAGGACTTGCCCCGACAAGGAGTGGGAATGGAAGCGGAAGTCGCTCGGCATCATCTATGCATGGGCTGAGAATTTACAACCTTGAAGGGCAATGGGTCTGCGAGGAGGATGCCGAAGAAGGAGTAGAGTTGGCTGCCCTGGACCATGGAGAGTATGACTATAGCTTGGTTACAGGTTAGCCTCAACCTTTAAAATATATGTCTTTTGATATCTGTTGAGTATAAAGTTATGATGTATGTTGGAAATAATAGATGTCTAGGGAACCTTATAAGGACAATAAGAATAGTAACACATGCGTCTTGAACGCAGGAACCATACAAATAGGGGACCTAACCGCTTATACCCTCTTCGATACCGGTGCAACACATTCCTTTGTTGCCACTAGTATAGCCTTGAAGACCGGTTTACCTATCACCACAACACAACAAGTTTTCGTATAAAAACCCCCACCGTGTGGTGACTACCAAAGAAGTAATAAGGAATTGCCCCATGAAGATACAAGGCCATGAAGCAACTACCGATCTTATAGTAATAGAAATCAGCAAATACGAAGTGATTCTCGGAATGAGTTGGTTGTCCATGGTGGAAGCAAAGGTAGATTGTAGAAATAAAAAGGTGGAATTCATGGGACAAGACGGGAAGAAAGCTACATTTTTGGGAGAATCCGCAACTTCTAAAAGTTTGGAGTTAAGTTCGTTCGAGGTAATTGAAGAGGTTGAGGAAGGAGTTGAAAGTTATGTGGGAAGTACGGAGGAGGATAAGGAAAGACCCAACATTGACGACATCCCCATCGTTAATGAATTCTCTGATGTTTTTCCAGAAGAATTGCCTGGGTTACCCCCAAAACGAGAAATCGATTTTGAGATCGATTTGATGCCAAAAACAGAACCTATATCCAAGGCACCATACCGAATGGCACCTGTTGAGCTCAAGGAACTTAAGAAGCAATTACAAGAATTGCTTGACCAAGGATTTGTTAGACCAAGTGTCTCGCCTTGGGGAGCTCCGGTATTATTCGTAAAGAAGAAGATGGATCGATGAGGTTGTGTATTGACTATCGAGAACTCAATAAGGTCACTATAAAGAATAAGTATCCATTGCCAAGGATTGACGATCTCTTTGACCAACTACAAGGAGCAAGTGTATTCTCACGCATTGATTTGAGATCTGGATACCACCAGCTGAGGATAAAACCAGAGGATGTGTCAAAGACCGCTTTTAGAACTCGGTATGGACACTATGAGTTCATGGTCATGCCCTTTGGATTGACTAATGCACCAGCTGCTTTCATGGACTTGATGAATCGGGTGTATAAGCCGCTCTTGGATAAATGCGTGATTGTCTTCATTGATGATATTTTGGTCTATTCTAAAACACGGGAGCAACACAAAGAACATCTGAGAATGGCATTACAAACCTTAAGGGAGCACAAGCTATATGCCAAATTATCCAAGTGTGACTTTTGGTTGGACCAAATATCTTTTCTAGGACATGTTATCTCAGGGAAAGGAATATCAGTAGATCCTGAAAAGATTAAGGCCGTAATGGAATGGAAACAACCAAGGACGGTGACTGAGATTAGAAGTTTTCTTGGATTAGCTGGCTATTACAGGAAGTTTGTGCAAGATTTCTCAAAAATAGCTAAGCCACTAACTCAGTTGACCCAGAAGAATGAAAGATTCATTTGGAATGAGAAGAGGGAACAAAGTTTCCAAGAGTTAAAGCAACGGTTGGTATCTGCTCCATTTTAACCTTACCTGATCCGGAAAAACCATATACCGTCCATAGTGATGCGTCAAGAAATGGCTTAGGATGCGTGCTTATGCAAGAAGGGAAAGTAATTGCTTATGCTTCACGGCAGTTGAGGCCGCATGAACAAAATTACCCGACGCATGATCTTGAGTTAGCCGCAGTTGTCTTTGCTCTCAAGCTTTGGAGGCACTACCTATATGGACAGAGATGCGAGATTTATACGGACCATAAGAGCCTCAAGTATTTATTCACACAAAAGGAATTGAATATGAGGCAAAGGAGATGGTTGGAGTTGATCAAAGACTATGATCTTGGAATAAATTATTGCCCTGGAAGAGTGAATGCGGTAGCAGACGCTTTGAGTCGGAAGAACCATGGAGAAGTTGCAGCCATGCTCACAACTCAAAAAGAACTTATAAAGAATTCGAGAGATTGAGCATCGAATTTGTAGGGCAAAGCACGGAAATAGAAATTTCCCATTTGGTAATGGAGCCAACTCTGATAGAAAGAATCAAAGAATCTCAGCGATATGATGAAGTCATACAAAAGTTGAAAAGTGAGATACAAGGAGGAAAGTATGAATTTTGAGATAGATGAGGAGGATGTAGTAAGAATGAAAGGGAGATTATGTGTACCGAATGATGAGGAGATGAAAAAGGAAATTATGTGAGGCACATAACTCGGGATATACCATGCACCCCGGTGGTACCAAGATGTACCAAGACCTTAAGAGTCGCTTTTGGTGGAATGGTATGAAAAAGGACGTAGCTGAATTCGTAATGAAGTGTCCCATATGTCAACAAGTAAAGATTGAACACCAAAGGCCAGGAGGACTTTTGAAACCATTGGCCATACCAGAATGGAAATGGGACCAAATTACCATGGATTTCGTATGTGGATTGCCCCGAACATCAGCCGGATATGATGCTATATGGGTAATTGTGGATCGACTTACCAAGTCAGCACACTTCATCCCCATCAACATGACCTACTCGATGGAAAAGTTGGCCCGGTATATAAGGAGATTGTGAGACTGCATGGAGTTCCAGCAGGAATTGTATCGGATCGAGATCCCGATTCGTGTCAAAATTCTGGATGAGTCTTCAGAAGTGTATGGGAACCAAGTTACATTTCAGTACAGCTTATCATCCACAAACTGATGGACAATCAGAGCGAACTATCCAGACCTTGGAAGACATGTTAAGAGCTTGTGTTATGGAATTCAAAGGAAGCTGGGAAGTACACCTACCTTTGGTAGAGTTTGCTTACAACAACAGCTATCATTCAACAATTAAGATGCCACCGTACGAAGCTTTGTATGGAAGAAGGTAGATCGCCTCTATTTTGGGATGATGTGGAAAAGTTAACAATTGGACCAGATCTCATCCAAGACGCCTCAGATAAAGTCAGGATTATTCAGCAAAGGATGAAAGAGGCCCAAGATAGACAGAAAAGTTGGGCAGATAAAAAACGACGTCCTTGAGTTTAACGTTGGTGATCATGTGTATCTGAAAGTGAATCCGATAAAGAGTATTCATCGTGTACGGGCTCGAGGAAAGCTAAGCCCAAGGTATATCGGACCTTTCGAAATCCTCGAACGAGTAGGAGATTTGGCTTATCGCTTGGCATTACCACCAAACCTGTCGGGAGTACATAATGTCTTCCATGTCTCAGTACTAAGAAAGCATATCCCCGACCCTGATCGGATTGTGGAGCTTGAACCAGTCAGGCTGAAAGAGAACTTGACTTATGAGGAGCACCCAGTTCAAATTCTGGATCAAAAGGTTCAAAAGCTGAGAAACAAGGAAATCCGATATGTCAAGGTGTTATGGAGGAATCATTCGCGAGAAGAGGCTACTTGGGAAGCCGAGGATGAGATCCGAAAGAAATATCCAAATCTCTTTGAAGAATCAGGTACGAATTTCAAGTTGCAAATTTCAGGACAAAACTTTCTTTAAGGGGGGTAGGTTGTAAATCCCCGAAATTTTTGGATCCGAATTATAGTTTAAACCCTAATAATCAACCGGATTTCCCAAGTCAACCAAACCCTAGTTTACCGTAACCGCTTAAGTCCGGCATTGCCGTTTTCTCAAGCCCTAGAAAACGAAGTTGGAAAAATTAGTTATAATAGTTCGTAATAGCTATAGGTTTTATAAAAATATCAGTTTTTCAAAATTCGAGTGTCCTTTGAACCCGATCGAACATCTTGAAAAACGTGTCCGGAAGCCGGAATAGGAAAAATATTCCGAATATACCGTTAGACTCGTAAAAATATGAGATTTCCAAAAATATCAATTTCGTAATTTTTCGGTAGCTAAAAATATCAGATATCGCTTTTATACGCGTATTTTCTTACTACCGGTATTTAATTGTCATGTCTACTTTTACATTACACTATTTTCTACTATTCTACACTATTCATCTATCTCTACTTTTTCTTACAACCTATCTTACAACCATACACCTATTTCTTACACATTTTCATTTCCAATACAACTTCACATCTTTCATTTCTTACTTTTAATTAACAAAATAACAAAAAAATAAATTTCCCCCTCTCATGCAAAATAGCGCCGGCCCCCCCCTATTGCCTCAATTGTTTTATTTTCAATTATTTAATTAACACAAATTATCTCCCACATTTTCCTATAAATACCCCTCATACCTTCACTTCTTTCACACCACTTCTTCTCTAAAGTTACTCTACAAAATTCTCTCTCAATTCTCTCAAGAATTCTTCAAGAAGTCTTCTTAGTTCCTCTCTTCTTCTTTCTTTTAGGTAATATGCCTTCAAGAAATCCACATGTTCATTACTTAGTATGAACTTAGTGTGTGTTTTCTAAAACCATAAAGGTTAAGAAAGCAACAATAAGTTCATACTTTGTTTTTTTCATAATATCAATCTCTTTATGTTCCTTTATGTTTCTTATATTTCCTTTATGTTATTACTATCTAATATCTATATAGCTATATATATATTTAGAGCATATAAGCTCATCTTGCAATTTATTTATCTTTCATGCAATTTATTTACTTTATTGCAATTTATTTCAAGTTGATTTTAAGACTAGTCATTCTAGTCTTAGACTTGTCCTCATCAAGTCAAAACAATTTCTTTTCTTTTCTTTTCGGGACTAGTCTTTTCTTAGTCCCGGGGTACCTTGATGAAGCTAAGGTCCCAATACTTGATTTACTTTTTATTTACTTAAGCTTTCAAGTTATTATTTCCTTTATATATAGTTATGATTCATATTCATGCATGAACATAATGTTTTTGTCTCAACAAAAATAATGAGGAAGTGTTTTCTAAAACTAAAGTTCTTGTTAAATAAAATAGGAAATAGATTTCCTAAAAACTCATGAACATGCTTGGAAATGATTTTTTTACATAAACAAAAGGTTTTATGAAAACTTATCTTTCATCAAGAAATATTCTTTTGGAATCATTACAAGAAAAAAATTGTCATTTTATACTTTTGAATCCAAGTTTTGAAAATAAAACCACACCTTAGGAATTTAAAGAAATTACAAGAATTAAATTTAGAAAAAGAATATTCATCTCAATAACTCAAGATCTTTCAAAAATAAAATTCAATAGAATCTCAAGTTCAAAGTCTTTTAAAACCTTACTTTTTATAAGTTGAGACAACTTCATTTACTTCATACATTTGTTATGAGTCATTACATATATATATATATATACCTTTCAAAAGTTTACAAAATAATTGAAATATTTATCTTTTCAAATGAGCTTTGTTTACAAGAAGGAAAACAAGTGTTTGCAAATTCGTGCAAATCTGGTCGCTGTCTTTTCGGAACCCAAACGACTAGTTTTATGAAAATAAGTTTAGAAATGCGTAGATCTTTCCGAGTAGGTAGAAAACGGTATATTATACGCGAAATTCCGAGTTAAAATGAGCAAGTTATGGCCATTTTAAGTTGGAATTTCCCCTTATACGATTTTACCGCGATTTTAAGAAAGATTAGAATCTTCAAGAAAAAAGTTCATGAAATACTCATCTTAAGTATTCTTCTTTCTTTTAGATAATCTCGAGAGGATTGTTCATATCCCGAAAATTACCGATTAGTGGAAATCCCGAACGACTCATCCGTTTCAAGAAAGGTGTCATCATGGCTGAGTGAGTTTATTCCCCGTTATTTTTCATACTCTTGATTGTGCTTGTAAAATTAGTTGCACTAGAATTAAGAAAAATCAAAAGGAAGTGTATGATAATATGTTGAAAATACTAAGTATATCGAAACTCGATTTGTTTGTAATAAAGTTGTATGTGCATTAATATCTTGAAATGTTTGAAATTGGTTGATCACTTGAAAGAAGTTAAATGTAACTACTAGACTTTAATTAAAGAAATTATTCATGCACTTCATATGTTGAGTCACATTGCATTCACTACTATACAATTGGTGGGACAAGTGTATAATAGTGGTGGTAGACATAACCGGTATATCATGTAAGTGGCGAGTAGGAGCCAGTAAAACTACAAATTGGTGGCTAGTAGGAGCCTGTAATAACTACAAGTTTTTGATGGCGTATAGGAGCCGGTAAGATCTATAAAAGTGTTTTTAAAAGTTGTGGCTGTAATTGGCCTGAATACCCAACCCCGAATGAAGCGTAATTCATTCAACATATGATTCCCGAAAGTCATATGTCTTGTATGCTCACGTGGTTGTTGCATTTCATATGTTTGAATAATAAACTTGTTGATAATTTCTTTGAGTATGAATTTTGGGATTTACTCACTAAGCCCATAAGCTTACACCCCTATAGATATTTGTATTCTCAGGAACACCTATTTTTGTGCCGAGGTCTTCCCGTATCCGTGTAAGTTTTATATATTGAAGCTTTTGGAGGAAATCTACTCGAAGACTTAGATTAGAATTCCTTTGAAATCTTTAATGTAGTATTTTGGATGTGTAAAGTTATCACGATCCTTGGGATTAGCGGGGGTATGCCCCTAAGAAATGTAATAGACCTTTGGTTATTAATGATATGATATACTTTATTTCTGGATTCTTGTATGTTTATCTTTACTTGCTTAAACTATGCTTCCCAAAAGCGTCTCCTATTACCGTGTTAGACGCCTTACATATAATACTAAGGCTTTCGCATGACTAAGGTAGCCATTCTTAAGCCTTGATATTATATGTGGCGGACTGCCACGTTTAGGGTACCCTTCGGGGCGTGACAGAAGGGAGCAATACTTATTGGATTACTTTTTTATTACAAAAAGGGAGAGAATGACAATCTAAGTGATAAACTTATTTGTGATTAACTTGTTTTAAGTTATTTTCAAAGGTTTAGAATCTATCTTCAAATTTTCACAAGTTAAAGTCTATTGGCAATTTTTTTCTAAAAGAAGTTTCTCACTTAAGCAAGGTTTTGTTATCATCAAAAGAGGGAAGAATGTTGAGTTCTCTTAAATTAGTTTTAATGATAATGAAAAAGGTTAAAAGGAAACTAATTAATCTGCTTTAAGTGTCACTACAACAAAATGAGCCTTGGGCTACGTCTAATAAGTGTGGCTAAACATTAATTAAACGTGTCACGTTTTTTTACACGTGGCCTATAGACGTTGCGAAAGGTCCGTCGTAGATTTGATAAGTAACGTTAAAAATTGAAACGTCGCTAATGTTGGTTTGACAGCCAAATACACTTTGTTGGGCCACGTTTAAACATGGCCTATTATCATGTTTTGGTCATACTTATATGTGGCTAAATATGATTAATTTGCATCCCGCTAAATATAAAAAGAGGGAAACTTGTGATCAGCGACGTTTAAACGTGGCTAAATAATTTTATTAGTAACATGTAAACGTAAGTAAATTATGTAATTGGCGATGTTTAACCGTAGCCATGCACAGGTTGAATAAGCTTTATATATGTTTGTTGGACAACAATGGCGACTTATAAACGTGACAAATCTCATATTTACCACAATTTAAACGTGGCTATTCTAATACATTGGTGACGTCTACATATAAATATTCAATTAAAATAGTAATTTCTAAATGTGTTTGTTATTTTAATTTAGCGACATTTACACGTGATTGTTCTTGTTAAGAAGAGATTAATGTTTAACTCGGTTTAATTTGGCAATATATACTTGTTTATTATGTAATATATGCACAATTAGCAATATACACCTGTTTGATCACAATATAATTGATACCTACTATTACTTCTGCACATGAAATTTATGTATAAATAAATATCACTAATACATTTTGGAGCATACAATGCGCTCGATTTGTATTAAGATCTAATAACACAAAAATTACTCAAAGATCACCATGACCATCCTTACAGTAAAGAAAAAAAACACTAAAGCAATATTGTTTAGTGTCCTTAGAAGAAACATAAGTATAAGCTCAAAATTATAGCAAAATGAGCATGTGTACACACTTCATCACATTTGACCCCATTCGTGTCAATTTGTTCAGTAAAAAAAAAAAAAAACAAGAAACAAAAAACCGAGTCTTTAATTTTTTTTCCTCACTATCGTCACCATGCAACAGATTTGGAGAAGGATCTCTTTCATTTGGATTTGCTGCCATGTAATATATAGATACAATTATTGCAAGATTGAAAACCATTAATAAGTCTAAGAAAAAACGCATGACAACTAACCTGAACTCTTGTCTTGCATAGATGCATGCTTTAAAGATGTACCTGTGATGAATATAATGGATAATACTAAGTTTTTTTTTTTTTTTAAGCTAATAAATTAAGGAACAATGCATTAAAACCAAATAGGAAATGTACACACACGCCAATAATATTAACCAGGATTATCAGTAACTAGCAACTTGATTGGACAATAGAGATTATTTAATGCTCACTCAACTTCATGCCATTTTTAAGGAATTAAATCTCTTCCACCATGGAGGATTTTTAGCATAAGTGCAGACATTTCAAGCATAATAACACCTTGTACAGACATTTCATTGTGCAGTGGCAAATAAAAACCAGGGCAGCACCTATTTCATAGCCCGACCATATGTGTATTCAGTTGTATGTTGTCTACAGCTCAATAAATAGCCAGCTACAATCATTCCTTGATTCGCGATAGTAACGTCTTCTCTCTTAGATATCATATCGATATCCTAACATTGGAATCACATATCAAGTTCCACAGGAATGTCTCCGTATTTCAGACAATAATCGCACTATGTTACATATATTGAAATTAATAGTAGTACATCTATAGTTCTAAGGTAAAGAACAGAATCCCCATGAAGAAACATCATAAGTTAATGCAATCACCATCTATAACAAAAACATGATTTTTTTTCCTTTGCAAAGACATGAACATGAATATATTTGCCATTAAATTAATGGGACATGCATAATAATACAAATGAACTCGATGGAATCAGTTAGTGTACAGGTGATATAATGATCACTTTTTCTTTGATTAAATTATAGCCTAGAAAAATAAATTAACAGCAAGTATATCTATTGTAATTTAAGTTTTACTATGCTAGAAGTAATATCAGAGTAAGACAGATTCCTCCACCTTGCATTATAAGAATTTAAGAATATGAATGAATAAAAAAACTCAATGTAGTATGTTTCATATCAACTTATAAGATATATGAAGTAACAACAAACTTTCTTGTCTATACATTTTCATCGATGGATTGTACATAAATACCATCTTTTAATAAAGGGTAAAAAATCACAATCGATATTAGCTAAAATCTGGCTCTTCAAAATTCAGAATTCGTAAAAAGAAATAATTAATTTATATATGTATCTATATATATAATTTATAATTTGAGAATTACCTTTGAATAGTGACCTTTCTTCGCATATTCCTATGCTAAGATTAACATGAAATCATAGCTTCAAACTAAATAAGCTTTTGAGGAAATTAGAAAACATTACAGAGACCACAAGAATTCTGAAAAGTTATTAGATTTGGACCGATAGATTAGAAAGGAAAAAAAAAGAAAGTAAACTTTACCTTGATGAATGAATAGGTTGCACAAATTCTCAAATTTATTAAAAAATGCAACCAGGATATCTTCCGTTGTAAACTAGTAAGCAACTGACAACAGATCTCTCGAAACAACATTGAGGCAAATGGATGTTTTTCCATTGTGATTACCTTGGAAAATAGACAGTTCCTATCACCAATTCCTGGAAAATTAAATTCCTTAGCCATATGATATTAAAAAAAAAAAGCTGTTTCATAAAAATGAAGAGCATTCATGGCAATCATCTAGACTATTTGGAATGGTGTTTCCTTTGCTCTACTAACTAAAAAATTCTATATTATCTAAAGTAGAAAATGGATTTTACCACCTTCAGGAGTTACCCAAAAACTAAAAACCTCATCCACTTCCTGTTCATTTAGAACTTTAGAAATTAATTAAAAATTAAATCAAACAAAAGCATAACTTCTCATTAAAGATTATACCACAGTAAGAAGACAACTGACACATCAATTGCTAAAAGATGTAAATGGGAGGACGGACAAAATACACACATAACTTGAGCTGTGAAGCACAAGGATCAACTCGTCTAGAAGTTTTAAGTCCATAAATTACAAATATAAAATTTTAGCACATTTATATATGTGTAGGTTTTCTAAATTCTCATCAAACTTCAATGCTTCCAAAGGATCAAATTAATCATAAGGGAATGGCATCCCAGGCTATAAGATCGGGCAGCAAATTATGTCTTTACCCATTCAAGTTTGGTTCTATGAAAGGCAACTTATGGAACTGCTAAATACTTTCATTTTTGAAACACAAAAGGAAATCCCTGACAAACCAGCGGTTGATAATCTTATTCCCATAATATTAAAAAGAACAACAACAGACTGACATGAACATCGAAACCCCCACAAAATGGAACTCCAAATAACCATAAAAAATTCATTAACACAGGATCAACAATTGACACCTATGCACACTCATAAGTAGCCCTCACTTTGTTATTAAGATACATTTCTTTTCCAAGGAAATGGAGATGATGATTACACATATCATAATATATATATATATATATATGCACAACAACTAAATTTTCTCCCACTAGCAACATAAATCACATAGAAATATGAATAGTATAGCAGTGATGCCAAAAGACCACTTAAGGAAAAGGTTCTCTCAAAAAAAGGAAGGCAAACCTCATCTACAATAGCAACAGCAATTTCATCATGATAGCGGTTAGCCTAGCTATAAAGGATGCAATTAAGTGTATCTAACCATACTTTCCTTTGTATTACCAACAGCAAATTAATTAATTAATCAATGTTTATTTAGTAATATATATAGATATATAAAGTTTTATGAGATATCCAAGAAAAAATATATATGGAAATTTAACATTTTTAGTCTTTTTACTACTAACAATTTTGGTGAGGATGAATGAAACAACAGACGTCTGAAATATTCCATAAAAGCATTATAATAGAAAACACTGCTGAATGCTAGTGTAAATAGAGTTTGCTGACAAAATAATAACCCATGGACTACTACCGGAGTCAAAGTGCAATCCCTTTCCTCATGTGTGCATTGCAATTATTGCATTAAAACCAAATAAGATTGACATTTCTCGAAGCACAATATGAACAGCAGATTCTCTATTATATGCACATGTTAAAGTTGTGATATACTCTCATTTGCTACTTTTATTGCTCAATTTGAAAAAAAAAAAAAAGACTATTTGTCTATAATTTTAAGTTAGCAGATATAGATGGAGTGATGCATCCTATATTTTAATAAATCTACAAACGTCACCATATGTTAAAATTCTTGTAGTGTGTGTAGATTGAAAGTATTCATTTTACACACACTTAATCAAACAATGAAGCAGACAATTTATCAAACGTTTAACCAGACAAATCATCAGACATATTGGTAAACACTTTTACAGACAGTTGAAGTTTTAGATGAAGATTCAAGTAGGAATTATTTGAAGCCCCAGCTTCACTAATTAGGTGTATTTGGGTAATGCACTTTATTCATTCAACATAAGGAGGATAATAATCCATGGCAAATCATCTTTAATAATCTATAAAGTTTTATTTCAAGATCTACATAGTTTAATGAAGATCAAAGCTTATTTAAATTTGAAGTCTAATGAGGATTAGAGTTTAACAAAAATATGGTTAAGAGTTAAAGTCGAAATAAATTTGTTTTGTGTGAAGATGACACTTGACAAATGAAAATAAGATTTTTGTTGAAGCTTTGTCCAAAATTAAATATTTTTTTTTTCAAGCTGAGGCTTATTCAAATTTCGTGAGATCTTCATATTCAAAAATGAAATCTTATCTAACCATGAAGGTTCAAGTATAAAGAACATTTGAAGAAAAAGACAATGAACAAGATAAGCTCAAGTTGGTTTAAAGTTTGAACTCATAAACAAGATAAGCATATCCCACTTTTTTAGGGATATCAACTTTAACGAAGAGCCATACATGTTGTTTGAAGATTTTTTAACTTTTGAAGAATCACAGATTAGAATAAAGATATATATATTCATCTCTTTTTCAAGATTCGAAAAACAAGTAAAAAAAATACAACAATAAAAGACTCTCACATGCTAAAAAAGCCTTCTGAACAAGTATACAGACATTTGAATAAACACTATAAGCTTTATTCATTTCTTTTAGTTATTGAACTTAATATTTAGAGAGCATATATTTTCTCTTGCTACAATTTCATTCTTTTACCCTTTGAACTGAGGATTAGTACAGGAGTTAGATTACAAAGTCTTGTAGTCTATGCATAGCCAATTGATAGGCTAGAAAGATAAAGAAGAACTATTGGTGATTATAATTCTTCTTTGCTATTAGACTAGTGAAACGATTAGTGTGGAAGGCTAGATCTCCATCAGTTAAGCTGGAAGAGGGGACTGAGTTATAAGGACAAACCTCTATAAATCGACTATCTCATTTACTTTTATACATTTTATTTATGTTATTTATTATTTGCTTATCACGTGAATTATTTAAAAGGAAAAAAACATAAAATTTATTTTTAAATTATCTTTACAGAATCTTCATTGGTTTGAAGAGAAAAAAAGTTTTAGATTTACAATTCACAAACCACCCCCCCACCAAAGCGTTAGCCTTTTGAGACTTACAACAGTGATCAAGTATGTACGTATCCAATGAGTGGGCAAGAAGAGCGTGAAGCTACTTAAGAACTTGAGGAAGGATAAATCAAATGATCTAGAACACCCAAAATTAAATGAGAAATCAAATTCATGAATTGAAGTCATTTGAAAATCAAACAATGATTTCAAGGCCAAATTTTTTGCAAAATTATAGTTTTTCATCTAACCAAGAATCAAGATGAATTGAAACTAGAAACTTAATAAAATAAAAAATATATATATACTTAGTAAAGCAAGAAAATTTCATATGTTGTCCATAAAGTTGATTAAAAACTATAAACTAGTTAAAACGAGCCAAATTTTACACGTATGACGTTAAGACACCTAGAATTCTCTTCTAGAAACCTCTCACAAGCTATTTGGTAAGTTGTTGAAAACCCTTAACACTAATGATATTTTTAGTGCTAATTAAATAGATTAACTAGAGATTACCAGGAATTAGTTATTAAAACCATGTTTTTCTACTAAGGAACCATGGAAATGAAGTTGATTTAGAAGAAGGAAAAGCCACTCAATATTTATGAAATTTCACAATAAGGTAAGAATGTCATTTTATAATGAGATATTGTGAGTTTTAGAGCATATTAAGCATGGAAATTGATATTACTATGTTGATTGATAATTAGAGTGGCTAAATTTTAAGTTGTTAGGTCATTTGGAAGTCTCCATTTGGAGAACAAAATGAAATAAGTAAAAAAAAGGGCACATTCAAGCAAGGTAAGCTACTATACTTGCTCTTAGTGTTGGTATTTTTTAATTATGGAAGTAGGTTTGCTAGACATAGTATGATGTGTTGTGTAAGATTTGTTTTTGGAAGTACTAGCTGTTGAAAATTTTGATTTCAATGATGAATTTGGTGTTAGGTTGATGTAAGTATGACTTTCCTAAGGATATGTTAATATGTGATTGAGTATTAAATTTGATGTTGATTGGAAGTTGCAAATTTGATGAAAATGGTGTAAACATGTACATGTATGTGGCATGCATCATGAGGGATCAAGGATACAATCGGGTCAAGTTTGGAACGAGTCATTTAAAATCCAAACTCGATCCACTTTGCTATAAGGTCTCCCAAACCCAACCTAAACCCCATAGGAATTTTATCACTATACCCAAACCGGCTCTTATAGGGTATCAGGTTCTGTAGACCTACCATGTTTGACTTAATTAAGGATAATCTATTATAATATATGATTCCGAAAGCTTTTTTTTTTTTAATTTCTTCACTACCTGTTCATGTAAATACATTTTTTTCCAATTCATATTTGTGCCTTTACAATATTTTTGTCGTGTTATATTTCATGACATATTACATCTTTCCATATTCATACCTTTTGGTACTATAATGTTATAATTTCTGAAGCCTTTTCTTTTATGCACCTTTTCATATTAATACCCTTTTTTTCAAATTCATATTGATACCTTTTCAATAATATTATCATCTTATATGCCATGAAATATTACATCTTTTTATTTCCATACCTTTTAGTAGCGTAACATTTCATTAAAAAAACAACTTATAATGTTAAGTAAACAAACAATTAAAAGCATATCTTTAGTTTATAAATTATAACTATAACATTATACATAACCATGAATATAAAGTAAACTTGTTGTAGAAGTTCATTTAAAGTAAATTTATTTTATAATTATAATTCTAAATATACTAACCGCGCATTTTATGGATTCTTGACTGATTTTAGCATACGATCAAAACCAAAAATTAGTATAACCCAAAAAAATAAATAGTAGATTCCAATTAAATCTATTAAATCATAGAAGGATAACTCTAAATAATATGATAGGAAAAAAAAAGATATCTCATTTTCTAAACAAAAAATTAACGTATTATTTATGAAGATTCAACTTTTACATATTATATAAAAAAATATGACATACTCTACATTATGAAGTTGTCAAAATCATGATTTTAGTATTCACTTGAATATATAGAATCTAGTAGAATTGTATAAAATCATACAAAATCGGTAAAATCGTAAATATATAGAATCATACACTTAAATCCATAATTTTACATAAAATCTGCAATAAACAATTTTTCATTCATTTTAATTATGAAGAAACATATGAAATCATAAATTCGTTAAATTATATTATTGGCTTACAATTTTTACAACTATGAATATGAACATTAGTGTAATTTAGATAAATACAAAATTATGAGCTGAGTTTTAAAGATCATATCATAGTTAATATAAGTTAAGAGAACGAGAGAGAGAGTGACAAAGATTTTGATTCTCTTGGTTTTATTTTAATTTGAATTGAATTTATATTTATTTTTTTATTCTAACTTTTATTATATTTTAACAGGCCAAGTCTCACATCAAATTACAACTGTAACCCGCAGCCCAATTCTAAACCTTATAGGGTCGTAAAAAATTTTCCAAACCCATTCCTAAACCCCATAGGGTCAAACTCGATGGGTTTTTAATAGATTAAGTATCTTATAACGATTCACCTGGTTACATTTCTACGAGGGATAGGAAATGGTTGTTTAAATCTTGAAATTATGATTAATAATAGATATTTAAGTGATTAGTTGATCCATTGTAAATGTATTAATTAATAAAGCTAGTATAAGTCAACTGGTTATATAAAGATTTGGAATTCTAGCAATATAAGTTGAATTGAGGATTTTAAGCCAAAAACCTTTTTTAAATGGAATATTTAAAGGAATTTATTGATGTTGATTATGGTGATTTGTAATATATAAAAGTATTTAGTCATGATCTCTTAAGTGTAGGATTGAGAAATTGTCAATTTAGCATATAAGTAGCTTAATTGGTGTTATTGGGATGTTTATTTGGAATGATTGGTGGATGGGTTTTTCTGATGATTTGAGATGTTAATTAGGTGATTTGATAATGATTCATGTTGAGAAGAAACCAATATGGAAATATAACTAGATATGTGGATTTTAATCTCTAACATGGAATTGTTAATATTGGGATGAGTGTTGAATTTAGAAATTTAGTTGTTTATGATCAATTATTTGTTTGGAAGATTTAGGAAATGTATTGATAGATTACATGTATGATTTTGACATAGGAGGTGATAATTTGATATAAGAGCATGTAATTGAGGAATTGGCATTTATATGTAGATTATATAATATGCTAGAAATTTGGGTCATGTATGATATTGATGTCATAATGTGTGCTTGAATTACTATGTTGTTTTAGGTGTAGACCTCTCTATGCCATATATGTTATGAATTATATAAAATATGAAGTGTAACATGTTTAGTAAATATAGGAGTAGAGTTATCATTAAATGAAATTTGGATTTGGACATTTATATATTAAATTACTATGTATGTTCTAACATATTAATCAAATTGATAGCTAAATTAGTATGGGCATGTTAATGATAGTTATTTAAAAAATAGAATAAATTATATTGAAGAATATCTATGTTGATTATATTATAATCAAATGTGATTTAACATAATAATGGGGACAAGAACTAATTAAGGGTTAATTACCCTAAAAATAGATAACTAATGGATTGGTTTGCCTAAATCTCTAAACCAACTCATATCTCAACTAATTGATTAGATAACTTGACTAAATAAATCCGGTGACATAGAAACCTAGGAAAATTGCTTATTCATAACCTGGGTTTAATGTGTGCAAATGAGTTAGTCCTAAATTAGGATTTGAGATAAGTAATTAGGTAACCAATAAATGTGTTTGTGTGTGTGTGTGTGAGGGTTTGGTTTCATTGAAAAAACCAAAAAATCCTTAAAATCCTCAAATTAAAGGAAGGAAAAAGGGGGGAAAAAAGAAAACCCAAAGACCAAGCTTCATATTCTTCAGAAAATGCCTTCGCATTTTATTCTAACATTTACTTATTATATTACAATACTGGTCATGCTTTATCAAAATATCACAAAACATGGCAGTAAATTACAAAGAAGCAATTTACTCTTTTCCATGGCAACAGCGGTGGTTCCTATCATTTATCTCATTTACGGGCCTTAACCTTTCGACTTCATGGGTATGTTCGTAGAAAGTTCAAACTAAGTGGATAATTACGCCTTTTTTTTAATCATTTCTTTTTATACCTTTATGCTTCTCTCGGTTTGGAAATTCAGATTGGTATCCAAATGAGGTGTAAAATGTTAATTGTTATCCAATAATTCAAGTAATATATTGGTAATTGAGGTCTGAAAGAATATTTTCAATAAAAAAAAAAATCAAATCTTTATGAAAAGGACATGATCCTATTATAAACAATCAACTTATCCCGCCATCCGCACCTTTTTGTTTATCCAATCTTTTGGGCCATCCATGAAATTAAAAAATGGAAACGATTCTTGTCCTACTATCTTATACGGTACTGAATCAAGTTGGAGTAAACAAAATGATGATAAGCTTAAATGTTTTTCAGTAGAAACTTTGGTGTAACTTACCAGATCACACGAGACCAAACAAAACACATCAAAACACAGCACAACATCTTTATCATCTTGAAACCTACGAAAGCGGGAAAGATCACATGAATTGAACGAGAAATCCAAACTGAAGTAACGTACGCCCCCCTCAGTTCAATTGTCGCAAAACAAATCCTGTATAATTAAATGCCTTGTCAAAAGTCCCGGTCAAGGGGGCCGGAAATAGTTTTCGGAGAACATGCTTAATGAGATAATTAGCGAATTTGCGAGTTTTATTATATTAAGGTCATTAGACCAAAGTGCATGGCTCTTTCCATGTGCAATAAATTCAAGTGGAGAAAAAGAGCATGGAATGCCAAAAAGTACGGCATATGTAACGCTCTCGTCGTATGTACGTCGTTCAGCTGAACTTTAAGGGGAACCATTTTGCTAACTATATTTTAAGGGGGTGAATGTAGTGTCATTCCTTCATAATACTAACTTATGTTTCAAATTTTTATGAGGGAATTCGGTAAAATTCTGTCTTTGAAAATGAGAACTTGAATTCTATATATTTGTCACGATTCACCCATTGAATTTATCTACTAGAATTTCCCATGATGTACACTCATAAATATTAACTTTTAGTTTACATCATTATAATAGCAATCCCATCGTCATTATATCTTATAAAAAGTTATAATGTCGTTTAACAACATTCTTTTTATTTTAAAAAAATATTCAATAATTATTCATTATTCAAAAATCCATCAATAGCAATTCAATGTCAAAATTGATATTTAACCTAAAATATCTATTTAAATAAGAAAATTAATAAATAAGAACCTTATTAAAACTCTTTCCATTATACAATAATAACAATTTTGCTACAATATAATATATTTAGTAAAGTGAACAGGCAATAACTAACTCAGATATGACAAAAACAAAGCATAGATTTGTTGCAAACATAGAAAAATTGATTGAGCATTATTATAAACAAATGATATTAAAATAATATAAATAAATGAAAGCTATATCTTGTTCATATACAAACATAGAGAAGTCATGATGTAGTTATATCCCTTTAATAGTTTCGTGTTTCTTATTATTACTCATGTCAATTTTTTTTTTCCTTTTATGAGTGGTTAGTTTTTTCTGTTCTTCAAAATGTATGATTTCTGTTGATGAAGAGCTACTAAAACGAATAATTGCCTCTAACAAAAAATACAACTTATAGTTTCTTAATTTTTCATCAAAATTCTATTCAAGAGATTCTTGGGTACATTAGTTAATGTTTTGACAAATTTCTAAGTAAGATTATACCAGCATAAGTCAATAACATGCATGTGCCCCAAGCACACATATGTATCATTATTATTTTACAATGTGGTCACAACATGGGCTTTTGGGTTTGACGTGTTACATATACTCCATACTATTGATAATCATTTTTTGGTGCATATATCTCGGGCATAACACGTATCTGCGATTGTTTTTTTTTTTTTAAATTATATAAATACAAATTATATAAAAATAAATATCAAATTAAAGTCATTATGTCACATATTAGAATAGAGATATCTCAATTTTTATACATGTTGCATATATAAGAGGCAATACGGCGACTTACCTGCTCAAAGTTGTAGAAGCGAGCGTATCACACATTGGGCGTCTGATACAAGTTTGGCCATATAGCGCACATTCATCAGCGATACACGTATAATTATGTGTATCGCTCATTGGACATGCAATACAGGTCTAAAAAGTGGAAAATTCTTTGACCCACTATTAATTTTGATGGGACTAATCCATCACCATCGATCAACTCACACCATACCCAACTGTGATTGAATCCCTCAATAATTAATATTTCATTTGCTATATTAATTTGAATGGTTAGATTATTGATGGGACGGTTCCATCGACGAGACTATAGAAACTCTCCCAAAGTGTATGCAAGCCCAACATGCAATACACATGCAATTAAAAAAAAAAAATTATACCGCATCTTTAAAGTGCAATACAACAACACTATTTTTATAATTTTTTTTTCACAATTTGATTTTATGAAATTTTTTAAAAGTATATTATACATATAATATTCTCATACCTGTAGAATAATCAACAATCACACCATCGCTAAATTAGGCTCATTTGGATTGAAGTTATCTATGTAGTGGCTTTTCGCTCTTTCTATTTCCCCTCACCAACAACCCCCACCCCTTCGGGCTTATTTGGTTTTCGTAATTTATAATTTTATTTTTTAATATTTCTACCACTTGGTACCTATTCATTAGTTGTCTTATCCCTTTGTATATATATATATATATGTATGTATGTATATATACATATATCATATACCACTTCTAACTTTCCATCGATAAGACAATTTGATAGAGAGGTGAGGGCCATTTTATTGGAATATAAAGTATATTCTATCCTGCATAATCCTTAAATTTTAAGAGGGTATTAATGGTTCATAGATAATAGCTTTTAATACTTTTTATAATTTTCATAACTATCTCATAGGATAGAAGCACAGAATGCAACATCAACATATCTTATACCTGCTTTAAAATTTATATTTAATGTAATAATTAGATATCGACAGGAAGGGTATGAACTAGGACTCACCCCGAACCGTCCCTACCAGTTTTAAACCAGAATTGGACCGTGAAGGATAGTTATGAACCGCTAGTGAACTGCTGGATCTAGCGGGTTATGGGTTCACAATGGTGAACTTAGCGGTTGTTCGAGTTATGGAACCATCACCTATGAACCATGACCTAGCTATTCCAACCAGGATCCGCTTACTTAAAAAAAAAAAAAAAAAGGCCAAAACAAAAACAAACAAAAGGAGCCACTATTTCAAAAAGTAATGTCCCTGTTATTAATTGGAAAGATTCCTACTGCAACTAGTTCAGAAATATAATTATTTGGCATCTATTTTCAATCTATCAGTGTAAGTAATTTATACGTATTAGTTAGCATGAATTTTGAACCGTGAAAAAATATAGCACTAAACAACTTAATGATTTCAATTCGGTGTAAAGATAAACAACTTGCCCTGAACGATATTAGATGCGGGTAATTTTAATTCAGTGTGTTGAAAAATTTTAACCTGTCATAAATCTTACAACTTGATGCACTTAAAGTTACAAGGAATGAAGGCTAAAAATTAATGATTTCATTTTCAAAAATATCAAATATTCCTCTATGTGTTGTTAAATTTCCGATTCCTCTACTTCCACCTCTACATTAGTACGCACTCGTTACACAAAAATTCAAATATCTGGTAGTGGCTCCTTTTTTTTTTTTTACTATCTCATATGAGAGGGTTACTCGCTCATACTTATTTCCTATTATTGTTCTTAATTTTTTTATATCTCTAATCCTATCTCTATATTACTACATAGTTGGTATATAAACAAAAATTCTGAATTTTTTTTTATTTGATGGCTCATAAAAAAAATCTAAAAAAAAAAAAAAACAAACTGAAGGGAAAATTGCCTAAGTATTAGCAACAGCCTACTATTAATATAGACAAGGATGCGAACTGCTTGACTTTAATGAGCCACAGGTGTTTGACCCTAAATTTACACCTAACTAATTCCTTCTAATTCCATCGAGTTTTGAGACATTCAATCCTGATCACCATCAACAAAGGGATGATGACAACAGCTCCCAAAATCAGAAGGTGGAACCACTACCACAACATGAAACCAAGGATTATGGTTGTTCGGGTGAAGAAACACACCCTTTCATCGAGGCAAATCTATCCACCAATGTACTTTGACCATATAAGTCTAATATGTCTAGTAAACATTTTAGGAAGGTCGAAGGGGCGGACAGGAAGACTATGGCATATTGCAATTATTGTAATACAAAGTATGCATTATCGAAGGGAGATGAATATGATAGTCTTTCCAAACATCTCAAGTCGAAGCATCCTAGTGAGTATGATACGGATCTATTACAGCAATAAATATCATGGTTTGGTTCGAAGAAAGAAGCAAGGTTGTTGTAATTTAAGGAGGAACCGTATCCTGATGCTCTAGTGCAAATGATAAGCGGGTTGCATTTGGGTTTTAATGCTTGCAAAAATGCAGATCTTATTTATTGCCATCAGGAAACTCTACAGCCACAAGCTCCTAAATAGAGTGCTTCGATAATAAAACAACATTATCTAAAAATGCACCAAAGGGGTAAGGTGCAGCCCAAGCTATTTTCGTTGAACTCAATATATGTGTCTCCATCTACTTCGACATTTGGATTGACAAATGGGGTGAAAGTTCCTACATGGGGATTACATCTCATTGGATTGATCGACACTAGATAATGCATAAGAGATTGATTGCCTTACGAAAATTGGAAAGATCCTATATGGTATAAATCATATATGTAACAATATGAACAATTCTTGTTGCATACAATTTGACCTAAAAAAATTCGATAGGTTAAGATAATGCTGTAGCAAATACAACCAGTATTTCTAACCTACAATCGTTATATGAGCCAATGCTTAGGGGAACCTTTTTTCATATAAGATATGCATGCCATACCTTAAATTTATGTGTGAAGGATGGAATGGAATCTTTAAAAATTCGTACATCTCCGATAAAAGTTATGGTTGACTACATTATGGACCATCCATCAATTAACAAAGAATTATGAAAATAGTATGGTATGCATGGTCAAAAACCAAAAATATTCAAAGAAAGATGTGTAACACTAGTGGAAGTCAACTAGCACGATACCATACAAGGAACTGCTTTGTAGCTTCACCATTTCACATGTACCAAACATAGCACTGTATCCCAATGAATGGATTGTCCACACCAACTTGTTAGAACTGTTGAAGGTCTTTTATGACTGCACAAATGTTTTCTCCTATTTGTACAACCCCAGTGTACATCTGTAACACCCTAAATTTAGGGTCATTTACAACCTACCACATGTACATATCATATATAAACACGCAAAGGCTTAAAACCTGCTATAATAGCAATATACATGATAAATACTCTAAAGTCACTCATGAATTAATAACTCCAAAATTCATAAATTTACATACTTGTAACCATAACCAGCTACATAAGTATCTACTTATATTTCTTGAAATTTCATCTAATCTTTACCATACTAATTTACAAGAATTATAGTTATCTCTACAAGTTATTAAAAGTAAAATAATAAACACCTACTATCCTTCAAGCTAACCACTTTACTTTTCTACTATCTCTATCCATAATTTAGAGGATCTTCATTTCTAGCGATATTCCTAGCCCCTCTACCATAAGCACTTAACGATCAATGGTCAACATGCACGTCACTTATACTTGAAAGAGAAAAGAGTGAGCTGAAGCCAATACAGTATATGACAAACACACACACATGATTTACAAACATACATTCACATACAAACCTAATATTAATGCAACAACCAATGTTTTATTATCTTTGATTTAAGCCGAGCAAACAACATAGGGATAACGCAGTATCCCACCATACATAAATATAATATATATATATTATATATGATGTTTGGTACTCCCCAACATCCAAGAGTTTAAACATGAATATTGGGTACACCCTAATATTCCTAAAACTAAAACACCTAAATCTACCCATCACTAGCAACCACACACAAGCAACAAACACAATATCAAAGTTGGATGGTTAATTAGTCCATTTAAGTTTCTATTTTAAACAAGCACAAGTAACAAACAAGGTATGCATGTACCTAGAAGTAGTTTCATTTCAAACTAGCATCTACTACCTTGAGTACAAATAATTAGATTGTTTAAAATCTTCCCTTTGTCTTACTTAAACTCTCGTTATATTCTTATTGTTCTAGGTTCTACATCGTTATAACTTGGGTCCTAAAGTCTTAAAGTAGACTTGGATTATGGAATAAGAAGATTTGACGAATATAGTTATGTTTAGGCTAGAAAAGAATGATTTTCAAGGAGTTATAACATGTCTAAACTAGTATAAAAGTGGTTATAGGGTCAAGCATCACTTGGGTAGAGAAGATATGTCATAAAACGGTCCATGGGTAGATACACGGGTGATACACAACTATTACACAGGGGGAACACGACTTGATTTATCTCTCTGTGTTCTTTTTCGAGCAAAGTTTCAAAAAAATACAGAAAGAAACACGGCTAAGAACACGATATCGTGTTGATGTGGTCTTCTTTTGAGAATCTTCTATTATGAAAATACAGAGAGAAACAAAACCAGATACATGTAGTCGTGTCCCAGATGTGCTTTTCTAAAAAAACACGAATCATCTTCTAGTCGTGTACTTCTAAAAACACATCTCTTCTATGAATTTTAACTTGTTTACAACTCGAAACCCAATTTTAATCATTCCAAACAAATTTTCATTACACTAAACACCGTATAACATAACTTTGGCCCGTTCTACTAAAGTTAACACTCTAAAACATCTTTGTACTTCTTTATATTTATAGCAAAAGTTCACTTATAGAAACTAAACCCCTAATTACATATTTTTCCATGAAAAATAACATTCAATAGGTTGAAACACTTTAAAATCTTTACCTTTCCAAAAGTTTCTTTAATGCTTTCATCAAGTACACCATCTCCCTTCTTCACCTTCAAATATTCCTCCGCGAGTTACTCTTTAAATATTTCCTTCTCCTCTTTAAGTGTCAGTGTTGTTGATTTTGTTTAGATTTCTTTAAGAATTCATGTGCTTTTACTAAGAGGGATCAAGAAAAGTTTCTACATGTAAGGGAAGAAAGAGAGGTTTCTGTAGAATATGATGGAGGTTTTCTCCTGACATCAGTATAGATTAACTTTGGGGTATTTCAACATCTCTTTTTACTAGAGGCCTGCAACATCATCGAGATGCTTCACTAGGTAAGATCTAATCCAATTTTGTAAGTGTGTGTTAACAATATGGCAAGCAAGTGGTTGGAGTATTATAGGAAAATTCCTATGGTATATAACGTAGCATGGTTGTTGGACCCACGCAACAAAGTGGAGGGATTTTGGAAGGTTCTATACTATTATTATGAATATGTGAACAAGTTGTCAGACACTCAAGACATTTATACAATTTCTACTAGTAATGTCGTCAAAGAGACAACTAATATACTATTTAACTTATATTCCCAATTTAGTACCACAGATGGTGGACAGATACCCACCAGTCCAGCAACCCCTGTTAATGCTCCAACATCAACCATTGTAGAGAAGCTTGGAGTGATGCTCTAGCATGGTGGTTCAAAAAGTACCGCGGCATTAGCGGAATTAGATCAAATTCAAAGATTGACAAGTACTTAAACACGACATTTGAGTTTAGTGACAAGGTAGACGCATACAATTTTGACATCCTAGACTGGTGAAACGTCACAAGGAGACATTTCCAATATTATCTTGAATTGCTCGACCAGTACTGGCTACACCCACTTCGACTATGGCAATTGAGCAAGCTTCTAGCATGGCAAGGTAGCAGCTGGATGAGCATAGGTTCTAGTTTGGACCAACGACGGTTGAGGTATTAGCTTATAACCATGATTGGACTCATATAAAATGATGACAACAAGACTTGAAGGACTACTCGAGCGAGGAGAACAAATATTTCGTTGACTTCAACTCCTCCGTGAGGAACACAGCTACCACCTCATTGAGACTAGTCCAACCAATGAGTATTGAGTTTACATTTAATTGTTTGTTATCATTCTAACATAGGTGTTAATGTTGTAGTCTGGGTCAATAAACTATGTCATTATGGTTAGTTATTTTTGTTGTGTTAGTTTGTGTGTTAATGTTATAACGGAGGTAAGATGTAATGCCCTCGCCCACTGGAATGTAATCGTCAACGTTTGGATATATGTTAATCTACCAGTGTGTTTGTTAATAATGTTGTTTATGTGCTAACCATTATTTTTCATTGAAATAATTGTGAATATATATTTACAATATAGTTAACATAAATATCACTTTGGAACTTCTAAATTCGTAAATTGTAAAAAAAATAAAATAAAATTGCGGTTCATGGTTCTCCTTGGAACTGTGAACTGTCTCGACCTTGGCGATTTCGGTTCTAGTTCCACGAAAAGTGAAACCATCGCTTGATGGTTTCGATTCGGGCTAGAACTGACACGAACCATGCCGACCTCTAGTAATAAGGTCAGTCTATAAAAATAAAGTTTCTTAATTAGTAATACTAAATATAAAATATGATATTATTAACTTAACACATGCTCAAAATCCAAGTTGGCATCCGCATGCGAGCACATTCCGCATGAGGCAATGATCTAAAATTTGGCAGCTTTGATGGCTTTATATATCTTTTAATGCCGATCGAGTCGCGGACCATGCATGGGCTGGTAAGAGAGGAGAGGCGGAGGGAGAGAGACCAGATGGAAGATCTATAAGTCAGCAAAAGAGCCTTGCTCTCACGAACGGCCAAGACCCAAAACACACATGAAGCCCATGTTAATATGGTGTTCTAAAAATAGATATTTGCCGATCTAATGGTTGATATCGCCTCTGTTGTTCTTGGGTCTAGGGTTCGGTTGGATTTATCCTTTTTTTTTTTTTTTTTAATTCAGATTCTATTTGTATCTACTATCTAGTCCATCACTAATTTGCATCACTTGAAAACCAAGTATTTGGGAAGTATCTAATGAGGTGAAATGAAACACTATTATAAAGAAGGGGCTACTGAGGTGCCCTTTTTTTTTTTTTTTTTTTTTTAGAAAATAGCCTCACTAGACTAGAATAGGTGAGTGTACTCACTTGGAGGACTCGTCTATCATGTTTAGTCAACGTGTGGGCAACATGAGACTTATCTCTAACTAGGATAAAAAAAAAGATAATCTCACTGCATAGAGTCTCGCCTCAAATTGAGTTTTTTTTTTTTTTAACTTGTTGATATACTAAAATTAATTAGTTATTATTAATATTATTATATTTATATAATATAATTTTACATGTATTTATTAATAATATTATATATTTATTTATCATAATTTTAATATTATATATTATATGTTTATTAGCAATAAAATATAATTAATAGCGAACACAAGACAATAGGCACCTAAAATGCTCTAAGAAGTAGCTCCTTAAATTCCATTAAAAAGCCAAATAAAGCTGTTTAATATCTACAATATCACATAAATAGGAAATTATTAGTTATTTTGAGTGGAAGAAAAATCAAATACAAGCCAATATGCACCTAAAAACAAGAGAAATTTTAGGAGAAAATGAAGAGAAAGGTCGTTTACACAGGGGAAAGGAGAGGTGCTAGAAGGTATCACAATTAAATTTGAGAAGGCAGAAACTTTTCTCTCTTTTAAGGATATAACGAGTCTTGTTGCTAATTAAGATAAAGAAATGATTCTCACTTTACTATCCAAGTCAAGGGCGAGACTTGGTTAGTGAGGTGAGACTTGTCTTTTTATCCTAATCGACAGCAAGAGATAAGTCTTGCCTCATATGAATGCCACTCTTTTGCATTTTTTTTTTCTTTTTTTTGGCTAGTGAAAGTAAATTGGCATGTGATAAGATTTTGTGTATTTAGGGTCTATCTGGATAGTATGTTTTTCATCTATATCTGTATCTGTATCGAAACGATATGTGTAAATATATCTGATTTGCATCTATTTTTATCTATATTTGATTTATTTGATCTTTTCATAAGAACAACAAACTTTTTTTTATCTGTATCTATTCTTGATAAACAACTTGTTAGAAAAAAGTTAAAAAAAAGTTTCTAATTCTTAATTTATTACTGATTATTCTTTTTTCCTTTTCTTTTTTTTTTTTAAGCATGAATGATTGTGAAAGTTACATTATATGCTTATCATGTGCTTGTAGTGTGAGAATAAACAATCTGAATAAGTCTAGAGTCAAGTATTACATTTCAAAATAAGTGGTCAAGTTCCTAAATAAAGTAATTAGGTTCCAAAAGCCTTCCCTTAATAGTTAGTGAAAATATATTTGTAGTTACCCACAAGCTTTGGACACTATTGGATTTGTAGACTATTAGTTAAGGAACAAGATTAATTAGAGTTTAGTAACTGGAATATGCCAAATAAAAGAAGGAGGAAAAAAATCCAATTAAAACCTAAGTATTTTGAGTAGGATTAAAATTAGGCAAAACAATTTTGATGCATTTTATTTCAAGCTTAACAATTCAAAACTCTCCAAATCATTCCAAATTAGATTTAATTACTTTGTCACCCAAACAAAATTATTTGTTGATTTGAGTCTACCTTATGAATTTACCTCATTCAAATTTCTTTATATACAATGACGTACATGCACATAGTTTAATTGGTTTTTGTGTCAAATAAAGGAGTATATTTTATATTATTTATAAGGTTACATAAACGTGTATAATATATACATATAATTTTTCCTTTGCTTTTCTCTATATATAATATTTGATTATCCTTCGCTAACTGCTAAGTGCATCATGTAACTGCTAACTAGTGAGAGGAAAAACTTTCTTCCTGATCTATGTAGCATATATTAGCATTATCAAAGATAGTGCAAAGCTTAAAGTGTAAGCACAAGATACATATATATATATATATATATGTATATATTTTCTCTCTTTCAACAAGTAAACACAAGATTATTTCAGTACATAAAACTGTCAAGACTAACATAAGGGGAAAAAAAAAAAAAAAGAAAAGGAAAAAGATCCCAACCCATCAACAATTAAATCAATCTGGATTTAAAGACTTTTGATGTGAAAGTAAAATAACACAATCTTCATCTTCTTCCATGTTTTTTACACTTCAAATTATTTGTCATTATATGACTTCAAACACCTCCCTTTCACATTGCTTTTGATCTTACGTACCCAGTAGGTTAAAAGCTCATCTACTGCAGAGGCACCGCATCGGTGGTTCATCATCTGCTTGAGATGCTATAGCTAGTGCATCTATAAACTTTGCTCGCGTGTAATAATAATTGGATTATTGACTTACGCTAACTTAATTGCTAAGATATCATCATGAATTTATCAATTTCTAAAGTTCACATGAATCGCTAGTTGCCCTGAAAATTTCAAATAAAACGATAAGTTTTCAATTGACGATCTATTCTTACTTATGATGAGATGGACTAATGACACGACAATGAGTATAGGCTGATTGAGTGTGATGTCTATGACGATCCATAAAACTTTCCGCTGTATACTATTAAGGGTCTGTTTGGATTGTCTGTTTTTCATCTGTATCTGTATCTTTTTTAAAATGATATGTGTAAATATATCCGATTTACATCTAAATTTTATCTATATTTATTCTATTTGATCTTTTGATAAGAACTGTCAACTTTTTTTATCTATATCTATTTCTTAATAAATAATTTATTAGCAAAAAGTTTGAAAAAGTATCTGTATCTGCCGAAAAAAAGCCAAAACAAACAGACCCAAATATACTTGATTTAGACCTATAAACTATCTTTTGAGATTATATCGGCTTCATTTGTTATCCGGCACTCAGCCGGTGACGGACATTTTTATAAATTTTTTTAATAAATTTTCGATTAAAAAATACATATAGATAAATAAAAAATATATGACAGTTCTCGTTAAAATATTAAATAGATCAAATACAAATAAAATATAATTATAAATCAGACATTTTTATATATTAAATTTAGATACTGACACAAATACAAATGAAAAAAATACAATTCAAAGGAATGACCATTCCACCGGCTTTGTTATAAGCTTTTCAGCGACCGGCCCATTTCACTAGACTTTTATTACTTTAGGCCTATAGGCTGAAAACCTTATTATGAACATTATTATTATTATTTTTTTTTGCCAACACCTTATTACGAACTTTACATGGTATCTTTAGGGTTTTTTTTTTTTTAATTTTTTTGTCAAATTTAACTCAAAATATATCAATCTATCCAATTTCAAAATTAACTAGTTTTTTTATAAATTAAAAATGAATAATCTAATAGTTATATAATAACAAATTCCCTCTTGTTTTATTAAAGTAAAATATGAGATAGCTTGTTAGTTACCTATAAGATATTGAGACATAATATATCCAAATTGATGTTAACTACTCATTAGTTATTTTGGTATTACGAGTGGGGAAAATTATATAGTCCTATCATTTTTTTAATATGACTATTTTATTGGTTTAGATTATCTTCAATTTTTTTTTCTTTTTTTTTTGGCCATCATCTGTAATTGTTATTGTAATATAAAGATAAATGATTTATAATGAATGACAAAAGTATCATTTGATTTAAAATAAAAGGGTTTTATGGTCAGCCCTAATTTATAATTATATATTTTATTAAATGATAGACACGTGACACAAGATGAATGGGCACAGCTATAAACTGGCACATAATATATATCCAAATTGATGTTATCTACTTATTAGTTATTTTGGTATTACAAGTAGGGAAAATTATATAGTCCCGTCATTTTTTTTACATCGTCTACAAATAAGATATAATTTAGATTTTAGCCTCTAATATTCTAACTCCTACATTTTTATTTTCCATGTGTCTTACTAATTAATTTATTTATATTATTTGGTTACTTATGATTTATATAATTGGTAAATATTAATTAAAAGCATATGACGAATAAAATTTTATGTCTTACATTGGGATAAAGTCTAATATATTATTATAGTTGAAGATAATTAAAAAAAATGAGATTAGTCATAATTATAATATTATAATGGATGAAATCCCTTTCTTCCTATAAGTTTTACATGTTTATTTGGTAAATGATTAATTTTAAATATTGTTGTTTATATTTTCATTAGTGATAAGAAATACGTAATTGGAGTTTTTTGATAGAATATATTATTTTATTTTATGAATAAAAATGACTCAAATCGTAAACTGAACCATTTTTTTTTGTTCAAAAAATTATAAATTGAATCGATGGTTAGGTTCGAATTTAAAATAAAAATCGAATCGTAAAATATGATGTAATTCTGTTCAAGGAGCAAACCGAACTGAACCGTATCGTGCACACCCCAAGTAGATACTACAGATGAGCTTTTATGGCATAGATGGCTGTTAAAAGATATGAGTGTGGTGCATTCTAATTCTACTACTCTTTCTTATCATAATCAAAGTGCAATACAAATTGCTCATAATGATGTCTTTCATGAACGTACAAAAAAAATCAAGATAGACTGTCGTTTCATCCGACATCACATTCATCAAGAAACTATAAAACTTCAATTTGTTAAATCTGCTGATCAGGTTACTGACATTTTCACTAAAGCACAACTGCCTGGCCACTTTCAGGACTTGGTATCCAAACTCGATATGGTTTCTCTACAACCCTCTTGAGTTCGTGAGGGGACGTTATGATCATGATTAGTTATTGAAGTAAATTAATTAATGTATAATATTGACGAGTCAAAATAGGAATAAATGTAAATTAATGTATAATATTAACTAGTCAAAATAGGAGTCAAAATAGGGATTTCTTTCCTTTTTTAGTCCATTCAAGCATGTAATATATGTATCTCTACATATCAATGAAATATACAAGAAATACATTTTTTTATCAAGTTTAAATTGAATTGCCTTTTGGTTTATGCCAACTAGGTTGTTTTGAAGTTTTTGGTTATTACATGATATTTACAAGTATCCCTATATGTGAGATTTTGATGATATATTGTATCTAATTTGTAGATTAGTTGAATAATAGTTTTGGCGTGTCCATATCAAGTAATGATACGTGGTAGGTTATAATGCCTTCAGATTAGGGCATTACAATTATTGCAGCACTGATATACTTAATTATCACATACTATATTTATTTTGATGATATGATTAACTGAATATTACCTTTTAACAAGAACAGAAAAGTTTCTTATGGGTAGATATAATGTGATTAATTTTACTCATGGTACATAAACTTTTCTATTTTAACAAAAATATACATAAATAAAATTTTCTTACAAGAAAATATCTAAACTTTTTTACTCTTTTACTCATAGTACCTTTGGATAGATTCCATCCATTTTTTCTATCCAACTATTGATGTAGTAAGCAGATCCGATTAAAATATTATTTTTTTTCATCCATGTTGGCTTTTTAAATCTTATTATTATTATTATTTTTATTCTCTTTATTATTATTTTTGCAAATTTTGATTCTTTTTTTAATCTGTTTTAGTGTTTGGTTTAACAAGAATAAAAAAAAGCCATTAATTTCGTTGTTTGATAAAAAAGATCAGGACTTTATGACAAAATTGCTCAAGGACTTGGGGTACTTCATTTATCTAAAATGGTTTTTTTTTTTTAGATTATTGATTTATTGGTGGTATGTCAATCTAATTAAGGATTAATCTCATTATGGATTAATTTATGTGTTTGTATTCGTGTTTTAGATACATTTTTTTATTTAAAGAAGAATAAGGCAAGAAGGAGGAGAGAGAAGAAGCAACAACCCATAGGAGAACGAAAAAATATTTAATCAGATTTGCTTACTCCATCAATAGTGGAATAGAAAAATAAATGAAATCCGTTCTGAGATACCGTGCGTGAAAGGGTTAAAAAGTTTAGGTATTTTTCTATAGGAAAATTAACATGAATATCATATCAACGGCTCATGTTATTCTTAAGGGTGATAAAATCATCAAATAATTAATATTTATTTATTTTATAGTTAGAGTAATGATTAATGGTCCGTCAATAGACAGTAGAGTTTCTTTTTAGTAATTATATGTTGTTTCCGAATTAATTGGTGTCAAGGAATTCTTTACCATATAGTCAATTAGTCATAGCCAGCCTTTATTCAGCGTTCCATAGGAATACAAAATTTTTAATTAACCATAAAACGTCAAAAAATCACCTTTTAGTTTTCAGCAAATCCTCTAGAGCACAGGCAAGACAAAAAAAAAAAAAATTGGCGGTGCCTTTTACGCGCTCTCACTATACAAAATTCACAGAATCCCATTACCGTTGTTGTCTCTTTCCTTTTTCTAGCCGTTGGAACTCACTCAGTCACACCAGTCCTGCATCGATCCATCGAACGACCTTCAGTTGACGCCACTGGTACCCACCTATAAAATTATATTATAAAAAATAAAATAAAACAAAAAGCAAATCTCCACTTTCCACTCAAGGGTAGATTAAACAAAGCAAAGCACTAAGCACACCATTGCACTCTCTACATTTACCATAATTCCTCATCCTTTCTAAGGGCTCTTACGTTATTTCATCAAACCAAAAAAAAAAAAGGTACTCCCAAACGGATAGATAGTCCAAGTCATACCTTGCCCTCTTTTACTTGGACCCTTTTTCTGAGCGTAATAAAAGAGTGTCCTATCTTGTCTATAAGCGTGTTTTTTCATAGCAACACTATCGTCTTCTCTCTCCGGCTTACAACACCCCATAAGACAGCACTAAAGACGTTTGTTTTCCGTGAACTTGTCCTGTCTGGTTCTCTCTCTATTAGGTGTTGTGTAGAATGGGTGAGAGTAAAGATGAAAGTGAAACCCTAGAAATGAAGAATGGTGAAATGGGTAATGAGGGAGGAGGAGGAAGAAAAGAGAGAGTAGAGATTGATACATCGGCACCCTTTGAGTCGGTGAAAGAGGCGGTGAGTCGATTCGGTGGAATCGGATACTGGAAACCCTCTTCTCATAAGCCAACTCAGCCTTCTCAGGTATATTATATATTAAAAAGAATGATCCATTTTGCTTGTTTCTTTTTACGATGGATTTTGGGTCACATTTTGCTTGATATTTCATGTTTTAAAGGGAAAGCTCCTGTTTTTAATGGTTTAGGCTTTTCTTCTTCTGCTGATTTTTATTTCGCCTTTTATTTTAATAGTAATGTTGTGTTTGAACTTTGCCATTTTCAGTTTTTGATTTTAAATTTTTAATTTTTCTTCATGGTGGTTACGCCTGAGTTTTAATGGCGAGGGTTTAAGACTTTAATCTTTATGGATCATTTAATTTTAAGATGCGTTAACATGGTAATTAAATGCTCGTTTTATATAACAAGTTTGTGATTTGGTTCTTACATCAGAAAATTGGAGGGGAAACAATTTTTAATTGTTGATACTAAAAATAAAGTGGTTGATTTGGAAGCACGGGCTGTCTGCAAATGCGTACTGGCACTTGATTAAAGGGAAGAAAAAGGAAATCTTTTTGTTTTTCAGATTACAAGTTTCGAACCAAATACAAATAACTGCTCAAGGTGTTACTATTATTTCCCTTTTCTAAGTAAACATGAGAATATGGTGTAAGATGTTTTGAAAGATTGGACATTTTGTGTCTAAAGACTTTTTGTGTTTCATGCGCTAATGCAAATGGACGAAGAGCAAGTATTTGCACACGGTGGAAAATCATGGATATTGTACTTTGATACGATGCATAATGTTGCATGTAAGGTGTGTCTCTAAGCTATGTATCAATTTTTAAGAAATCAATCAAATTAACTCTGGGAAATAAGACGCGGTAATATAATAGCATATTTGTATCATATTGTGTTCATTTTTTAACTAGTTTTGCTCATTTCGCTTCATAAAATGTATGCACTTACCGCATATTTCAGCAGAAGTTGAACATATGCTTTCTCGTATGCTTTCTTTCTTTGCATATCCCCAGAATGATGTATTTTGGTTCTTCCCAATAGCAATTCCTATTCTTCTTATTGTTTCTCGATTTCCCCCAGGAGGTGGAAGAAGTGGATGTAGAGAAACTGGAGGAACAGGCTGCGGAGCTGGAGAAAGCTCTTATTGTGAAGGAGAGGGAAACATTGGATGTCTTGAAAGAGCTGGAATCGACTAAGACGCTTGTTGATGAACTTAAGGCAAAGCTGCATAAGGAAACGTCCGAAATTGCTGCAACACTTGCAGCTAATACCCAAGACAGGCACGTGGATCCTGTGGTGGATGAAGCAGAAAAGGAAAACCGTTGTGATAATGTTCAACAACACAAGGCGGGAGATTTAAGTGCTCTACTATCCTCAGCTCCTGGTTTAATCTTAATGGAATTGAAGCAAGCTAAGTTGAACCTTAACAAAACAACTAATGATCTTGCTGATGTTCGAGCTTCTGTTGAGTCATTTAACAGAAAACTTGAGAGGGAAAGAATCTCACTCGAGAAGACCCGGGAGAGGTTATCTCAGAATTACTCTAAAATATCCTCACTCGAGGAAGAGCTCAGCCAGACAAAACAAAAACTGCAACTAGCCAAAGATGCAGAAAATATCAGTGATGGCACTTCTGCGATGACAAGAGAGCTCCATCGTGTTAGTTCTGAGGCAGAGCAGTACAGGAAAGTTGGAGAAGCAGCAAAGTTGGAGGTTCAAAGAGCACTGTCTGAGATTGAAAACACACGGATGCGGATTACAACTGCCGAGACTAGGTTGATTGCAGCCAAAAAAATGAAGGAAGCTGCTAGAGCGGCTGAAGCTCTTGCATTTGCAGAGATTAAGGCTTTATCAAATAGCAGGTATCCCTCAGGTGATGTTATGCAGGATCCTGAAGGAGTTACACTTACCTATGAGGAGTATTCTTCTCTGGCAAACAAAGCCCGTGAAGTAGAAGAGCAATCTAATAATACTGTTGCTGATGCAATGCTCAAAATTGATGAAGCAAATATTTCAAAGATGGAGATATTGAAGAAGGTAGACAAAGCTACAGAGGAGGTCAAAACAAGTAAAATGGCATTAGAAGAAGCTCTAGATAGAGTGGAGGCAGCCAACAGAGGAAAACTTGCAGTTGAGGAGGCCCTCCGCAGATGGAGGTCTGAGAACGTTCGGAAAAGACGATCTGTTCACAAGACTACCAAGTTCAAAAATTCTTGTCCTTCTCACAGCAGGAGAGAATCTTGTCTTGTCGAATTAACTGGACCAGAATTGGTTAGTGAAGAATCAATGCCCACCCTAAAGACGACCCTGTCGATTGGCCAAATACTTAGCAGGAAACTGCTTCTAGCTGAAGAGTATGAATCGGGTACATTGAACCGAAAGCAAACCGCAAAGAAGAAAGTTTCACTTGGGCAAATGCTGGGTAAGCAAAAGGGTGATATGCCCTCTACCTTTCAACAGACGTCCGAAAGGGAAACTAGCCGAGGGAAGTTTAAGAGGAAGAAGTTTGGATTTGCCAAAATATCATTGCTGCTGGCAAAGCAAAGTAAGAAAAAGAAGCAGTGCTAGAATGTAGAGTAGGTTGCTGAGATTAGTTGAGTGCTAACTCATTGTCTTTCTTTAATTTAATTGATTAGTTTGGCATAACTTTGGTTTTAATTTTTAGCCATCTCAATCCCAACCTTCTTTGTGTGTTGATCTGGATATGGTTTGATGTATCTAGTATATGTTGATTGTCCTACTAAATGTGTAATGTTTATGACATTTATCTTATTTTATATAGGCTAATCTTATTATCTTCAGTTGTGTTGGTCCTAAAAATGCGAAGAACATTTTTTTCCCCCCCCTACCCTTAAATGGACATGTGGAATTATCTACCAATAATTTTATATATATATATAAAGAAAAAAAAAAAACAAGAAAAACATTTTTCTTTGCTTCACTCGACCAGTACTTGATGACAACAAGAATGGATAGACGACAGGTTTTGCGAATCATCACGCATTTTTCATGTGTCCTAACCTTCTGCCCCGTACGGCAGTATGACTAACAGTTCAAAACTCAAAAAGGATTACAGCCTCCAGTTTTGACTTTTGACCTGCGAAATAATAATAACAATAATATCCATCATTATCGGCTTATTAATTGTAATGTTTGCTTAATATAAAAAATAAAATAAAACATTATTATTATACAATTAGAATTTTTGTAAGAGATGATTGTATATGTTATAGTTTGAAGATAGAGATATTTATAATAAAAATTAAAAATAAATTATTAAATTGTAATTTATGTATAATACAAAAAATAAAAAAAGAATTATTATGATAAAACTAGAATATCTATAAGAGATAATTGTATAGTCTATAGTTTCAAGAATCAAGATAGAGTATTTATAATAAAAATTGAAAATAAGTCATTGAATTATAATTTATGTGTAAGATGATGAATAATTATTTATTATTTTATATAATAATAATTTATTATGAATTGCTTGGCTATTTCTCTCAAGTCAGTGAGTTGTGTATCTTTAATGATTATTTTTATTTCTATAAGAGATAATTGTATAGTCTATAGTTTCAAGAATCAAGATAGAGTATTTATAATAAAAATTGAAAATAAGTCATTGAATTATAATTTATGTGTAAGATGATGAATAATTATTTATTATTTTATATAATAATAATTCATTATGAATTGCTTGGCTATTTCTCTCAAGTCAGTGAGTTGTGTATCTTTAATGATTATTTTTATTTAAAAAAATTGTATTTTAATTCATGCCATATTAGCGCCATGAGAAAACAGGTATCTTTGGCTGGATGGGAAATGGTATAAGACGTTAGGCTTTTGATTTTATTTGTTCTCCTTTAGGATTAATTTAAAATGCATGTCCAGTTTTTGCATATTTTTATTTTTTCACATGACTTTGTTTGATTTCTCTTCAATCTTTATATAGGCTTGTCCTGTGTACTTTTTTGTGTTTAAACCTTATTTTTTTGTAAAATTCTCATAAAAATATTTTCACTTCTTTTAGATTAATTGTATATTTTATGGAAAAACAAGTGAGAAAATTGCAAAACCAAATCTAAAATATGCCTTAATTATCTCCTCGTAACTTTTAAAAGCTGCTGTAATAATTACAAATATATTCTTTAAGCTCTAACATTGGACTTGGTGCAAGGGAATTAGAAAAAAGAATGAGTCGGGAGAGAAGGCAGGAAATGGGACAAATTAAATTTTATTATATGATTCTTAAGAAGGGAAGATAAGGGAATAAAACTGGACGTCGTTTTTTTCCATAGTCTTACCGATTTTTCCCTCCAAAATGGATAGAGTTACTAAGGAAAGGGAAAAATTTTTTTTAAGGTACCTTATATCATTCTTTTTCAAATTATTTATTATCTTTTAGAGATATATAAATAATTTATCTTATATCTTATTTTGTTATTTATGATAATTAAATTTTATCTATTTTTTTCTTTCATTATCCAAACAAATTCCCTAATAATTTATTTCCCTATATTTTTCCTTTCATAATTTATCTTTTCTTCCTAATCGATTCTATGATGCTAAATAAAGCCTAAATTTTTATCTTAGTATGAGCTTTTAATTAAATATGGCACGTCATGCTGAGACGACGTTATTTGATTGGACAAGCAACAAACTCCCACGAGGTCCGCCCAATCCAGTTGAAAGAACACCTTCGTATCTGAACTCGACACACTCACCTGTTTGCTCCATTGCAGTCCTCGCGCAGCCTGCTTCTTCTTCCCCAGGTCATCTTCTCTCTCTCTGTTTTCTCTCTAATTCAGAAAACATTCTTAATGACTAAGTCAGGTTAGGTAAAGTAGTTTGTTTAAAGCGAATCCTATTCTACTCTGTCTAATAAGTAAAAGCCTTAGGAACGGAATAGGTTTTTGCTTAAGAGCAAAGCAGTCATCTTTTTGCCTGTACAACCCTAAAGGTTTGTACTTTTTAGTGATTAATTGGAGTAATGAATGCTAAGATTTTGCCATCCGCTTCACTGAGTTATTAATTTTTTAATTTCTATTTTATTTATTAGGCAGGCAGGTTTCATGGATATGAGAATAGGGTTCTTGTTGCTTTTGCTGGTCGGTGTCGGTGTCTCCGATGCCAGGCAGCTGGTCAAACTCGATCTTCATGGTATGTCTATGTATTTATTCATGATTAATTTGTTTGTGTCTTGATCAACAACTGCTGTGAGTTTTTCTATCTGTTTGATAATTGAACTGGCCGGTGGGTTTGCTCCATGGCAGGCTAATCCAGGTGAAAAGCAACCTGGCGTCTTGGTGATAACTTAAGTAATTCAATGAAGTTATCCGTTTATGTCTAAAATGTTGATTGTCTTAGTCCAGCTTTACCTTTCAGTCCTGCTTTGTGGGTATCTAAAATGTTAGATAAGTAAAAAATGTGATTCTTAGTTGTTTAATCACATGTTCCAAGTAAAGATTCAATATGATTTGAATATCACTTGGAGTGCTTCATGGCTGGCTCAGATAAATAGGTTATACTGGCAATTTTTACCCACCCTTGTTACAGAAAAACAGGCCAGAAGTTATCACTTTCGCCACCGCATAGCAAATTTTGATACGTACCGGCTACTACTAATGGACCCAAGTGAAATATCATTTCTCAGAAAACCTTTCTTGGATATTACTCTCTGCTGACTAGGATTTCCTTTTGATCATGGTCCTGGTTGCGCGTTCTATATCCTGGTAACATCATTTCTTTTTCAGGAGAAGTATCCAAGAAAAACAACATCTGTATGTTGTGTGAGGAGTATTTTTCCCAGGCACTTGATTATGTCAGTGCTAATAAAACTCAGGTGGCGATAATCGAAATGTTGCATAAGAGCTGCTCTCATGTCCCTTCTTATAAGGAAGAGGTATGTGCTACAATTGCAGTAGACATTTTCGCATTACTATAATCGACAGAAAAATGTATGAATGGCTTTGAGCCTTCTCTAAGATGGAAACGTTATCAGGGGAAATGCCCACTTAGTGTTGTGGTGTCTTGGTTATGCCAATGTTGAGAGTGTTTTGACAAATGGCTGAACAAAATTACTATTAGCAAAATCTGTCAATCCATTCTTTCCAGGAAAATGTTTCAGATGGATGCACTTGTGAAGTGCATCCATCTGGAAACCAGTTGTTTATCTTAAATATTCTGGAGATGAATTTTTTCCCTTACTCATGTTGTTGCTTGCATTGACCTTTCAAGCTGACATGTTTTTTATTTTGTTTCCAGTGCATCACTATGGTCGACTACTATGCTCCTCTATTCTTTGTAGAGATATCCTCAGTTCAGCCTGAAGAATTCTGTAGGAAGGTCAGCCTTTGTGAACAAATGGTTATAATCTCTTCAAAGCTTCAGGAAGATAGCTGTGATTTTTGCCACCAAGCTGTTTCAGAAGTTCTAGAAAAGTTGAAGGATCCTGACATGCAGGTTAGTGCTCCTGTGATTGATTAACTGCAAATTCATTTCGAAATCTCTAACATTAACTTGGTGGACTTATTACTTCCCTTGATGATAGAATCGTGTCTTTGTGCTTGGGGGTAGATTGATAGCTTCATGTTGTAGTCTTAATGAGATTTTTATTTCAGAATAATTTCTTTTAATATCATGATTCTCCATCTGCTTGCTTTAGTGGAGTCTTGGAACTGGTCAAAGTTTTTAATATTATCTTGTGCCTCGGATGGAGAATTACTTCCCCCCTCAAGCCAAACCCCCCTCCCTCAAGAAAAAGGGAAGATGTCAACATTTGACTGATGACATTCACTAGTTAAGTTAATTCGTATGAAAAAGTTTATATGGAATGTAATTTGGGTAGTATGCCGGGCAAGATACCAGTGGCTTTATCAATAGTTTTTTTGGATAAGTAAATACAGACAAGATTGCTGCTTTTCAATCACCAAATTTTGTTGGTGTACATTCTGATGAACATTTTTCATGAGTGGCATGCATGAAGCAGTCAGTTGATTTTTTCTTTAGGCCTTATAAATAAGCTAATAATTGTCACATCCTTGGTTTCGTGCTCTTCAGGCTTGAAGTTATGGTTTAATTGAGCTACAACTCCCAAAAGCAACCAGTGCATGAAACAAGAATCTAAGAATCTCGTACATTAAGAATTACAATATAATTTAATAATATATAACAAAAGTACTTTTATTACATAACCACATGAGAATGCTAATAAATGAGTTGATCACGTAAGACATTCTATGGGGGTGTAGGTCACACATACTCTCTTTTGCTGATTTTTGGAAATGTTAAGAAAAAATTGTCTTTCCTTTAATTTGGGATGAAATTTTTGCTATCAAATTCACCTCACAGGAATTAGATGTCCTGAAATGTCTACTGATGCTGGTAGAAGCATTCATCATCATCATCATTTTACATTTATGGGCATCAACAATAAAGCCAATGGAAACCGTGATCAAGAACTTAAATTCAGCTTTCTGTTTATACCCACATACATGGCAGTTATGTTTTGGCCAATGTCTCCTTGGTGTATTCCACAAGAGAATGATTAACCTAATTTCCTGGATGGAGGCTTTTGGTATCAATGTTTTGGAAGATATTGGAAAAAGTTCTTCAGAGAGGAGTCATGAAATGCAGCCAACATTCAATGTCTTTTGCAAGAATTTATGTTTCCATTTTTTAATATCTACAGTAGCCTTGCAGTGAGGAATGAGGAAAGTCATTTGCTTACCCTTTACAGCTTCCTCTCACAATAAGGAAGTTTTGCTAGTCTTGATAACTGATCTTATGCTGCAAAACCATGCAATGGAACTCTGAAGATCTCTAATAATTAAGGCATGAGTTCCAAATTCTATTATCACTGTTACTTCATGAGGTAAAGAAGGTGCCTATGCCCATCTGTCTTGATTGTTAAAAGAGTAAAACAATGTTTAGTACCTCTTATTCTGGCTCAGTAAATAGTCTTTGTTCATGCAATAGAACTCTGAAGATCTCTAATTAAGTCACGGTTCCAAATTCAATTATCACTGTGACTTTATGAGGTATAGAAGGGAGTTATGCCCATCTGTCCATGATTGCTGAGAGTACAATAATGTTTAGCTTCTCTTATTGTGGCTCAGTAAATTGTCTTAGTTCACTTAAGATAGGTATCTTGACAAATGCGTTTAAATCTGTGATGTCTTCTGTGTAATATATCAGCATGAACCCCCATATATATATATATTATATATATATGTAAACTTCTCGTTTACCAATGTGTTAAATAAAATTACACAAAATTATATTAATACTAGTGTAGTGTTGTTTTTAATACATGAGATATTACATTTTAATGTATTTTGTATGTATTAAATGTAATAATATGCAATATTCACTTTTCACGAGTATCACATTTATTACATACCACTTTTATGTTGTATTTGGATGTGTGAAAAACGGTAGAAACCAATGGAATGCTATGGAAATAAAAGGAAAAATGTTGTTTGGGTATTCAAAGATAGAGGGAAAGTGGTGGAAGTGGGTAGAAAACTCTATACTTTGGAGCCTAAAAATTCTCTCCAAAATTGGGGAGAGTTGTGGGAAATTTTTTTCTTTAAAACTTTTCGTAAGTTTCCACTTTGCTAAAAATTTGCCAAATGTAGTGTTAATACATGTGACATATATAGATGCAATGTCACATGCAATAAATGCAACACTACAATGGTAGTTTGATAATTTTTTTTCCCCATAATTAATATTTTAATAATTTTTTTTAAGTAAAGGTAGACATGAGTTCACCTATATATATATATCAGCCTAAAGAAGGTCCTATGATAAATGACCTTGCTTCTTGGTAATTCTACATAATATAGCATTGTTGATGACATAATTTCTATGTTTACCCTGGTATCCAGTCTTCATAATATCAAAGCTTTGAATGTGAGAAATCCTATGGTCGATTACATTTTACATCCTCATCTATTATCATAGGAATAACCACTACTACGTTTTGTGAGCTTGTCGTTTTTTTTTTTTTTTAAAATAAATTATTCCATCCTTAAGTCTAATATACGTTGATGTACTTATTTGTATGAAATTTGGGTTTCATCATTGTGTGAAGTGTGGGCTACAAAGTGCATGAACCACTGCACAAAATCCCAAAAAGCATGAGTATGCTTTTCCTGCTTCTTTGGTATGATATTTTGTGGAGGATTTAGCCGGCTTCATTGAGTTATTGAATTGGTTGTCCTGGTTGAGGACTCATTAGATAGATTTCTCCAATTTCATAAATTAAGGGCTCATAAGAGAGAAGCCTTCAATATCATTAAATCGAGCTATGTAGAAATATATTGATAATACTTTACAGGCTCCTGTACCTTTCCTTTACTTGAATACAAGATAATGTTAAATTTCACAATATCTCCTAAAAGATCATTCTAAAATATTTCCTATAATATGCATATAATATAATAGATAACTAGATAATATTTATTATAGTTTTCTTTTATTGATATCCCTAATATTGGTCATGCACATTGCTAAATTTTTATGCAAGCATAAGCTACATTAAACACCCTAGAGGACTCGTCAAATAAAAGATGGGTCTGGAAGCCTCTCTGGTCTTGATGGCCTCAAGCATTCTCGATGCTGGATATATTTGTTTGAAACCCTCTTTTTTGATATATTGATTTTTGCCCCAGTGGTGCTGAAAACTTCTGAAAGCTAGCCTATGACAATGGTCCTACACCACAATTGACTGAGATCACACAAGATATTAGGCACCTTCTCTAGCAGCATAAGGAGTTCTTCTGGTTGAACATGGGAGAAAACTGGTTGAGATGATCTTTTTCTACTCTTGTTGGAAACCAAAATATAATAGAAGTGAATTGACACTTTTATCAAGGACATTATCTGGTAGGTAAGAGAGAGAGAGAGCGCTTGCTGTGATGTAATTGCAACTTGACAACTGATAGCTTGATTGTTACTTCACTCCAGAAAAAATAAATGCACAAGGGTAGGAGAATGGTATGAGTCGTCTGTTCTAATTTTCTTTAGGGTTTGGTGCTTCCCTTTGTATCCTTTAGTACAATCTTCATGTTTCCCGGGGAAAAAAAGGGGAGAGAGAGAGAGGAGGGGGGAAGGTGTTCCTGGCTATTTGTCATTTGCAAGAATATACCTCATAATGGGCTCTGCAAGAGGATCCTCTTCATTCTCTATGTATACACACTAAATTTGACATGTTGCTGAATGCACATTTATGGTGGAGGTAGTGCATCATTAAAATTATTCAAGATCCTTCATTCGCTAAATAAATAGATATGTAATAAAATTGCTATTACTATAGAATGAAATATAGTTATAATAAGATTTTCATTTTTTAATTATTTTTTTAAATGAGCTATTATATGTTTTTTGTAGTAGGGATTTCATATGAAATTGCTATTATGGTCAACTAAATGTCATAATAATTTTTCATAAAAAATGAAACTATAATGAAATTACTATTATAATAAAGTGAATGAACAATCAAAGATTAGGTGATGATCTTCTTTATTCCAGATGCATTTCTTGAGATTTTGCAATTTTGTCTTGTGCCAGCAATTGTGATAACTAAAATAAAGTGCAGCGATTCTTTCTATTGTTGTGCAGAAACTATTTTTCTGATGAGCTTATTTGGATGATAGCTTTAAAGAGCTATAATTCTGTTTATTATATGACAGATGGACATTATTCAGATGCTGTTGAAGGCATGTAATTCAATGGAAAAATATGCAAAAAAGGTGAGTACTAGTTAGACATTCAAACATGCTCGGATTGTGGTGACTAACCATATGTATGTAGTTTTATGCTAATATTTGGTGTTTGGTTAAAAGCCTAAAGCTTTACCTATTTGATTGATTGACACTTGACATGTGAACTTCTTAGATCCTTCATATAATATTTCATAAGCTAGAATGTGAAAGATTTGAGGTTTGCTCAGATAAGAGAACTACTGAATGGTTAAAAGACCCTTTTGTGAATGTTTTCTGGTGTATGGAAACTACGATGATGTGGAAATATATCATATTTTGCATTTATCAATTCAACAAAAAATATCGCATTCTATGATTTGGCAACTTTAACCCAGAAAAGAAACTTCAATCTAAATTGGAATCTAAATTAGTTAAAACTTTAAAAATTGATAACAAACTTGAAGATGGATGAACTTCACGATGTTTAGTAATTGAACCCTAAATGTCCATAAAAGCTATGGTTTGAAATTCTCAAGAGTTGCTCTTTCCGTATCCCCATAGCTAATCCAAATTGTTGCACCAGTTTTTACTACTATACTAGGCACGCTTATTTTCTTTGTATGATCTCATGGTATTGTCTGGTTGTGGTGGCAGTGTAAAAGATTAGTGTTCGAGTATGGACCGTTGATCCTTGCCAATGCAGAGCAGTTTCTGGAAACCACAGATGTATGCACTGTCTTACATGCCTGTAAAGTGCCGGCAGCTAGTAAGATTGGAGAAGATGTAGCCATAAAAGCCGTACCAAGGTTGTCTGACTCTTGATTGAAGCATGAAAGTTGCAGTGTAAAAAGCTCGTACGGAACAACCCATGACATCGGTCATCTTTGTGAAATTCCAAATTTGTGGTTCTATTCCACGAGAAGGGGGTGCATTTACAGCAACAGTATATATACGTATATATATATATATATATATGTTAATATGGGAAAAACGCTGAAGCGAAAACAGTCAGCATGCGTGTTTTTGTACTTGTATCATGTTTTGGTCATGTACTTTATAACATATTTCTTTCTAGGTTCCTTGAGTGATTGGAATGCAGAGGGGCATATGCCAGATATAATTGGTAATTTCTTTTGGGGTTCAAAATGATGCCAATTTGCGTTGGCTGCTAATGGTAATGGCTGTCTGTTATGGATTTTTTTTTTTTTTACCATTATTTCTTATTTGGAACCTTTCACTTGTGATTTCTCACTTGAGATATTAGGATGATGCCATCAAACTACCCGACAATTGACTTTTGTCTATCATGATTGGTAGTTATTTACTCATTTCTACATTATTCTTGTTGAATATTAAGCCCTTGAACCACTACAAGAAATAAAGCAATTACTATATGTCGAGCTTGGATTTTTTCCACTTATCTATCTGGTTCATTTCTCCTAACCCGATTCACATTAAATCCGAACCCATTTAACGTGAATCCTCGACTAGGGGTTAAAAGAAATTTAAAAAAAAAATTAGAGTCGCCACCCGGTATAAATCAGGAAAAAAATAAAAAGCTAGGATCAATGGGTCGGTTGATCCTAACATAGCTACTAGTCTGCGAAAATTTGATTTAAAAAATCAACTTTTAAAACCAGATATCATGGATTCAGGAGCTAACCTATTAAAACCAAATTGGTTACCACTTTTGGAATTTTAAATTTATAATCTATCCTTTATATACTCAAAAAAAAAATTCTAATAATATATTACAACAGAAATATTGACAAGTCAAATCATTCATTTTATTTTTTTACATGTTTTTCTTCATTTTTACTTTTTATTATTTTTTTTAGAACATGAATAACAACAAACATATTTCTTTTTTTAAAAAAAAACTTATATTTACAAAAAAAACAAAACTTTTTTTTTATTTTTTATGTCCCCCCGCAGGTGCCTACGTACTCGCTAATCGAGATCAGACAAAACGTAGTTCTTTCAAAAAAACTTTAATTTGTTGATCAATTTTAATTTTTGAACTATTCTCAATTTAAGTTCATTAAATTTTAATTTTTTTTTTTGTGAAAACCATTTTTAATGATCCTATGATCTAATTAGTTTTTTTTATTTCATGAAAACATATTTTTCTAAGTCCAAAAATCATTTTTTATTTTTCGTTTATTTTTTTTTAAAATTTTGGTTTTGGAAAGTCCAATTTTGTCATTTTTATCTATTTTTATCATCATTATTGTTTTTTATTTTTATTTTTAAAAATCATCACATATTCACAATATATCCAGAATATATTAAAAAATATTAAAATCATTTTTCATGCATTAAATATGCATTTTCTAAAGCAATTTATGTATAAATACACATTAAAAATATTTAAAAATATTAAAAATATTCAAAAAAAAAATAAATTTATATAAAAAATAAATATTTTGATTTTTCTGGATTTTTCTGGATTTTTCTGAATTTTTTATGAATTTTTATGAATTTTTTACTATTTTTTATTATTTTCTGAAATTAATTATATAATAAACTATTAATAAAATAATACGGATTAACCTGGACCGTCGGATGAAGCGGACGAGATCTGGAGCGTCGATCTAGCTGACCGATCTAGATCGTCTGATCTTGTTGACTCGATCTGAGCCGTCTGATCGCTTGATGAAATATGGGCCGTCTGATCGCTTGATTAAATCTGGACCTTCTGATTGCTTGATGAAATCTGGGCCGTCTGATCGCATGATTGAATCTGGGCCGTCTGATCTGCCTGATGAAATCTGGACCGTTGATCTGCTTGATCAAATATGGACCGTCTGATCTGCCTTATGAAATCTGGACCGTCTGATCAGGGTTGACCGTTGATCGATGACCGACGACCGTTGACCGATGACCGATGACCGATGACCGACCGGGTTGGGTTTGGATCTTCGGGTCGGATCTCGGAGCTCGGCGGGTGAAGAAGACGATGACGCGACTTTTCGGGGCGGATTTCGGCGGCTCCGGTGGTCTTCGGTGGCTGGAAGCTTGTCGGCCCGACTCCAATGGTGGTGGCACGTCCTTTGGTGGTGGTGGCATTCACTTAGAACGGCGGCAAGCGGCGGTTCCGGCGGTGGTTGTACGGCGGCGCAACTCCAAAAAATTAAAAAAAAATTCCATAGGTTAATTTGATCAAATCTAAGCACACTAAAACATCAAAATTAGGTTTCTAACATTCCTAACGCACTCAATTTTGATCAAATTCGATTCAAGCACTTCGAATTTGAAAAATTCGAATTTTTCTTCCTAAATTCGAAAGTTTCGAATTGATATGGTTATGTATGTGTTTCTTGAAATTGACTTGTGCCTTTTGCTCCTAGGACCTCCTATTTATAGGTTGCAAGCTCAATTTTCAGTTTCGAACAGTTTCAAAAATGAATCGATTTTTGCCCCTTGATTTTTCCACGAATTTAATTCGAAAATCCATGATTAAATTGTTTGAAACTGATGAATTGATGATTGTTTTCATATTCCATGTCAGATTCATCCAATCAATTTTTGTAACTCCCCATTCATGTACAATTGAATGCTTTATACATTGAATTTTGTAACTTTTGGGTTGTTTTTGCACTAATCTTTCATATTCCATAACCACTTTGCAATTCCATCATCAATTTTGACAATCAATGATGTTTTGTCAGTTAAAAACTGATGCAAAGTAAGGCAAAAGTCACATTTGAGGAAAATGAAAAGACCAAAATGATAAAAAGGCAAAAATTTGCCTTTGCTTGGGTTTGAACCTATGTCCTTGAGCTTGAATGTGTGTTTGGGTCAATGTGTTTAACCAACAGGCCATTTGGCCTGTGCCTTGATCACTTAGCCAATTTCATAAATACTTAAGGCTTTTAGAAAAATGAATTTAATTAAATTTTAAGCCTTAATTAATTGGGCAAAAATTGGGTGTCTACAACTACCCCTCTTTGTGGTAAAGTTTGAACAAAACTTTTGCCACAAAGACAAAAAGACAACCAATTTTTGCTTAGCTTCTCCTTCCAAAATCTTGTGCTAAACTATCTGTCGAGTTTAGACTTAGAAATTTGCTAGGTCAACTGTCGGACCTAGACTTTAATTTGGTCATTTGCCGGACCAATGGGCTTTGGTTTGGTCATTTGCCGGACCAATGGGCTTTGGTTTGGTCATTTGCCGGACCAATGGGCTTTGGTCATTTGCCGGACCAATGGGCTTTGGTTTGGTCATTTGCCGGACCAATGGGCTTTGGTTTCCATCTGGAATGGATGGATTTCTAACTTCTGTCTTGATCATATTCTTCTAGTGAATGAATTTCTGAACTCTGTCTTGATCACCATCTTGAGCGATGAATTTCTGAATTTTGTCTTGATCACCATCTTTGATGGGTTTCTGAATTTTGTCACCATCTCGAAAGGATGGATTTTGGGTCACCATCTCGAAAGGATGGATTTTGAGTCTGGGTAGTACTAGACTATCTGTCTAGACTGAGGGGTATTTGTGATTTTTCAATCCACTGGGGGTTTCTTTCTCTTTTTCTTTTTCTTTTTCTTTCTTTTCTTTTTCTTTTTTTTTCTTTTTTTTTCTTCTTTTTTTTTCTTTTTTTTCTTTTTTTTTTTTTTTTTCAATCCAACATGCTTCAATTTTCTATCAAAATTAGTTATTCTTGCATAATATTTTCTTTTAAAATAAGAACAATCAATAGACCAAACTGTATAAATGCATTCATTCAGTATTATAAGATGCTCAAATTTCTTTTTCTGATGATTCAAATGGTGTTTGTTGGAAATTTTGTTCAGAAGAATTTTGTGGGTTAGGCTTTGATTACTTCAAAGAATTTCAGGCTTTGATTCGACTTCAGAGAATTTCAGGAATATCAACTTTGCTTATAATTAATTAAAATAAAATCAATTGATCACTTGAAATGACAAATTTTATTGATCAAGGATAATACAACTTTACAGCATCTGAGTTCACAGGATCCTTTAAATTGGGTCCATCCATTTGGGAAAGGATTAATGCTCCTCCCGATAAGACCTTCTTCACTATATATGGTCCTTCATAATTTGGTGTGAACTTTCCTCTGGAATCTTGCACATTTGGCAGCATTTTTCTCAAAACCAAATCACCTTCTTGGAAATTTCTTGGCTTAACCTCTTGTTAAATGCTCTAGCCATCCTTTGTTGATATAATTGCCCATGACACATGGCGGTTAATCTTTTTTCATCTAAAAGATTTAACTGTTCAACCTTTGTCTAACCCATTCAGCTTCTTCGAGCTCTGTTTCAGCCAATACTCGGAGCGAAGGAATTCAACTTCTACTGGTAAAACAGCTTCAGTTCCATATACCAGGGAATAGGGCGTTGCCCCAGTTGACACTCTTACAGAGGTTCGATATGCCATTAATGCTAATGGGAGCATTTCATGCCAATCCTTGTATGCAATTGTCATCTTCTCAATGATTCTCTTGATGTTTTTGTTGGCGGCTTCTACTGCTCCATTCATCTGTGGGCGATATGGAGTGGAATTCCGGTGTTTAATCTTGAATTGCTGACATAAATCAGTCATTGCATTGTTGTTCAAATTTGTACCATTATCGGTAATGATACTTTCTGGAGTTCCATATCGAGCAATGATATCTCTTTTGATGAATCACCACAACGGCTTTTGTCACACTGGCGTATGAAGCAGCTTCAACCCACTTGGTGAAGTAATCGATTGCAACTAGTATGAATCGATGACCATTTGAAGCTTTTGGCGATATTGGCCCGATTACGTCTATTCCCCACATTGAGAACGGCCATGGTGTTGACATTGACTGTAATTCCTTGGAGGAGCATTTATCTTGTTTGCGTAAATTTGACATAGATGACAAGATCTCACATGTTTGATACAGTCTGATTCCATGGTTAACCAGAAATATCCTAGCCTCATAATCTTTTTAGCTAGCATATATCCGTTCATATGAGGTCCACATACTCCCTCATGAACTTCTTCCATTAATTTTTGAGCTTCTTTTCATCTACACATCTCAAGGTTGTATATCGAATGACCTTCTGTATAAGGTATCTCCACTTAACAAGAAATGACTTGCCAGACGTCTCAATGATTTCTGATCCTTTTTTGTAGCACACTCAGGATAATCACCTGTTTGCAAGAAATTTTGATATCTTGAAACCATGGTTCTTGATTCAATCACAGCACAGAATGCGGGTTCACTTCTTATTCGGACTTGCAAAGGTTGTATTCTTACTCCTTCAGTGAATTGGATCAAAGAGGCCAGAGTAGCCAATGCATCAGCAAATTGATTCTGAGTTCTCGGCACATAAGTGAAGGAAATTTCTTTGAACCTTCCTGCTAACTCAGCCAAGTGATTATGATAAGGAATCAACTTGGGATCCTTAGTTTTGAACTCGCCTCGAGTTTGGAAAATGATAAGTGATGAATCTCCAAACACTTCGAGCTCCTCGATATTCATTTGAATTGCCATTTCTAATCCCATGATGCATGCCTCGTATTCCGCTACATTATTTGTGTAAGGAAACATTAATCTGGCTGATGCCGGGAACTGTTCTTCTTTTGGTGAGATAAGGACTGCCCCTATTCCACATCCGTATACGTTGGCTGCTCCATCGAAATACAACTTCCAATTGTTGTTTTCGGCTTCTGTTTCTGTTATTCTGATGCCTTCATCTGGAAACTGATCTTGTTCCTTTAATTCTTCGTCATCAACTGGGCTTTCTGCGAGTTGATCAGCTAAAACTTGTCCTTTGACTGAACTTTGATTCACATAAATGATATCAAATTCAGAAAGTAGCATCTGCCATTTCGAGATTCGACCTACTAAAGCCGGTTTGCGTGCCAAGTATCGCAATGGATCATGCTTCGTAATCAACTCGATCGAGTAGAAGAGCGTATACTGCCTAAGCCTGTGCATAACCCATACTAATGCACAGCAGGTTTTTCTATCTCTGAATACTTTTGTTCTCCATTGAGAATTTCTTGCTTAAGTAGTAAACAGCTCTTTCTTTTCCTTCCTCATCTTTTTGCCCACACACCCCATAGATTCAGGAAGAATTGTCAAGTACAAGAACAATGGTTTCCCCGGTTTTGGAGTAACCAGTACTGGTGGATTGTCAGATACTGCTTTATCCGATTAAAGGCTTTTTCACATTCGTCATTCCATTCAATTAGGGCATTCTTCTTTAGCAGTTTAAACAGCGGTTGGCACTTATCAGTCAGCTGTGATATGAATCGAGCAATGTAATTCAACCTTCCCAAGAGGCCTCTGATTTCCTTTAATGTTTTTGGTGGAGGCAAATCCTGAATCGCCTTGACTTTATCAGGATCGATTTCTATCCCCTTTTGGCTAACCATGAATCCTAATAATTTTCCAGATGTCACTCCGAAAGTGCATTTTTCTGGATTCAATTTCAACTGGAACTTCCTTAATCTTTCAAAAAGCTTCCTTAACACCACTACATGATCATCTCCTTCCTTTGTCTTGGCGATCATATCATCTACATATACTTCCACCTCTTTGTGCATCATATCATGAAGTATAGCAAGCATTGCTCGTTGATAAGTTGCCCCGGCATTCTTGAGACCGAAAGGCATGACCTTGTAACAAAAAGTTCCCCAGGCTGTAACGAATGTGGTTTTGACCTTATCTTCTTCGGCCATTAATATCTGATTATACCCTGAAAATCCATCCATGAATGAAAATAGATGATTTCCAGCGGTATTGTACTAAAACATCGATGTGAGGCAACGGGAAATTATCTTTCGGGGTTGCTTTGTTTAGATCTCTGAAATCCACACAGATTCTTACTTTCCCGTTTTTCTTAAGTACTGGCACTATATTTGATACCCAATCCGAATAATCAGAAACCTCAATGAATCCTACTTCAAGCAACTTTTTTACTTCATCCTTGATTTGGAGGAGTAAATCCGGCCTAAATCGCCTTAATTTTTGCTTTATAGGTTTAAAATCCTCCTTTGTTGGCAATTTGTGAACCACAATGGATGGGTCTAAACCAGGCATATCGCTATACGACCATGCAAAAACATCCAAGTATTCGGCTATAACTTGGTTAAATCTTGTGCCGTGCTCTCAGGCAATTTTCCCCCTATCCTCAGATTCCTAGGGTTTTCACTTGTTCCCAAATTAATCACTTCAATGGTTTCGGGAATTTCAAATTTCCTTGTTCAAAATTTTGCCAAATTTCTTGTGTTCTAAATTGATAATCAATATCATCTTCAACATCTAACCCAGTAGAGTTAGAGGTGATATTGATATTTTCATTAATTATACGCGCGAGATATCCCTGAACTTCATCACAATTGTCGAATCTGGTTGAATATGAATGAGGAATGTATGAGAATATGTGAAAACACAAATGGAAATAAATTTTATTAAACTGGGACGGTGTTTAAGTACACTTATTTGAGCATCACATAATACTGAAAAACACAAAACACAAATCTAGTCTTAGATAATTCTTACTTAAAAGACTTAATACTAGCGCAAGGCATAGAGAACCAATTTCTCAAGATCATTTCTTTGGATGAAGCATCTTCTTTGATATCATCTGGCTGCTGGATATGATGTGGCTTTGGAAAGGAATGGCTGATGTGAGGAATTTTGATGATTGGATCATATTCCTTGTCGAGCTTCCTTCTTCTCATTTGGTTTTTCATTTGCCACTTCAGCACAAGTGGGGGAATAACCCAGTCCAAAGGTTCCCACCTGAGTTTCTTTTCATCTTCATACAGACTTCGTCAAACATTTGAAGCCCGAAGTCTTCTTCTCCTTCTTTTCCAATGTAGGGACAGCTGTCTCCTTGTAAATGGCATAATCCTGTTCTCCCATAACAGTGATGAGTTGACCATTGGCTATGAACTTAACTTTCTGGTGCAGGCTTGATGGTATTGCTGGCAGCATGGATCCATGGTCTTCCCAACAGCAGATTGAATGTTCTGGGGATATCAATCACTTGGAAAGGAATAATGAAAGTTTGAGGCCCGATGATGACTTCTAACTCCACTTCACCTATTATATCTTTTTGACCCATCAAAAGCACGAACCACAATAGAGCTTGGTTTGATGTCTGACGGTTCAATTTCCAATAAGCTCAAAGTGGCTAAGGGGCACACATTCAAAGAGGATCCATTGTCAACTAATACTCGAGAGACGATCTTTCCACAGCTTTTGACTACGATGAAGAGGGCCTTGTTATGTTGATCCTTCCTCTCCCAGTTCTTCAGATGAGAAAATGATTTGCTCATTTGCAAAGATTGAGTTGATGATATGCCCCAAGGCTTCTTCTGATACACCTTCTGGAACTTTCACTTCTTCTAAGGCTTTGAAAAGAGCCTCACGGTGTACATTAGAGCTAATCAGCAGACTCATGAGCGATATTTGGGCAGGTATTTTGGCCAACTGCTCGACAACCTTGTATTCACTTGCTTTCATCAGTTTTGCCAATGCTGACTTCTCTTCATCTTTTTCCTTCTTCATTTTGCTGCTGTGGCATATTCACAGTTGCATTCTTTCCGGTCGACTCATAAACTCTTCCTGAGCGAGTAAGGCCACCAACCATGGCCATTGAAGCATGATTTACCGCCTTATAATCAAATGGAGCGGCTTATATACTCATTCACAGCAAGGGGTATGTGAAAGGTATAGTTCTAGGCTTTGATGAAGTTGATCCATCTTCACTACCTTTGCCTATTTCGATTTTGATGGATCTAGGTCCACCTTCGATCATACCCACAAACTCGTCTTCTTTTGCTTTCTTATCTTCCTCTTCAAATTCTGGACCCCATCCAGTTGGAGGAGCGTCAGCATAGACACGGGGCTCAAACCAGTAATCATTAAATACTGGTATTTTCCATCATTTCCCAGGGTTCCAATGGTTGGATCTCCAGCCTGATACCTTTCCCATAACTCAGCCTGTGTGCTCGATCTCCTTGGTTTCGGGATCAACATTTCCAGAATCTCTTCTTTTTTAATAGTTCCTTGTAGTAGCTTGTAAATAGCAGGCCTGGTTTTGGTGCGGTCTCTTAAATTCATATTGAGCAAATGACCCTTCTGGCGAAGGTTCCATGCTACTTGTTCTATGGTGATTGGCAACTCATCCAGATTGATTTCTTGATCGGCACTTCAGCGGTGATCATATTGATGACTGGTCCATGGTTTGGCAGTGGGTAGTAGAGACGTTTGGAGTCTCAACGAAATCCAACTGGATGACTTTTGCATCAATAAGATCTTGGATTTTATGCCTAAGCCTCCAGCATCTGTCTGTTGAATGCCCGATTTGCCCCATGTGATATTCACACTTCAGCTCAGGATTGTAATATCTAGGCTTTAAGTCTTCCCTAGGAACTTCAAGATTGATCAGATTATCGGCCCTTAATTTAGCTAATACTTGGCTAAGGGGAACCGGAATTCGAGTGAAGTTCCGCCTGCTGAACCTTGATTGTTGATTTGGGACTGCACTTTGTTGAGTCTGATCCTTATTCTGATTTTGATTCTGATTTGTTGACAACACGAAAGACTTAGTAGGGCCAGTTGCATCTGAAGTATTGACCATGCTGACGGTTGAATCTTTCCCTTTGTATGGGACATTTCTCGGTGCAGTATATTTCTTTTCTTGTTGCAATTTTCCTGCGAAATTGCATTCTCAATCCTGCACCCAGCTATCACCACTTCTGAGAAACTTGCTGATGCATGCCCAATCAGATGGGAAAAGAAAGGTTCCTCTAGCGTGTTGATAAAAGTGAAAGTGAGGTCTCTTTCAGGCATCGGGGTGGTGATCCTTGCAGCCAATGCTCTCCAGCGCTGAGCATACTCCTTGAAAGTCTCTTCTTTCTTCTTCTTCAGATTGCTTAAATCCCATACCGAGGGCGCCATCTCAATGTTAAACTTATACTGATTAAAAAACGCCCTAGCCAACTTGTCCCAAGTATCAACTTCTTGATGGTCTAATTGGGCGTACCAGGCCAAAGCAGCACCAGTAAGACTGTCCTGGAAGGTTTGCACCATCAGCTTGTCAAACTTTGCATATTGCCCCATTCGTCGTACATACAATCTGGTATGCATATTAGGGCAACCTGTCCCGTCATATTTTTCAAATTCCGGTGCCTTAAATTTCTCAGGGAAGGCACCTTCCTCATATTGAGGCAAATTCAGGATCGCGGTTTGATCAAAACCATCGAACGTCTTCATTTTCTCAACAGTTTTCTTTCCATTTCTTTAGCCTGAGCTTCCAGTTCTTTCTTCAACTCAGCCGCATTAAACTCATTTGTGACTCCTCTTGCTGAATAAGCTGTCCTTCAATTTCTTTTCCTTTCTGTGCCCTTGAGATTCTTCAGAAGTTGTGGGGTCTTGAGTTGGCAAGACTCTGTGTTAAAGCCTGCATCTGTTCAGCAATTCCAAGGAGGGTTTGTTCCACGGTGTTGAGTCTTTGTTCATTGGTCTGGTCTGTGGGGTTGCTCCCGGTGTTAGACATCTTAGCTCGGGATCTGGTAACAATAGGGCTCCTAACCGGCTTGGACGCTATCTTTCAAGTTTTTAAACTCGAATTTGCTAGACCTGGACATTTATCATTTATTATATTTTTTTTAGAATAAATGAATTAATATACATATGCAAGAATGCAGATATGCTATCACACAGATGCAAATGGGGATATTGACCAATGATTTTTTTTTAAAAAAAAATTTGTATTAAAAGATAATGTTTAACATAACAAAAACTTCTAATGGTTTAGAAACCTTATTTCCTAGTGACTGAATAAAACTACTTTCTAATGGTTTCAAAGAACCTTGATTCCTAAGGACTAAACCTAAATCAACTAAACCAGTCTTCTTGTCTTAGTGGGGCAAACAATCTTGTCTTCCAGGGCTAGAATTTTCTTTTGAGCTGCCTTCAACTCAGCCTCTAAGAATGAAATTCTGCTTCCAGCACTTTGCAGGCGATCCACCATTTCCCTCTCTCTTTCTTGGAAATCTCGGTGACATACTTCCAGGCGAGCCGAAACAGCTTCCATGTAAGCAATTGTTTCAGGGTCAGGTTCCGATGGTGCTGGTTGAAGGACATCGGGAGCTTCATATCGAATATCCTTATTCTTCTTCATTTGGCTAGCCACATACCACCTGGTTGCTCTATACTTCTTGTTTCCTTATTTTCTGGCTCGACTTCAAAAACCGGCTTCACCTCTCTATTTTCCCATATAGCTCGGATTTGATTTAACTTGAATTCTTTAGCTGGTAGTATCTTGGTTGGATCCAAATAATCCAGAGTGACTTGCTCCAAATTAGGCTTGACAGTAATATCTTGCAGCATACCATACTGTCTGATAACACTTGAGGGGTAATAACCAGTACAGCCGGTGAGTCCAATTAGGGGTACTGCCATGTATTCCTTGCAACTTAGGATGGCTGCAGGGCTTTTGAACCAGCGAGCTTGCCACATCATGTCTTCAGGTGGCATGTCTTCAAGAATGGCAATTATATCCCATAAGGATGATCATCTTCCATGTGGACCCTTTCAGCAAAGGATTGGATGAGATCATATTTCAGGCTGATGAGGGATCCATTAGCCAAGTCTTTTCCGTAGTGCTTAATGTGGCTAGCAAACCAAACCATTAGTAAGTGCATGCTTGCTTTGAACTTGCCTTGTCCTTTAGACTTGATGTGATTCAGACTACGGACTTGTTCGGCTAGAAGAGCGGGAACATAGGATTTGCCAGCTAAATATTGAGAAACCAGCTCTATGACCCGGAAGTGGATGAACAAATTGCCATTAGGGAAGAGAATAGTTGCAAAAGCAGCTACTATGAAGGCATTAACCCGGTTTTCTTCCCAAACTTCAAGTGGTATACTGAAAGTGGATCGGTTGCTTTTAAAGTATTCAGGAGTTCCAAACCAGTCCATCAGTGTGGTTAGCGGATGCAATATTCATTGCAATCATTGATAGCTTCAATAATTGGTCCCCTCTTGATCCCCAAAAACTCTGATATAACACGGACCGGGCTATGCTTGAAATTTGGAATATAGATTCCTTCAGAGGTAGGAGGTGCTTGGAGTAGTCTAGTATATTCCTCAATGGTTGGGCTAAGTACATGCTGACCAAACGGAAGACAGCTTCTTCAGGTTCCCATAGATGAGTGAGGGCCCGGAACATGGTGAATGGAACATGGATCTTTGGTAGGCTGAGGATTGGGCCTAACCTATCTCAATGAATGACTTTTGGACTGGAGTAAAACTGACAAACCATCGGTCCAGTAGGAGCATTGGATCCTTGAAAGGTTCCACTCGATTTTCTCTAATAAGGCGAGCCCATAAGCTATCGCTACTGTCGGTTGAAGACATCATTTTCTGAAAATTTTTAAAAGGTATAAGCTAATATTTACAAAATTTTTTAATTTTTTGACAGCTTTTATTTTTTTTAGAATTTTAAGTATTTACATATGTACATTTATTTTTTCAACTTCATTTTTAGAAAAAGTTGGTCAAATCCCATGCTAATGAATGCATGATTTGGTAGGGTTCTATAGGTTCCGATATCTATAGGTTCCCCGATTTAGATACTAAACCGGAGTGGGAGGACATTTCTTGATCTAGAGGGTGGAAAGCCACAGCCCCCGGACCTTACTTCGTCCTCCTCGCTTAGGCTCTTAAGACGGCCCTGGTACGACCGTATCTAGCACACATTCATGCTAATGCAAATGCAAATGCAAACAAAGAAATCAAACTTTTGTTTTCTATTTTTTCATATTTTGCAAGGTTAGTATATATTTACAAAACAATATTCAAGATATATATATAAAAAATTCATATTTCAAAAAATTGAGCAAGGATAAATTTAAAATTTAAATTCCTAAGTGGCTAGCCCTCTTTTTTTTTTAAAAAAAAATTTAGTCCCCAGTGGAGTCGCCAAGCTGTCGAGCCTGGATTTTTTCCACTATCTATCTGGTTCATTTCTCCTAACCCGATTCACATTAAACCCGAACCCATTTAACATGAATCCTCGACTAGGGGTTAAAAGAAATTTTAAAAAAATTTAGAGTCGCCACCCGATATAAATCGGGAAAAAATAAAAAGCTAGGATCAATGGGTCGGTTGATCCTAACTTAGCTACTAGTCTGCGAAAATTTGATTTAAAAAATCAACTTTTAAAACCAGATATCATGGATTCGGGGGCTAACCTATTAAAACCAAATGGTTACCACTTTTGGAATTTTAAATTTATAATCTATCCTTTTCATGCTAAAAAAAAAATCTAATAATATTTACAACAAATATTTACAAGTCAAATCATTCATTTTATTTTTTATGTTTTTCTTCATTTTTATTTTTATTTTTTTTTAGAACATAAAAACAAACATATTTCTTTTTTTTAAAAAAAACTTATATTTACAAAAAAAACAAAACTTTTTTTATTTTTTATGTCGCCCCGCAGGTGCCTACGTACTCGCTAATCGAGATCAGACAAAACGTAGTTCTTTTAAAAAAAACTTTAATTTGTTGATCAATTTTAATTTTTTGAACTATTTCATTTAAGTTCATTAAATTTTAATTTTTTATGAAAATCATTTTTTTGATCCTATGATCAATTGTTTTTTTTATTTTATGAAAACATATTTTTCTAAGTCCAAAAATCATTTTTTATTTTTTTTTTTTTTTAAAATTTTGGTTTTGGAAAATCCAATTTTGTCATTTTTATCTATTTTTATATATTTTTTTTTTTATTTTTATTTTTTTAAAAAAATCATCACATAATTCACAATATATCCAGAATATTTAAAAATATTAAAATATTTTTCATGCATTAAATATGCATTTTCTAAAGCAATTTGTGTATAAATACACATTAAAAATATTAAAAATAAAAATATCAAAAAAAATAAATTTATATAAAAAATAAATATTTTGATTTTTCTGGATTTTTCTGATTTTTCTGAATTTTTTATGAATTTTTATGAATTTTTTACTATTTTTTATTATTTTCTGAAATTAATTATATAATAAACTATTAATAAAATAATGCGGATTAACCTGGACCGTCGGATGAAGCGGACGAGATCTGGAGCGTCGATCTCGCTGACCGATCTGGATCGTCTGATCTTGTTGACTCGATCTGAGCCGTCTGATCGCTTGATGAAATCTGGGCCGTCTGATCGCTTGATAAATCTGGACCGTCTGATGCTTGATGAAATCTGGGCCGTATGATCTGATTGAATCTGGGCCGTCTGATCTGCTGATGAAATCTGGACCGTTGATCTGCTTGATCAAATCTGGCCGTCTGATCTGCCTGATGAAATCTGGACCGTCTGATCAGGTTGACCGTTGACCGATGACCGACGACCGTTGACCGATGACCGACCGGGTTGGATTCGGATCTTCGGGTCGGATCTCGGAGCTCCGGCGGGTGAAGAAGACGATGACGCGACTTTTCGGGCGGATTCCGGCGGCTCCGGTGGTCCTCGGTGGCTGGAAGCTTGTCGGCCCGACTCCAATGTGGTGGCGCGTCCTTTGGTGGTGGTGGCATTCACTCAGAACGGCGGCAAGCGGCGGTTTCCGGCGGTGGTTGTACGGCGGCGCAACTCCAAAAAATTAAAAAAAAAATTCCAGAGGTTAAATGATCAATTGATCAAATCTAAGCACACTAAAACATCAAATTGTTTCTAACATTAAACACTCAATTTTGATCAAATTAGATTCAAGCACTTCGAATTTGAAAAATTCGAATTTTTCTTCCTAAATTCGAAAGTTTCGAATTGATATGGTTATGTATGTGTTTTCTTGAAATTGACTTGTGCCTTTTACTCCTAGGACCTCCTATTTATAGGTTGTAAGCTCAATTTTAGTTTGAACAGTTTCAAAAATGAATCGATTTTTGCCCCTTGATTTTTCCACGAATTTAATTCGAAAATCCATGATTAAATTTTTGAAACTGATGAATTGATGATTGTTTTCATATTCATGTCAGATCATCCAATCAATTTTTGTAACTCCCTATTCATGTACAATTGAATGCTTTATACATTGAATTTTGTAACTTTTGGGTTGTTTTTTGCACTAATCTTTCATATTCCATAACCACTTTGCAATTCCATCATCAATTTTGACAATCAATGATGTTTTGTCAGTTAAAAACTGATGCAAAGTAAGGCAAAAGTCACATTTGAGGAAAATGAAAAGACAAAAATGATAAAAAGGCAAAAATTTGCCTTTGCTAGGGTTTGAACCTGTGTCCTTGAGCTTGATGTGTGTTTGGGTCAATGTGTTTAACCAACAGGCCATTGGCCTGTGCCTTGATTACTTAGCCAATTTCATAAATACTTTTTTGGAAAAATGAATTTAATTAAATTTTAAGCCTTAATTAATTGGGCAAAAATTGGGTGTCTACACTATACAAATGTAGAAAATAGTCTTAGATGTTGTGGTTACATCATGAATTACATGATGTATATAATGTAGGATAAGAGTTTGTAAAATGAACACATAAATAAAAAGACTCATTTATGCTTATTGATGGTCCAATCCTAGCATTAGGCTTATCCAGCTCCTGATGACTCCTTGGAATAGGATTGCCTCCATCGCTTAGAAGACTTGCGCAATACAAACTTCGAGAAGCGCCTTAAGGAGCTGGAGCTAGGAACACGAGACTCATAGCTAAAGTAGTGTAGTGACGAAACACCATCGCTCCAGGCAAGTGCAAACCACACTTGCGAATTCACCAATGCTCCTATTAATGTGATGAAATCACATCTGCAAGTCTCACATGGCCCTAATAACCCCTTAGTTGTGCTTGCAATGTTGAAAACACAAGTTGGGACTCCCTCTTCATTGGTGCTCCTGGTATGCCACGAAAAATGACTTGGATAAATAACCCTCAATAAACTAGAGAAAGAGATTAGAAAAATGTCAGAAATCAAGGAAAGCAAAAAGAGCACTCCTACTCTTAAACTACACAAATAACCATCAAATAACCCTAGCCTAATCAATTGTTGATGAGCCATGGCCACAAGGGATGAAGCTACCTACGTTCAAGCATTATGATGGGATGACTACTCCAGACAAGCACCTTAGAAGATATAAAGATCAAATTGCTAGTATTTGGTTTCAATCACGCCATCTTTTGCAAAGTCTTCTCGAGAACATTAAAAAAGCAGCAAACAGTTGGTTTCACCAATTGGCTAACGGCTTCATCAACTCTTTCGAAGACTTTTCCACCATCTTTAGGATCCACTTCATGATGAGCAAACCTCTAAAGAAAGATACGTCCTTCCTACTCCTAGTAAATCAAAAAAAGGATGAGTCCCTAAGATTATATTACTTGGTTCAACTAGGCAATCATAGAAATGGCCAGCCTCGATCTCGACCTTACCTTACAAGCAGCCATTTATGGAGTTAGGAAAAACGAGAGCCTTTTCCACTATTTCGCCAAAAAAAAAACCTAAAATGTTGGAAGAATTCCAAGAATAGGTTGGCAAATACATATAATGTGAAGATTTCATAGCCACCCGAAATGAAATGGAAAAATCCCAAAAGGAACACTTGCAAGATCAAAAATCAAAAGGACCAGCCAAGGATCGGTTAAGCTTCCCCGAAGAAAAGGAATTACAAGGACGTCAAGGCAAGAAGATGTAAGGGAAATGAAGATACTTTGAATCTAATTTCCTCTTCATAAGCGAACCATTGGAAGACATCTTTCTGGAAATTAGAAACACTAGCATCCTACCTAAGCTAACTAAGACGTACGATGACCTAGGCAGAAGGGACATAAGCAAGTATTGTGATTACCATCAAGATGTGGTACACAACACTTGTCATGGCCCAACCTAGGGTCTGGACATATACAATGTCACATATAATACCTTATATATTAAATGCACAGGCTAATACCCTTTTGCTAGCAAATTTTAATTGCTGAAATCATTTAGTTAGATTTTCGAAACAATTGGATTTAGCAGCGATAAAACAAATTTTACAAAAATATTTCTCATTCTGCTCACACGAGTAGATTAACTTTCACTAACAAAACCATACCATTAGGTATCTCATATACCTTTTATGATAGTAAAGCAAAGCTTTTGAATTACATAACATAGGCTCCACAACTAGCCTAATACAACTTCAGTCAAAGCCAGCTTCAAGGCTACCCGCATTGAAGACTTACGCTACCGGTGTAATGTCAGCCTTACAATTAAAGCCGAGAGTGACAAAACCCAAAGCTAGCTCCAACACCGCCTATGTATATCCACATTACATTGTAGGCCGTTGACGTAGATTCAAAGCTACCGGCTTATAGTGACAGAGTTGACAGCCTTGAGACAATGTTGATTCTGCACTAATTTTAATTTATTCATATTTTATTTTCCTTTGCTGAGACTATAAATAGTCTTTTAAGCTTTTGGTTTAGACATATGATATTTGATATATTTTGAAACCTTATTGATAGAGAGTTTTCTCTTAGGAAATTACAAGATTTTGTAATTGTGTGTTTTTAGAAATCATTAGGTGAGATTGATTTCTGTTCTTATGCTTTCACGTTACGTTAGATTAGCATCAGAGCAAGATGAGTTCCTACGAAGATGGCAACCAACGATAGTGTTGATGGCAATCATATTCTTAACAGTGATCAAGATGTGGGAGTTCGAAGAATTGATCAATTGGTTCCTAAGGGCGGTAATCAATGACATGGATCAAAGACTCCAACGAGTAGAGCAACTTATTGAGTATTTGACTGGGGCTTTCAAAGCGATAACATTAGATACCAATAGAGATTGGAATATTTGTAGGGGACGACCGAAGGCAAGAGATGCTTATGGCTGTCTTATCAATTGACCTATAGCTACAAATTGATGGGCACAAATGTTTGATGAAGACTCCACTGAGGAGGATGATGTCTTATATGAAAATAGAAAGCCATAGAGGAGGCGAGGTAATAATGGTGGTGATAGATATTGAAGAGGCTACTATGGGTATGATCAAGAAGATAATTGAGATTTTCGCCTACAGGTAGATATCTCTAACTTTAATGGTAGTCTTAATATTAAGAAATTTTTAGATTGGCTGGCTGAAGTAGATAGATTTTTTGATTATATGAAAATTCCTAAGGAAGGCCCTTTTGTGAATGTTTTCCGGTGTATGGAAACTACGATGATGTGGAAATATATCATATTTTGCATTTATCAATTCAACAAAAAATATCGCATTCTATGATTTGGCAACTTTAACCCAGAAAAGAAACTTCAATCTAAATTGGAATCTAAATTAGTTAAAACTTTAAAAATTGATAACAAACTTGAAGATGGATGAACTTCACGATGTTTAGTAATTGAATCCTAAATGTCCATAAAAGCTATGGTTTGAAATTCTCTAAAGTTGCTCTTTCCGTATCCCCATAGCTAATCCAAACTGTTGCACCAGTTTTTACTACTATACTAGGCACGCTTATTTTTTTTGTATGATCTCATGGTATTGTCTGGTTGTGGTGGCAGTGTAAAAGATTAGTGTTCGAGTATGGACCGTTGATCCTTGCCAATGCAGAGCTGTTTCTGGAAACCACAGATGTATGCACTGTTACATGCCTGAAAGTGCCGGCAGCTAGTAAGATTGGAGAAGATGTAGCCATAAAAGACGTACCAAGGTTGTCTGACTCTTGATTGAAGCATGAAAGTTGCAGTGTAAAAAGCTCGTACGGAACAACCCATGACATCGGTCATCTTTGTGAAATTCCAAATTTGTGGTTCTATTCCACGAGAAGGGGGTGCATTTACAGCAACAGTATATATACACATATATATATATATATATATATGTTAATATGGGAAAAACGCTGAAGCGAAAACAGTCAGCATGCGTGTTTTTGTACTTGTATGGTATTTTGGTCATGTACTTTATAACATATTTCTTACTAGGTTCCTTGAGTGATTGGATTGCAGAGGGGCATATGCCAGATATAATTGGTAATTTCTTTTGGAGTTCAAAATGATGCCAATTTGCATTGGCTACTAATGGTAATGGCTGTCTGTTATGGAATTTTTTTTTTTTATCATTATTTCTTATTTGGTACTTCTCACTTGTGACCTCTCACTTGAGATATTAGGATGTTGCCTTCAAACTATCAGACAATTGACTTTTGTCTATCATGATTGGTAGTTATTTACTCATTTCTACATTATTCTTGCTGAATATTAAGCCCTTGAGCCACTACAAGAAATAAAGCAATTACTATACAAATATAGAAAATAGTCTTAGATGTCGTGGTTACATCATGAAGTACATGATGCATTATAATGTAGGATCAGAGTTTGTAAAATGAACACATAAATAAAAAGGCTCATTTACGCTTATTGATGTTCCAATCCTAGCATTAGGCCTGTCTAGCCCCTGATGACTCCTTGGAATAGGATTGCCTCCACCGCTTAGAAGACTTGCGCAATATAAACTTCGAGGAGCGCCTTAAGGAGCTGGAGCTAGGAACATGAGACTCACAGCTAAAGTAGTGTAGTGATGAAACACCATCGCTCCAGGCAAGTGCAAACCACACTTGCGAATTTGCCAACACCCCTGTTAATGTGACTAGATCACATTTGCAAGTCTCACATGGCCTTAATAACCCCTTAGTTGTGCTTGCAATGTTGAAAACACAAGTTGCGACTCCCTCTTTGTTGGTGCTCCCAGTATGCCACAAAAAATGTCTTGGATACATAACCCTCAATAAACTAGAGAAAGAGATTATAAATATGTCAGAAATCAAGGAAAGCAAAAAAGAGCAGTCCCACTCTTAAAACTACACGAATAACCATCAAACAACCCTAGCCCAATCAATTGTTGACGAGCCATGGCTACCAGGGATGAGGCTACCTACGTTCAAGCTTTATGATGGGACGACTAATCCAGATGAGCACCTTAGAAGATATAAAGATCAAATTGATAGTATTTGGTTTCAATCACGCCATCTTTTGCAAAGTCTTCCTGAGAACATTAAAAAAGCAGCAAACAGTTGGTTTCACCAATTGGCTAACGGCTCCATCAGCTCTTTCGAAGAGCTTTCCACCATGTTTAGGATCCACTTCATGATAAGCAAACCTCTAAAGAAAGATACGTCCTTCCTACTCCTAGTAAATCAAAAAAAGGATGAGTCTGTAAGATTATATTACTTGGTTCAACTAGGCAGTCATAGAAATGGACAGCCTCGATCGCAACCTTACCTTACAAGCAGCCATTTATGGAGTTTGGAAAAATGAGAGCCTTTTCCACTATTTCGCCAAAAAAAATACCTAAATGTTGGAAGAATTCCAAGAACGGCTTGGCAAATACATACGATGTGAAATTTTCATAGCCACCCGAAATGAAATGGAAAAATCCCAAAAGGAACACTTGCAAGATCAAAAATCAAAAGGACCATCCAAGGATCGGTTAAGCTTCCCCGGAGAAAAGGAATTACAAGGACGTCAAGGTAAGAAGATGCAAGGGAAATGAAGATACTTTCAATCTAATTTCCTCTTCATAAGTAAACCACTGGAAGACATTTTTTTGGAAATTAGAAACACTAGCATCCTCCCTAAGCTAACTAAGACGCACGGTGACCCAAACAGAAGGGACATTAGCAAGTATTGTGATTACCATCAAGATGTAGCACACAACACTTGTCACACCCCAAACTGGGGCTTGGACATCTATAGTGTCATATATAATACCTTATATATTAAATGCAGAGGCTAATACCCTTTTGCTGGCAAATTTTAATTACTGAAATCATTTAGTTAGATTTTGGAAACAATTGGATTTAGTAGCGATAAAACAAATTTTACAAAAATATTTCTCATTCTACTCACACGATTAGATTAACTTTCACTAACAAAACCATACCATCAAGTATCTCATATACCTTTTATGATAGTAAAGCAAAGCTTTTGAATTACATAACATAGGCTCTACAACTAGCCTAATGCAGCTTCAGTCAAAGCTGGCCTCAAGGCTGCTGCATTGAAGACTTATGTTGCCAGTGTAATGCCAGCCTTGCATTAAAGTAAAGAATGACAAACCCAAAGCTAGCTCCAACACTGCCCATGTACATCCACATTACATTGTAGGCCGTCGATGTAGATTCAAAGCCGCCGGCTTATAGTGATAGAGTTGGCAACTTTAAGACAACGTTGATTCTACACGAATTTTAAATTATTAATATTTTATTTTCCTTTGCTGAGACTATAAATAGTCTTTTAAGCTTTTGGTTTAGACATATGATATTTGATACATTTTGAAACCTTATTGATAGAGAGTTTTCTCTTAGGGAATTACAAGATTTTGTAATTGTGTGTTGTTAGAAATCATTGGGTGAGATGATTTCTGTTCTTATGCTTTCACGTTGCGTTAGATTGGCATCAGAGCAAGATGAGTTCCTGCGAAGATGGCAACCAACGATAGTGTTGGCGGCGATCGTGTTCTTAACAGTGATTAGGATAGGAGAGTTCGAGGAATTGATCAATTGATTCCTAGGGGCGGTAATCAATGACATGGATCAAAGACTCCAACGAATAGAGCAACTTATTGAGTATTTGACGGGCCTTTCAACGCGATTGCATTAGATACCAACAAAGACTGGAATATTAGTAGGGGATGACCAAAGGCAAGAGATGCTTACGACTGTCTTTTCAATCGACCTATAGCTACAAATCAATGGGCATAAATGTCTGATGAAGACTCCACTGAGGAGGATGAGGTCTTATATGAAAATAGACAGCCACAGAGGAGGCGAGGCAATAATGGTGGTGATAGATATTGAAGAGGCTACTATGGGTATGATCAAGAAAATAATGGAGATTTTTGCCTAAAGGTAGATATCTCTAACTTTAATGGTAGTCTTAATATTAATAAATTTTTAGATTGGATGGCTAAAGTAGATAGATTTTTTTATTATATGAAAATTCCTAAGAAGCATAGGGTTAGGTTGGTAGCATGTCGATTGAAAGGTGGTATGTTAGCCTAGTAGGAGAGGCTACAGAATAGGAGATATTGTGAGGGTAGACAATTGGTGATGACATGGTATAGGATGAAGCAGTTGTTGCAGTGGGATTTCCTACCTCCAGATTATGAACAAATTCTTTGTTAGTAGTATCAGTTGTGCATGAATATATTGGCAGAGAGGAATGACCTGAGAGAGAGCGAACGCTAGCAGGTAGCACGTTATGTAGATGATCTAAAGTTGTAGATCAGGGATAGGATGGGAGTAACTATATTGAGGACTTTGAATGAAGTGAAAAACATGGCCCTTAAGGATGAAATGACATTATAGGAAGGGAATACTAGATTTGAGGGAAGCAATAGAAACTGTAGAGTTGAAGGATCGAATAGCAGTAAAGCTAAGGCAGAGCAGAATGAAGGGGTTAAGAAGAAGCCAGATTGGAATATTGAGAAAGGAGAGGATAAGGCTGCAGGCAAGAAACTTGTTGAGTTTAAGAATATTTAAAAAAAAATAATCCGTATGCAAAGCCAATCTTGAGTGAGTGTTATCGTTGTAACCAGCTAGGGCATCGATCAAACAAGTGTCCTAATAGGAAGAGCAACAATATTGTTGAGAGAGATAAAGAAATCTACTGTGAGCCTAATGGAGATGATGAATTCTATGATGAGAAAGAGGAGAAGGTTAAGTAGATATTTGTCATTAGAAAGCTGATGTTGGCACCTAAGCAGGAGGAGGATACCTAATGACATCAGTTGTTTCGCACCAGGTGTACAATAAATGGGAAGGTTAATGACATGATTGATGACAATGGAAGTCGTGAAAACATTATCAGTAGAAGGATCGTGGATTAATTGCAGCTACCTATAGAGAAACATCCAAACCCATACATTTTAGGATGGATTAAAACAGCTGAGAAGATTGATGTGAAGGAGAGGTGTAAAGTACCATTCTCAATAGATAAGTACAAGGATGAAATTTATTGTGGTATAATAGAGACGGATGCTTATCACCTGTTGTTTGGGAGACCTTGTTAATATGATGTGAATGCCTAATATTTGGGGAAAGAGAATGTGTATAAATTAGAGAAAGGGGGTGTGAAGTATACTCTGCTGCCTTTGAAGATAACAAATCATTCCAAAACCATCAAGGCTGAGGGGTACTCTTTTCTGACTATCATGCAATCAGAAAGTGAGGTGAAGGAATCTATTAGAAAGTTCGTGCATGCTCTTATGATGTAAAGAAGAAGAAGTGGACAAACGAGAACTCAGGGTCGAGTTCTTTGCAGGTGGGAGAGAATAACGTAGCTCTAGTCAAAGCCAGCCTCAAGGCTGCCAACATTCAGACCAAGGCTGTCGGCGTTGAAGACTTAGGCCGTCGGCCTTGCAATTAAAGCCAAGAGTGACAAAACCTAAAGTTGACTCCAACACCACCCATGTATGTCTAACATACATTGTAGGCCACCGACATAGATTCAAAGCGGCTGGCTTACAGTGACAGAGCTGGCAGTCTTGAGACAGTGTTGATTCTGCATGAATTTTAATTTATTTGTATTTCATTTCCTTTGCTAAGACTATAAATAGTCTTTTAAGGTTTTAGTTTAGACATCGATATTTATATATATTGAAACCTTAATGAGAGAGTTTTCTCTTGGGAAATTGTAAGATTTTGCAATTGTGTTCATATGGTAAGATGATTTATGTTCTTATGTTTTCACATGCATCATAGCCCTTACAGAAAATACATACTTCAAAAGATATAAATCAGTTAAAAAAAAAAAATATAAAATACAATATGATTTAATCTGCTTCATTCATATCTAAATTGTTCAAAGTTGTGCCATAACCGATTCAGTTATCAACAATTCAAACAACACCTGAAAGGAAAGAATAATGAGCTGAACCCTAGTACACATAACATAAACACAATGAGATGGTACGCATGCTTATTCTAATGAAATGCGATAAACAATAGTTTTATTATTTTAAATATAAAGTAAATTAAGCAACACTAGAGCACTCACACTCTAAAGTAAGCTTTAGGAATCTAGGGGTCTTAAGTAACAACAGCTTAGCAAGGGGTTGATATGAATACCCAAATACTTATATCTCCTTATATTAACCAAAAAGAAAATAGCTTCATCTAGGGTTCACTATCATTACACAACTTTACTTATCTCAGTCCATAACATCATTTAGTTCAACTGGTCCCACAATCTTGAACTAAACCATGCTAGTTCACCCCAAACCTAAGAAAGCTTTACACCAATACTGTTTACCTTATCAACTACCCATTGATTGCCTCTAATTAGAGCGAACGAGTCATAAATTTTATAAGCCTATATTCCATCTCTTACTTAGTTTGACATATAAGTATACCTATCATTTGTTAATGTCGATGGGTATAGGGCCGTCTCACAAGGATTGATTAGCGATCGAATAAATTGAGTTAGTAAATTGAGTCTAAATTAAGAAACTAAACCACACTAAATAAAAGTGCACCAAACTAAAACAACAAATTAACATGATAATAACAACAAATTTAATTTATAGTAAGTCTATTCCACCATATCAAACATGATTCACCAAAGTGTTCTTCATATTAATTGTGATATACAAAAATTCTTAAATCATGAGTATTCTACTTAGAAATACTTAATTTTAACCTTAACTGCATTCACTAGAATCTCTTTTAACGAATGGACAATTCAAGACCACTTTAATATCAATTAATATTCTTGAATTTAAAACATGCAGCAAATGTCCTAATAATATCTCTATTAACAGGAGCAATCTATTCTACTAAATTAGGTATATTCAAATGGACTTGTTTCTCAACATATTCCATCGAGATCTACTGTAGATAGTGTCTGCACTCAACATTCTAACTTTATTGAAGTTCCAACCACTAGAAATCAACAATTAATAGGTCGGAGTCATATAATTATGCACATTCATGTTAGCATGACTTCGTAAACCTTAATTTAATACTCACTGATGATGAAATACGAACTTGAACACATAAAAAGACATAATGAAGTCAAAACAATATAAGAATAAGAGAAAAAAAGGAACCTCTTTTTGAATTACACAATGATGAAATGAAGTTCGAGGGCACAAAATCTACAACAATTCTTTGTCTCTATCTCAAATCTCAAAGATGATTACAACACAATAACAGAATTCACATAAACTCTTACAAAAACTCACAAAACCCTTAATAGGTGCCAATATGAACATGTACGTTTGTATAGAGAATGATTCATATCTGATAATTTAATGAATGGGTGCGATGCTTTTTATTCCTAAAGGACTTTTCCAAGGGTTACAAATGAATATAAACAACTATTCATATGTGATATTTAAATATTATACCGTTTAGGGAAAAGTCGGTAAAGTATGTTATTCTAAACACTGCTAATCACGGGCATATAAATGACCTTATTGGCGTATGGGGGTGATTTTCCATCTTTCAAACCTCTAGTCTTGACATTCTTACGAGCTACATCCCTTACAAGTACCTTAATTAGTGTATGGTCTTGACATTTTCTTCTTGATCTCCCAAATCACGCCCTTACAAGCACCCTTACTAGCCTTTGTCTTCAAATTTTCCTTTCTTCAACTAGAATCACAGCCGTGATTTACATTTTCCATCTTACTTTTGCTACTTTTCTTCATTCTTGATAAAATTCTCCTTTAATTTCTCCATGTACTCCGATTTGACCTTAAATGAATATATATACAACTAAGTACAATTCTACTATGAATCATATCAATAAACTATATATTTTGACTTAATTAGCTGTTGAGAACAAGGATTAAATCAGGCCTATCACTCGCTGAGCCAACTATAAAATTACCATTGCATTATGGTTATAATTGTATCATAATAGAGGGTTAGCCTAAGCGCGTAACTACTGTGCCTAGCTCTGGACAAGGTGTCGCTCGCTAAATCGGATTTTAAAAACATAAAGCACAAGAAACATCGTTAATTAGGCCATCTTTAAGTTTTAGTTCATTTAAGAATGCCTATCCCAAAAACAACAATCACATTATTGCATACCTTATGTTTTTGACATCCGAACAAAACATAGGGTAAAGCAAAAGTCATCTGTGATGATAAATAAGGTATCCACATGTGTTTAAGAATTAAATCATATATATATATATATATATATATATAGTATCCATTACATTAAACTTACTTTTAAAATTCTATTTAATCAAACACTAAGTAGGAACCCTGCCATAGCTATGAAATCGACTTGCCAAGATACAGAGGTTCTCTATTATTGTCAGATTATGTATTTTCTTTTTCTTATAAAACATTTATTATAAAAAATTATTATCCTTCATTAACTTTTAGAAAATATTCAATTTCTAGCAAACAACATTTGAAACAACATATTCTCCTATTAATTAAGGCCTAGTCCAACATTTATTTGCATCATTCCTAAGTCATCTTTCATATATCTATTAGGATCTTAGCTAGTCTATTTCTTTCTATTTCATTTAGATTCATTAAGCTAAATTGGTTGTAGGTTGATTTGCTAAGTTCATTTCATACTTACGTTCTATGTTTAATCTAATTAGTCTTAATCTACAAATTCTCTAAACTCACTCTTATTATGTAAATTAACTAAAAATAATATATTAACTATCATTTATCTATTTTATTTTTATTTTTATGAAGAATAAGGTAAAATACAATAACTACGTTAACACACCCCCTCCCCTAAGTGTACAAGGATATAAAGAAGCATGACCAAATATTAACAAGCCATGTTTCCATCGGTTTTTGCTTGGTTTGAAAACCATTGATAAGCGACGGAGTATAATGAGCCGTGTTCCTATCGTGTTTCACTTGATATTTTAGCACTCAAAGATCAAAGAGAAACATGGTAAGATACAAATGAGTCATGTTCTAATCGTGTTTTGCTAATATGCGAGACGTTTAAAGGTCAGAGAGAAACATGGTGAGATAGATCTAGTCATGTTCCACTTAATGTATTAAACACATAAGGATAAAAAAGGAACATGGTGGGATAGGGGAGGCTGTGTTCTAGTGGTGTTTTTTTGGAATTTCATTTAATAAAGGAGACGGAGAGAAGTACAATTGGATAGGGTTGGTTGTGTTTCAACCGTGTTTCTTCTCTAGTGGGTAAAAAATCCATGTATTTTAAGAACAGTAAGGAGCACGACTTAATATAGCTTCCCATGTTCCCCTCGTGTTCTTATATGAAAATAGAGCATGTATCCTTAGCTTATTCAACTATTTTTTGTACATCATTTTTCAACATACAACACCTTTATAAACAACAAATAAGTTACACCCATGACTTACAACATCTATATACATATTATTACTTCATATATCATCGTCAAATCTCCAAGAGATATATGCATGAACATACTTAGGTTTTGATGCTCAAGTCCCTATAATTACAAGTTTACAAGTTTTATCTTAAATCCTATTCATATCTAATTTTAGTTTATCATTTGCATACAGAAACAAAAAATCAAACAAAGCAAAACAACTATACTTATCACTTTAGCAAATACATGTAAATTGATCTTCACTTCCTTCCTAGTTGATGTAGCTTCTTCATGCTTAATTTCCTACTCCAATCTTATTTTTTATCTTTAATTTCTCCTATGATTTCCTCAAAATTAAGATTTGAGGTTGGCATTTGAGAAAGAAATGAAAGGAGAAGAGAATAAGAAGAGGAATGTTGCAATCGAGAAAAACAAAGAAAAGAAAAGAAAAGGAAAAGGAAAAGAAAAGAAGAAGGAAAAAGTAAGGCAGTAATGAAAAAGTAAAAAGGAATAGGATTAAAGTAAAATTAAAGATATTTTAGGGTAACGGTATTAGGTTTAAACCTTTCAGATAAATATCTTTAGTTCTGAAAGTGTTTGGGAAATGATTTGAGAATCTATATGTTAGAAATGAATTACTTGAAATAAGGATTTAGTTTAGGAGTTTAGTCTATATCAAATTGATATTTAATTTGAAATTACGCTTAAGAAGTTATACTTTTAAATAAACAGATGAATTCAAAAATTATGAGGATCAAAGGAATGGAAGTTCAGCTAAATTTTAAGGGTTTAGGAATTTGTAAAACAATTAAATTACTTGTTTGAAGGCTTTAGGAAATTGAAGTTGAAAGAGATATATGAAATCTCAAATTTCAATTTATCTATTTACTAATTTAATTATGTCAATCTGTTTAATTACATCCTATAATTTACTTGATTTATTTAATCTATCTAAATTCAATTTCTAGCTTAGGTGAGGATTTAGGATGTTTCAACACTAACAACTGCTATCAACTCAAGACGACCCTATAAGAAGCCCTCAAGAAAAGATTCCTCCTGCAATATTTGGCCAATCCAGATAACTGTAAACCCCGGTAATCTCAGTAGTTAGGAAAACCCCAGGAGTTGAAAAGCGAAACCCTAATCCGGTTCAGTTTAAGTCTAGTGAGAGGAGCTTAGGAACCCTAAATCCGGCTTTCCTTCGGTTTCATAATAAAAGAAGTTTTATAAAGTAAATGAATATGAATTATTATTCTAAAGTATATTTTAGACCTTTGAAAGTTTTAAATTCGGGAATTTTTCAATTCCAAGCCTTCTCGAGCTCAATTACGGAAAAGCGTGCCCCGAGACCACAAACTCAGAAAAATGTTCTAGAATATTCATTAGAACCGTAATTTTATAAGGATTCCAAAAATATCAATTTTATAATTTTCCGGGCTATAAAAATTACAGTTATAGCCTTTTCCCATGTTTTCATTACAACCGGTAAAGTAGATGTCTTATCTACTATTCACAAGTACAACCTACACTACACACTACCCATACCCTATTCTTACATTCTTACAACTACTCATTTCAATTTCTTTCCCAAGGATTTTTGTCTCTTAAACAATTATTACAATTATTACATTTTAATTACTTAAATTACAAAATATCAAATTTCACACACACACACACTCCCCACCCCCCCTCCCCTGATATGGCTGGCAGGCACCCCTCCCTCTTTTCCCCCTCTTGTTTGATTTGTTTTTACTATTTTTTTCATTAACAAACCTTAAATTATGCATATATAAACACCTTTTTCCTCTCTCTCTCTCCTCATTTTCACTTGTCAATTTTTTTTTAAAGAAGAAAACTCTCTCTTCCTCCTCCTATTATGCGTGAACCACCAACAACCCCCCCCCCCCCCCCTCTCACTCTCACATATTCAACTCAAATCCTCTTCATTTCTACCTTTGATCCCTATTGGTATGTTGATTTTAAGCTTTGTTCTTCCTAAATCTTGCAATGGCAAAGCTATTTCTTGTGTGTTTTTCCCATTTAATCCAATGAGCATATGCTAGGGACATGAAAACACTTGAACAAGAATACCAAGCCATCACAAGACATGGATCTAATGTTTAAATGAGTTTTTGTTGAGATTTATCTTGTTCATGCATGTAAAGTAGAGATCTTGCATATATATTGATGTTCATGCATGGAACTTATGATTCATACATTATATTTAGTAGATCTAGTGTTTAGACTTTTATATCTTCATCTACATTCATGTCCATATGGTTACTTTGGATTTCATGCATTAATGATCATAAAAATGTAACCTTACTTATGTATAGATATGTTAGATAGTAGATTTCCATGTATAGAAGGCAAGAAAGTTGAAAAAGAAAAGGTTTTGTTAGAAATGATTTGTTGGAAATTCGGATGGATTTAGAACCCTACCTTAAAGACCACCAAAACCACTTTAAAACTCATGTTTTTCATAAAAATTGGAAGGTATATGTAATAGATGTCCTTAAGGAATGATTTTCATAAGTTTAGATGAGTTTAGGCATGATAAAAGTGTAAAACAAGTAGTGGAGTTAGAATGAAAAATATTGATATATGAATTAATAGTCAAATTCGTAATTTTAGAATCATGCCGACATGAACACCTAGAATTTAAGTTTAAATTGGATGTTTTATGAGTTAAATGAGGTCTTTAGATAATAAATATAATGAAGCTTCAATTTTTGATGCATTAACAAGTTTTCCCCCAAAGAAATTGCAAGAAAAGGAAATTTACAAAATTCGGATTTTTTGAGTAGCTTGTTTAAAAACATATTCACCCAATGAAAAATGTTGATTTTTATGCATAAATGAAGGTCATGATTAATATAGATATTGAGAACCCATTTTTATTTTGATGGTAAGTAAATTCTAAGGATAAAATCATAAAAATACTAGGAGATGTAAAGTTGAGAAGAATAGCTTTTCATAGGTGTTATCATAGAATTCTTACTAAATAGAAGTTCATAAGAGCTCATCATCAAAGATCATCAAAACCATGCATATATTGAGCTCATTTCATGACATTCATATTAGGAATTCATTCATATACCATCTATACATGAATCATCAACTAGGAACATTTTATCAAATGCGAAACGATTTTTTCGGAATTGAAAAGTGACAGAACAGAACTGATCCCATGTTCCGTGACCTTAATGTTTTCAAAACTTGAAAATTAATACTAGAAATAGATAGATCTTTCGAAGTGATAGAGATCGATATAAAATTTGCGAAATTCGAGTTAAAATGACCAAGTTATGGCCGTTTTAAGTTGGGGCTTCCGCAAATAGCGAGAATTCCGAATTCATCTAGTTTAGATGCATAGCTTAGAATAGTTAAATGATGAGATTCTTATTAGGATTATTCTTATTTGGTAGTGATCCGAGGCAAGAGATACCTTGCCACCCGATTACTATTACTGAAAGACCGGCGAACCATGGCCGAGTGAGTACCACTTCTACTCTCAATTAATGTTTGTGATTGTATTGTTAGTGGCACTAGTGGTGTAGGCAAAGATAAAAATGGAAATGTATGCTGGGGTATATGGGGATTCTATATTGTCTGCTGTTGATGTGTGAAATGGAACTTAAGAAATATCGAAACCGGGTGTTAAGCTATTGATTGATTAGCTAGCAGTTTATATGGATTGTCTGCGGATAATTGTTGGTCACCTAAAAGAATCGAATTAATGTACATTTGACTTCAATTATAATTGGACTCATTCATATCACGACGGGGATGGAGCATTAGCATTGGTTGGTTTTTCGTGATCCATAAAACGAATATGTTGGTTAATCGTGATCCATAAAACGAAATTATTGGTTAATCGTGATCCATAAAACGAATTATTATTCAGTTGACCGTAAGCTTAAATGGCGTCGTACCGCAGGATTCGTTAATCTGCTAACCCGGGATGGAGGGCGTAAGTCCATCCACATATGATTTCCAGCTGGTCATATGTTTGTTGAACTCATTTGTCTGATGCATACATTTGCGTGAATAATCACTTGCTTGAGTGAATTGTATTAATTGTGACATGGAAGTTCTTACTCACTAAGCTAGTTAGCTTACGCCCCCATAGCTTTTATTTGTTGTAGCACGAGTTCATTTGGCTTAGGCCTAGGCAAGCTACGGCTCAGGTACCGGAGATAGGAGTTTCCCATAGAAGTTTACTTCGCTTTTGTCTAGACTTCCATTGGAAACTAAAGGACTCTGGATGACTGTAATGGACTTGATATTATTTTGCGGGGGAATGCCCCTTAGATTTTGTAAAGTTTAAATATGTGTTTTGATTTATTATCTATGGCTAATGAATGCCACATTAAACTTCTTAACTCCATCGATTGAGTGTTATATTATCGTAAAGGGACTCTTTACATCTATACAAGACTCCCGAAGGGCTCGGATGGAAATTCGAGAGTCTTTTATAGTATGTGGCAGGCTGTTACGTATAGGATATCCTATGGGGCGTGACAATAACACCAGGGGGACTCAACTAATGAAGAAGGAATGACCATTAACAATACCTCAATGATCACATAGACTGACATACTGACGACACAGCTTAAGGAATAGTTAATGGCATCATTAGAGGATCACAACCAACTAGTTTCTCTTGATATTCCATAAATAACGAAGGAAAATAAGTGATGGTCATGGCAAAGATAGAAATTTGGTATAACCCTTGAATTTACTTATGCCACCCGGACAACGTTAACGTCCCCCACCAAGACGCTTTTGTCATAAAATTAGCAAGAGTAGCAAGCTTCGATGTAATGAAGGTCCTAGTTGACACAGGAGCAATGCGGAGATCATTTTCGGGCAAGGCTTCAATAGGCTTTGTGATGAAAACATCTAGAAGAAGCTCAAACTGTACAAACATGAGATCTTCGAATTCAACAAGAAGCTGGTCAAAGTTAGAGGAACTATTATCATGCTAACGAGGTTGGGTGACAACAAACATAAAGTTCAAAACAAGGTCAAGTTCTTGGTGGTAGACTGTTGGTCGCCTTATAACATGATTATAGGTCGATTGACACTCTTCTTATTCCAAATGGTCCCTTCATCAGCTCACTTAAAAGAAAATTTTCCTACACCTAATTGCGTCGACATATGCAGAGGGAGATCAGGACTTATTGCAGAGACTATAGATCCGAGCATTAGCAAGGGATAAGGTATGTTAGATAGATTTGCTCCCAAGCCGACCAACCTAAGAGGAAACAAACAAAGGAGAGCGGGAAGATGAACCAATAGGAGCAACGAAAAGTGTCTTACTTAGCAGCCATCATTCGTAAGCTTAGTATTGAACCAAAGATAAAGCTTATATAGTAGAAGCACTGCCACTTCACCACTATACAACTGACCACAGCAGAAGAGGAACATAGAAACTCCTAAAATCTAGATTCATCTAGGATGAAAAGTATCCCACATGGCTTGCCAATGTCTTCATGAAAAAAAAAAAAAAAAGCCAATGGAAAGTGGAGATATGTACACTGACCTTAACAAGGCATGCCTAAAAGACTGCTTCCCATTACCAAGGATAGACCAATTGGTAGACACTACATTTAGACACACACTATTGAGCTTCAGGGACACCTTTTCTAGATATAACCTAATAATAATGGAATCAAAAGATTAAATGCACACATCATTCGTTATCAACTTTGTCATATACTGCTACAAGATTTATACCTTTTGGCTTAAAAAATGCTGAAGCCACCTTTCAAAGGCTGATTATAGCAGTATTCAAAGAAAAAATTAGATGGAATATGGAGATCTACGTGGATGATATGATCGTCAAAAGCATCTGCTTAAAAGACTACCTTAAGAATCTCTAGGAAACCTTTGACTAGCTTGAAGAGATACCACATGAAATTGAATCCCAAAAAAATGATACTTTTAGCTTCCTTTGAAAGTTTCTTCGATAATGGTTACACAGCAAGGAATCGAGGCAAACCTTGTTAAGATCAAGGCCATACTTGACATGATACCTCCCAATACATAAAAGAGGTCTAGAGACTCACTAGTTGCGTCACAGCTTTGAGGCGATTCATCCCGAAGCGTCAACCAATGTGCTAAGTTCTTCAAGATCCTTAAGAGCTTGATTGATTTCAAGTGGACTGAAGATTGCAATAAAGATTTTATAGACCTAATGGAATTCTTTAGAACTCCTCCGGTTCAAGATAAACCTATACCAGAAGAGGAATTGTTCTTGTACTTGATAGTAAGCAACAAACCCATTCCTTCAGTCCTCGTTTGGGCATATGGACGTGAGTATAAACCGATTACTATATCTGCCATGTCTTCCAAGGGCCAAAAGAAAGATACCCTAGGGTTGAAAAGTTCGCTTTAGTATTTATCTTATCGTCAAGAAGGCTCAAGCTTTACTTTGAAGCGCATCAGGTGACAATCTTTACTGACCAACCTCTTTACACCATCCTCTACAAACCATGTACATTAGGTCACATGATGAAGTATGCGATTGAAGTAAGAGCAGGGTGTGCACTTTAAAGCACGTGATGCCATTAAGACCTATATTTTGGCAAACTTTATCATAGAATATAAAGGTCCCCAGGGGAACCCTTCGGGGAAAGCAAACCGCAATAGACCTTATACATCGATGGATCATCAAGCTAAGAAGGACTTGGGGCAGTACTATTTTTACAAGGCCCCTGCGACGTAAAGATATGTGTTGCCCTCAAATTCGACTTTGATGCAAGCAACAACGAAGCAGAATACAAGGCATTCATAGCAGGATTGAAGTTGGCAATGGAGGTCAGGGTTGACAATATAATTATTTATTCAGATTCCCAACTTGTTGTGTAACAAGTTAAGGGAGGGTATGAGACAAAAGGGGATGCTATGATTAAGTAGATGGAGCTTATCCGATCAATGATGCCTAACTTTTCTAGTTAGGACATCCATAAGATACCTTGAGTGGAGAATGTCAAAGTTAACAGACTCCCTAAGTTCACAGCAGTCTCTCTCTGAACCCCAAGCTGAAAGAAGAAAGTGTGTTTATGGAGTACCTACCATGTTGCACCATTGACTAATAACACTAGGAAGTTTTGGCGGGTAAGATAGACTCCCTACCACCTAACTGGATGGGCCATATAAAGCAATACTTGAGGAATGAGGTTTGCTAATTGATAAAAGAGTAGTTAAGAAACTCATATATCAAGCCGCTAACTATACAATGTTTAACGGTGTCTTGTTTCGAAGGGCCATAGTATGCCTCTCCTCCATTGCCTTTGACCAGAAGAAGCCCAAGACATTTTAGAGGATGTACATTGGGAGAATGTAGTAACCATGTGCTGGACAAAACCTATATGTGAAGGCACGATGACTTGGCTACTATTGATTGATTATGAAGAAAGACGCGTGGAGACAGCAAAAGAAATGCCCTCGATGCCAAAAACATGCGCTGTTAGCCATGCACAAGTAACTATCTCTGATTGCTAGCAAGTCCATGGCTATTTGACAATGGGGAATAGATATACTTGGTCTCTTCCTTAGAACCTCTGAATAGAAATGATTCATATCGTTACAGTCGACTACTTCACCAAATAGGTAGAAGCACAAGTTGTAGACTATATCATGGAACAAGCAAAGAAGCTTTTATGGCCAGCTAACGTCTTTATGATGTTTCGAGCTACCAAAGGTATAATTACAATAAAAGACCTAGTTCGAAAAATGATTAATTTAGAGAGTTCATTAGTACCATTACATTCATGATTGGGTACACATCAGTCTCTCATCCCCAAACCAATAGACAGGCAGAAGCGTGTGAACATCACCGTCACTAAAAGTTCAAATAGATGGTCAACCAGACTATGTCGATTGTTGGCAAATCGGCTACTAATTACCCTAGTGATACATGATGGTACATCGAAAGACTATCGGTGATGAAACACTATACGTTAGATTCGACCGGAAGGCAATTACCTAGTCAAGTTAGAAACTTTCGATCATATGATACAAGAGTTCTACCATAGGTCAACAAAATAGCATTAAAAGGGTATAACCTAGACACAATAGAAGAGCTCGAAGACAAAGTCGAATAAAGGACTCATGGTTTACAGCTTAAGGTCACTCGATACTATGATAAGAAGGTTAGCTATAAGGAGTTCAGCCCTAGTTACTTAGTGTATTTAAGACTAGTTGACATGGTGCAAGGTAAGGATAGGGAAAAATAGGATCCATTCAGGAAGACCTTGTTCATTCATTGAAAACCTTAGTGACGATGCATACCGATGAACGAACTTGATGGACAATCGATTTAAGAACATGGAATGTCGACAGCTTGAGGAAGTACTTTAGTTAGAGATGTTTCTATAATATTCTTTTTCCACACCTTTGTTTCCAAATCATTTTAGAAATGATGAATCCTAAATTATCATTCGAAGATATAAACATCAATAATATGAACCAAATGACCAAGCTGCTTACCTTTAGGACCCTCATGCTATAAACATAGTCCCCAGTGAAGCTCAGGCCTTAAGGACCGATTAACCAGGTTGCTTATGGTCGGCACCGTATCCTAAAAACTTAGTCCTAATGAGGCTTAAGCCCCAAGAACGAATGTCTGAGCTACTTATGCTCAGCACTTAGTCCTAAAAACTTAGTCCCCAGTGAAACTTAGGCCCTAGGAATAAACAACCAGGCTCTTTTCCCTCAGTACCTCATCCTAAAAACTTAATCACCAGCAAGGCTCAGGCCTTCTGAAGTGTTTTTGCTCTCATATTTAAGTTTGTTAAACAACTATAATGTACGTTTTCACTTAAAAATAAAATTTAACTGCGAAAGTACCAACAAGTGTAGCGATCGTGCAAGTATAGCTAAGTGAAAGTATTCAAAGTCGTAATCCATAGGGAGCTAATTGAATAATTATAGATAAAGTGGTTTTACTCTAATCTAGCAAATGAATTGAAGTTTGAGATTCTAAAACAATTAAACTACTTTACAAATTACTACTACAAATTATAACTAATCAACATAAAGACTATGCTAGTAGAAAAATACTATGTGAAATCCTTCAATAAATAGATATGGGATTATGTAATGGTTTGGTTAGGATTTTCATTCATTGCGTTGTGTTATAATCAAGTTTGTTTATTAGATTTTGATTAAACTTACAAGAATTTACTTCCCTATCGAATTGCAAAATTCTAACCATAACATGAATGTCCCTCTCAAGTAACCCATTTATAGTCATCAGTTAAATAACACATTCCTCTTACAAGCCATGTTATTCTAATTGAACTTATGGTTCAAGCACGTGTCATATAAATAAACCATAATTTCAACCGCATTAAGAATGTGAGTTCTATAACTTGGACCTAAATTGCACGTGTTCGTGTCGATTTAGAAGTTGTATTTTCTATTTCAATCGAGTTCTTAGATCCCTTTCGAGTATCTAAGCTCTAATTTACGAGAAATTCATAGACAAATTTTTGACCTGGTAAACATTGAAATAGAAATAACCAAAGTTTCAAATTAACAAGACTTGTTATAAGATACTAATAAACTATTCAAGAAATCATAAACACATCACATAGTCCACTAGATAAATCTAATTCATACTGATAAATGGAATTTCATTCTTATAAATCCGAACACAATCTATTACAAGGGATAAATGAGAGAAAACAACTAGAAATTGAAGAATGTCTTCTAGTAATTCTAAGGTCCAACTCCATAGTGATGGTTCGGAATGAATAGTATCATAGATGATGAAGTGAGGTCGAGGTTCGATGAATGAGGTCGAGGTTGGTGAATGGGTGGATGAAGTGAAAATGTGGAGAATGATGGAGTAGTAGATGATGGAATGTCTAGATAAGAAGGCCAGACTAAGTGGAATTCCCTAAAATCAATGAAATTGGTATATATAAGGTATATGAAAGTGAGTTGGTATGTGGATGTATGGTGATGTGAGGATTGGTAGAATTAGGTGACTATGATGTGACATGTATATAGAGTGGATCCCAAAAATTGGCAAAAAGCACAAAAAGAAGGATAAAAGTTTTATCAACTATTTACAAGCCAAAGAGGGAAAATAAAAATGAAATAACAAAGCTTTAAAATAAGATGTTGCTAGAGCTTGTGAATGTTGGTAAGTTTCAACTTAGTCTCTACAATTGCTCATCAAGTTTGCTTAGCATGTTAGAGAACAATAGCTTAGAATGGCACATAGGGGCCCAATCTAGATTTTTTGAGTTGTACTCTTCTCGGATTCATTGTTTGCATTTTGGCATGGATAGTTCAGCTCATTATAATCGATAAATATTCAAACTTAGTAGCTTGGCTTGTCTTTGCATTTGATTGGAGCTCAAACAAGTCTCTTAAGGTCAACTTGTTTGAAACTCGAACCAGGTCGGTGGAATCAGGTTCTATAACGCTGGAAGCTTGAGTCAACTATTCTAGAGTTGTTCCTAAAGTGCTCGACATGCTGGTTTTTGCTTTAGATCTAAGCTCAGTTGGCTCAAGACAGGTTGGCATGGTGGAGTTTGATTACTTGCTGGTCTGCTTCATTCGCTTCAGTGGTAGATCAAAGGAGACACCTTGACATTCAGCTACTAATTTGTGTTGTAGCTTCATTGATGGTTGGTGCCAAACACTTAGCTTGGAAATTCAACTCATTTCTCGCCATTTCAATTGAAGCTAGGTTGGTTGACGATGTTTGCATGCTAAGCAAAATTGCAGGTCAACTACAGCTCGGGCATTGTGTTTAGCTTGTTTCTGTCGTTATTCTGATTGCCACAAGCAAATCAGAAATCAATCATTACGACCACTTCCTTGGTTTTATCATGCTCAGTGTATGACTAGTTGTTAATCAGTGCGAGTAGCTCATTTTGATCTATTTTGCTTAGTTATGTTTCACGAAGCAGGTTGGTGGAGTTCAATTCAATCTGTACTTAAAGCTCGAACCTTTGCTTTACCAGTTTTGGTTGATGAGAGTTAAAGCAGCTAGGCATACCATGGTTCTGTTGCTGGTCGATGTTTGCTTGATGTTAGCATGGTTGTGGGCGCTCAGTATGGTATCTGTTGCTCGATTTCACTGTTGCTGCCGCTAAATTTGGATTCTTGTTGCAATATGTGCTCGATGGTTGTTGTTGTTTTGTTATGTGATTCAACAGCTCGGATATCCTATTGAAATTTCTGGAGTTTAGGACTTATATATTAGCAGGCCATATGAATACTATACTACTAGGGCTGTATTTTGTGATCACAGGAGCATGTATACATGTTCTGGAAGGCATACATTTGAAACAAAAACCGACAAACACAATGATGCCATTTTGGGCCTTTTTATCATTTTATGATGGCTTTTTGCATTTTTAAGTGCATTTGATCCACATCATGAAATTTATCTATTTATATTAGAATTTTACTTTAAAAGCACCAAAATATGGATGAAAATGTGAGATAAATATAGGATAAATGTGTAGAAATATACGTTTATCAACTACCCCTAACTCAGTTCTTTGCTTGTCCTCAAGCAATTTCATATTTCACTTTTAAGATCAAACATCATAGAAGACAACAACACACTTTCTTTTTCACCCTTAACACTAACTTCACATGCATTAACTCAAAGCTTTCAAGCTCAAATGATCTATAGCTACACTTTTCTGCAAGAAATTCATTTCATAGAAGCTCATCCATATGTTTCCCATTCTTAATCATCAAGGGTAGTAAGGTCACTCAAGCATATTGTGAAGTATTCTTCCTCTTTAGTTTATTTATTCAACGTGTACTATTTTGGTTGGCTAGTCTTCCTTCCCTTTTTCTTGTAGTATATATATTTCCTTTGTTTGTCTTGTGACTAACTTTGACAGATTAATACATTTCCTTTTCTAAGATGGTAATATGCTCTGTTCTTCGCATTTTTAGACGCTTTGCTTTCACATGGTATCAGAGCGACGATACTCACATCAGGTTCGAATCTTTACTTCTGTTTCTTCGGTTTATCAGTATGGCCTTATCTCCATCTGTTAGTTAATCTAATTCCATTGTTGATGCTTCGATTTCTGATCCACTGTTCCTTTCTGGATCTGACAACCCTAATATGACAATTGGAAATTTGGTATTTAATGGAAATAATTACCTAGCATGGAGTAGGTCTGTTAAGCTAGGGTTAGGTGCTAAAATGAAGGTTGGATTCATCGATGGAACAATTAAAAAACCTAGTGGTAATACGCCAGATTATATGCGTTGGATTAGGTTTGATCATGTGGTTAAGTGTTGGATAACGAATTTAATGATTCTAAAATTATCACAAAATTTTCTTTATGCTGATTCTGCTAAAAACCTTTGGGATGAGGTTACGGAGCAATATGGAATTTCCAATGGTCCTTTAGCATTTTAGCTTCAATATGAATTAAGTAATCTAAAATAGATGAATTTAAGTGTCAAAGCTTATTACAATAAGCTCAAAGGGCTTTGGAATGAATTGGCACAATTACATGGATATCCACAGGGTACATGTGGAAGAATGGAGTATTGTAGTTGTAATTTGAAGGAAAAGATAGTAGATTTTGAGTCCACTAGCAAGTTAATGCAATTTCTTATGGGCTTGAGTGAGATTTATGAAGGAGTGCGCAATCAAATTCTATCCATGGATCATGTTCCTTTAGTAAGCAAAGCTTTTTATCTAGTACAACAGATAGAAAAACAAAGGCAAGTCACAAACTTGATTAATCCAAGTGCTGATGTGACAGTGTACAATGTTAGAGGAAGGGGTTCCTTAGTTGATAAAAGGAGAAATAAGCTACGTCTCATCTGTTAACATTGTAAGGTAGAAGGACACTCCATAGAGAATTGTTTTCAACTCATTAGATATCCGGACTGGTTTAAAGGAAAAAAGACTATGAAAGGATGACGTGATATGAGTGTTAATAACTATTTTGCTAAAGGAAACGGGGGTTATATTAAGGATAAAACTGTTTGTACTTTCGCTACTCCTTCTGATCAATTTTCTGATGCCAATATTGTTGAAAACAAGACTGTACAGGACATGGATTCAGCCATGGTACATGAAGTTTGTTTGGAAGTTTAAGATGATGAAGTCTAAGGAGTAAATTCCAATGAGCAAGCAAATCAGGTTGGAATTGATCAAATTCATTTTGTAGGTAACTTGTATCTTTGTTATATGCTCTTAGTAATTTTGAGAAATCTTGAATACTTGACACCGGTGCTATTAATCATATGACACCTTTCATTGATCTCTTGTCTGATTTACACACTTTACGTCAATCCATTAATGTTAAGCTACCTAATGGGTCCCTAATATTAATCAATCAAGTTGGGTCTGTCAAGCTTACACAAACACTTTGTCTTATAATGTTTTCTATGTTCCAAGTTTTACTCATAATCTCCTATCCTACACAATTTTCTTAGCCAATATCCTTATATTGTTGTTTTGAAAAATCATCTTGTTATTTCCAAGACCTAACAATAGATTGATTGTCGCAAAGGCTAATCAAGTGAATGGGCTATATGTACTTAATCTTGAAGACAAAAACAGTGAAGATCTTACTTTTTCATGCTGGCTATTAAAGTGGACATTTTTGCAGAATTGTCATACTGCTGCTGATGTTAATAAAGTTGATACTCGGATTGTCGTTGATCCAATTCTGTTCCATAAACGTTCGGGACATAGTTCAATTTATAAGCTTTGTCATTTGGACTTGTGTAAATCAACTGATTTTACAAATTTCATTTATGATATTTGTCAAGCAGCGAAATTCCATAGGCTGCCCTTTGATAGAAGTTCAAGTGTAACACAACACTCTTTTTAGTTACTCCATCTTGATTTGTGGGGGCTTATGCTATTGAATCTATTACAAGAACATGTTTTCTGTTGACTATAGTTGATGATTTTTCATGAACAACTTAGACTTTTATGATTACGTATAAGAGTCAAGTTTGTCAAGTTTTACAAAGATTCTTTGCCTATGTTTTGAACCATTTTGGAAAGAGTCCTAAATTTGTTTGGACGGATAATGGCACTGAATTATTCAGCTGAATCTTGATTTTTGTTGGATTGCATTGGGATTGTTCATCAACGCACCATGACTTATACACCACAACAAAATAGATGTGTTGAGAGAAAACATAGGCATTTACTTGATACATCTAGAGCTTTGAGATTACAAGGTTATTTTCCTAAAGAGTTTTGGAGTGAGTGTTTCCTTGCAACCACTTATTTGATTAATCGCATGCCCATAGCTCATTTAAATTGGAAAACTCCTTATGAAGTGTTGTTTGGGAAACCACTAGATTATAATCATCTAAGGGTGATTGGCTGCTTGTGTTTCATTGCAAAGCAACCAGTTCCTAGGGACAAATTTGATGCGCATGGAGCCAAATGTGTTTTACTTGGGTATGCAAATGGCAGAAAAGGTTATAGAGTATATGATATTTCCAGCAAAGTTATTGTTGAGTCACGAGATATCATATTCTTTGAGGATGTTTTTCCATTCAAACATAGTGACAATGGTGTTGATACTGCTCCAGCAAGTTCACATCCCCCTGTTTCATTTGAAACTTCACCCACTACACTAGACATTTCACCTCCTGTACCAGACATTTCACCGATTGTACTAGACATTTCCTCTCAATCCATGGTTTCTTCTCCTCTACCTAAATCAGATGCCATTCACGATACTCCTTCCATATCAGACACTTTATCTTTGACCACTACTCATTCCTCTGCACCTCACTCTGTTGGTCATATCCACTGATCCTTCTGATATTGTTCATGCTGATTCTACTAACATGTCTTTGAGACATTTGTCAAGACTGAAAACTTCACCTTGTTGGCTAAGTGATTTTGTACATATAGCTCAATCACAGTCTCATGCTGCATCATCAGTTGATTTAGGTTTGTTCTCACATCTTATACACAATTCTTCTTCCTATACCACAAGTTTATATCCTTTATTTGATGTCACTACCTTCAATGCTTATCCTACTGATTTTGTAGCTTCTCTAGTTAAGGTGTTACATGTCCAAGAAGCTCAAAATTATTTTGAAGCATCTAAACATAAAGAATGGCAAGATACCATGCAAAAAGAGTTGGAAGCCTTAGAATGTAATGAAACTTGGAAATTGACAAATTTACTTAAGGATAAGAAGGCCATAGGATGTAAGTGGATTTATAAGATAAAGCATAGACTTGATGGTACTATTGAGCATTACAAAGCTCGTTTAGTTGCCAAAGGTTTTACACAAGTTGAAGGTGAAGATTATCATGAAACTTTTTCACCGGTTGCTAAATTGGGCACGGTTGTATTTTATTTGCTTTTGCAGCTACTTATAATTGGGATTTACATCAAATTGATGTAAATAATGCCTTGTTACATGGCCATCTTGATGCAGAAGTTTATATGATTCCTCCTCAAGGTTATGCCAAGGCTTTGCCTACTCAAGTGTGTAAATTGCGCAAGTCGCTTTTATGGGTTAAGGCAAGCTTCACGTCAATGGAACTGAGAAATTTCCCAATTTATTTTGTCTCTTGGATTTAAGCAATCTAAGCATGATTTCTCTTTGTTTTCTCATCATAGTTCAGCTAGAAGTGTCTACATTCTCCTTTATGTAGATGATATGTTGTTAACAGGATCTAATTCATCTTTCATATCTCAAGTCAAGCAAAAATTGGACACTGAGTTCACAATAAAGGACTTAGGTTTGGCTTGGTTTTTCCTTGGTCTTGATCTTTGTCGCACTCCTCAAGGAATTTTGGTTAGCCAATAGAAATTCATCCTTGATGTTCTTCATGACGCTAGATTAACAGGTGTTAAATCTCTTGCTTTTCCTTTACCATAGCGTCTCAATCTTGTTGATACTTCTAGTCTATTACTTGATAATCCCTCCTACTATTGATGGTTGCTTGGGCGTTTGCTATACATATCAATGACTAGGCCTGATATCTCCTTTGTTGTGCATTGGCTTAGCCAATACCTTGCTTCTCATCGTGTTATTCATTTGAAGGCCTTATTTCACCTGCTTCGTCACTTGAAAGGTTCTTCCTTCCTTGGATTATTTTACTCTTCTAAAAATCCTCTACAACTTTATGGTTTTTCCGATTCAAATTGGGGTTATTGCAGCAATGATCGGAAATCCATTTCCGGATTTTGCGTCTTCTTAGGCAATGCCGTAATTTCATGGAAAACTAAAAAACAACCCATACTGTACACTTCAACAACTGAAGCCGAATATCGTGCCCTTGCTGTTGCTACCAAAGAGTTATTATGGGTTTCCTATATTTTACATGATTTGCATATTCATTTCCATTATCCAGTTCCTATATACTGTGATAAGAAGTCCACCTTGCTGATTGCTCAAAATCCATGTATGCATGGTCGAACAAAACACATTGACATTGATGTGCACTTTGTTCGTGATTTTGTTACTTCTGGATTTCTTGCTCTTACATATATTTCTTCTTCTAATCAGGTTGCAGATGTTCTTACTAAGTGCTTAGGAGCTGGTCTGTTTCATTCCTTGCTCGTTAAGTTGGGCTTGCGAGCAGCTCCAACTTAAAGGGGGGCTGTGAAGTATTCTTTCTCTTTAGTTTATTTATTCCACGTGTAATATTTTGGTTGGCTAGTCTTCTTTCCCTTTTTCTTGAAGCATATATATTTCCTTTTGTCTGTCTTATAACTAACTTTAACCGATTAATACATTTCCTTTTCTAAAGCTGGTAATATGCTCTGTTTAAGCAAACCACTTTTAACATCAATCATTCACACATGCATTAATTTAAAGCTTATAAGCACAAATGGAACATGGTTACATTTTTCTGCAGAAAACTCAGTCTTCAACTACTCAAACGCCATAATACACATGATTCTCATGGTTCTCATCACCTAATCAATCAACATGTACAAAAGTCACTAACAAGAGACTTAAACCATTAATCTATTGCTTAATAGAGTTGGATTTCCTCATTTAACTCAAAATCTTCTTACTTGAGATCAAGTATAACATCAAGTAACTCAAAAAGAGATTTTCACATTTTTGTACATTAGACTAGCATGTATACATTCTTAATTCATATCTCAAGCACAATACCATCAAGTAAATAATATAAAACTACAAACTCTTCTTCTACTTTGCAATTCCTTAGCTTTTCCTAAATTTTTGCTGTTTTCATTGATTTTTGCTTTTTCTTTTGAACTTAAAGGCATCCTCATTTTGAGTTGTATTCATAATGACATAGAGGATCTTTTTATTCTTTCTTATTTTTCTTTTTGATGAAATTGCTTCCTCTTTTAAGATTTGATTTCATTTACATTGCACTGGGGAGCTTTTATTCTTTCTTTTTATTTTTCTTTTGTTTTCCACACGTGTACTTTTCTATCCAAGATAGCTTTTGAGGTAAACTCAAAGTTTGAAAAATTTACATAAGCATATTGTGCTCATGAACTTCAAAGAACTTAGATACATGCCAGTCAACTTAAAAATGCAGAAATCTAGTCTTAAATCAGTGATATTAACTCAATCTGAAGTCTTCAAATCTTGACCTAAATGAAAAGTAACTAAATAAAATCATTATTTCATGGATTAATCCTAGAGAAGTGAACAGTGTCCAATTCATGATCAAGTTCTAAGAAACACAAAAATGAAAAAAATTTGGACCATTTTTCATCCCTTTTTTTTTTTGTGAAACATGCGGCTAAAGTTCCAATTGAAAATTTTTGGTGCAAAATGATGCAAAAATCAAGATTAGTAGGGTCAAATGCATTCTCATATTAAGCACAAGAATCAAATTGACCCAAATAAGCTCATTTGTCATTGAAAATACATGCAACTAGCAAACAAAAACATGTTCAGCAAACACACAAGTAAAAGAATTTATAATCCATCTCATCTCAACCACGATTTTAACATAATCGCCATATTTTCAACACATAAACCTCAACATCAGCCAACTCTAAACTACAAAAAGCACAATATCTACCCCAAACTTAAAAATGTACAATTTCCTCATTGTATATTCACAAGTAAATGAATAAAAAGGAGAGGAAAAAGGTTATAATGATCTTCTCTGGAGTGTTTAAGCTAAATTGTTGAGCTTCTAAATGCATGAATGAATTCCAACAGTTGTAAATCATCTCTTTAGAGAACGATTCTCCACAAAAGGCAACCTCTAAAAGGCTCTAAGCTCTCTAAGCTAACCTATACAAGAAGTAGGTACTCAAAGCAACAAGCTCAAAAAAAAAAAAAAAAAATGAAAAGTGAAAACTAAGCAAAAATTTATAAATCATGGGTTGTCTTCCACATAGCGCTTGGTTTTAAGTCCTCAGCTTGACTTTTCACCAATTTTTGCTTCAAGGTGGCTCAAAAATCTATGGTGCCTGAATTCCAACTATAATAACCATACTTTTATTCCATATATCATGTTATATGTGAGTGATTATAGTTGTATATTAAAATAAATAAATAACATGTCTTACATATAGATTAAGCTAGTGTAATTTAATGTATGCGTTTGAGTAGTGTAGAATAATTATGTTTGCATTAGTATAATAAATACTTAATATTGATTTACATATTGATATTGTATATGAAATGAGTAATATTAGACTTAAATGTATATTTCAAGTGTTGTTTGTAGCAGATTTTCTTTTTGGAACCCAAAAAGCTAGCCAAATGTCTTTGTTTTACTTAAATTAATAACCTTAATTAAGCTTAACTAAAAATATCACCATTTTCGTCCAAAATCAGACTACCATCAAAAAACCTCCTAAACAAACACAAAACTCATTAATTTCTCTTCCAAAGTTACCCTAACTTCAAGACCAAGACCCACATCCAAATTCTTACAGGTTAGCCACCAAAAGACCCTTCTAAAGCCTTGCAAACCAAGCCAAAAGATTTAAGATAAGTTTAAGTTACATTTGATGCAAGTTTCATAGTGTTGAGTTTGTTAAATGTGAATTGGATAAGTATATATGTATTGGTGATGTGTTGATGAAGGTTTGGGCTGCTAATGAACTATAATATATGCATGTTTAGTAGTTAAAGTGTGTTGATGAAAATGGAATGATGTATGAGTGGTGTAGTAAGGGTTAAGTGAAGTTGAGCTTGTCGAAAGTTATGTTGAATGTTGTTTTATGAGTTTTGAAGTGTGGGAGTAATGTTAGAAGTGTTTGGTTTTTTTTTTAAATTTAATTAGAATGTCCAAAAGTTTGATAAAAAAGAGTATGAAAAATAGGGGAGTTCGTATAGGATATTAGGAAGCAAATCACAGGCGTGATTCAAGCCTAGGTAGGCTCGGGTTGGGCAAATTTCATGAATCACGGTCGTGATCCATCCTTTGGTAGCCTTGGGTTGATCAAAAACATTGAAACTCAAAAATCATGGTCATGATTCTTAGCTCAAAAACCATTTTATGACAGCTTTCCATAAATCACGACCGTGACTCGTGTTTTCTCTAACGCAATGCTATTTTGTATTTTAACCATAACTTTTTCATACAACCTCCGATTGAGGTGATTTAAGTTGTATTGGAAAGCTTTAAAACAGATATCCAACTTTTATTTTTTGAGTTTTTGCAAATTTCAAAAGTATAAATGCTTAAATTACACTTCTTTCCAACTGCTATAGTTTTTATAAACAAAGTTTAAAACTTGTTTTTTTTGTTGAATGTGTGTTGGCTTAGGAAATGGGTCTTTTTGGACTAAAATGAGATAGATTAATGATATTTGAGGTTGATGATGATTGAGTGATATAATTAAGCATAATTTAATTATATTTGTAGATTTAACACATAATTGAATTTCCATGGATGTTAAGATAAATCTAGTTATATTGTATATATGGGTTGAAGTTAAAATGATGATTTTGTGAGCTTGTATGATCTTGATAAATGTATAAATGATATGTTACGACTATGTATAAGTTATATTTGAAGTCTTAAGTATTAAGTTTAAGATTTGATATGCTTTAAGTGTAATTCCTAGTATATAATGTTGATTTGAATTTAGATTATCTTTTGAAGGATTCCCGATGTTCTATTTGGATTTCCTACATAAGGTACGCAGTAACGTATTTGTTCTTTGCTTAGGATAGGCATATATTTAACCAACTCTAATATAGAAAAACTTAAACTTTGTTTGAATTGGATGTCTCTTATGCTGTTTAAATCCGTGTCTGGCCTAAATAGCAGATCAGTCGGTTCAAGGAGCAGCACCTTGCTCAGATTGGGGGCATGGTAGTTTAGGCGCTTAGGCCACCCCTGTCTTTTGATAAGATTTTCCTAAGTGGTACGATGGGTAACTGATGGACAAGATAGTATCAATGTAACATTTGCTTAAGCTTAGAATGAAATAATATGATCTAGTTTAAATGTTTATCGGAATAGTTAGACTAGGTGATGTTATGGACTAAGATAAGTGAAGTTGTATAACGATTGTTAACCTTGGATGAGGTTATTTTCTCTTTTTATGGATATATCATCTAGGAGATATAAGTATCCGAGCTGCTTATATCAACCCCTTAAGCGTCGTGATCATTACTCAGGACCTTAGATATCTTTGTTGTTCGGAGCTTGACTACTCTAGTGATGTTTGACTAATTAAAGAGTATCTAATAATTGAATGATTGTCACATTGCATTATAGTTTAAGATCGTATGTGCCATTACGCATTTGTTTTTGTTACTTGTGTACTGGGCCTCTAGTTCATATTTTTATCTTTTCAGGTATAGAAGACGAGTTCTATACAAGCAAGCGATATGGGTCGGATTTTGAGGAGTTCTTAGATGATTGAGAGGAGCAGAGACGGCCTTGAATTTGATGGAACCCTTATGTAATAGAATAGCTATATGTACATATATGTTCTGAAAACCTGTGTATTAGTTAATAGGATTTTTGTTATCTTTTGATATGTTGTGTAAATGGCTTGTTTATGAGCCTTATTTGTAATGTATGTATATATATATATGGTTGTATTATAGTTGGATCTTTTATTAAGTAATGAATTTAAAAGTTATATTTTATGGAATGTTATATGTACTATTAGTAACAAAGTTTGTTCTTATAGGACTTTCAAGCTAATAACTATCCAAACTGATCCTAGATTACAACCTTACATATAATATCGCAGATTATATGTGGTTGGAGACTGGATTTACCTATTTTAAATATAGGGGTAAGTCAGGGTCCTTACACTAACTCTAGGATCTCCTCCGAGCGTGAATCTTCTATGGGCTCCATGGTCTTTTTCTTGAGAAGTACTTATCCTCTCATCATTATTGCTCTTTGCATCTAGTTAAAGGAAACAACTTTGGGAGAACCATCAATCATATCACCTTCCAGTGCCTTCATTAGTTGGTTAAAAGAGACATCACTAGAACCACAACTGTCTTGGTCCTTGCATTTTCTAGCATAGAGTATGAGCTTCTCATCTTTGGTTCTCAAAGCAACTCTTTCTTAAGCTTCTAGCTAAAGAGGTATGGTGGCCACTTTTAATTCCAACTTCTTGAGATCCGATGGCCGCTTTTGATTCACTTGCTCCTATGGTATTTGCTTCATTCTTGCTCCTTAGATCATACTTAATTGATCTCCTTTCAAGGCCATCCACTCATTCTCCTCCAAATTTTGGTTGATCATGTTCGTTACGCCACTCTTTTGCTTACTTCCAACCTTTTCCTTTAAGTCTTCCTCCGTTTCATCTTCTGGATCAAGCACATCATTTGAGTCATCTTCTTCATCACTCCAATCACCTGCTAGATCCAGCTTCTCATATTCGCTCAGTTCTCAAAACTCATCTTGATCTTTCTCTTCAAATACCATTCGATACCTTTCCTCATTCCATGACATCTTTTGAGTCTCTTTTGTTGCTTCCAAGGCATCTTCATTGAATCTTTTAGTGGAATCTTCAACCAATCTCTTGAACTTCAATTTATCCAAGCATCCACTTTTCATTGCTTACTCATGTGTTGGAATCTCTTTCTCATAAAGCTAATACACCTCAATTATTTCATTCAAATGAGTCATCTTGCATTCCTCCTCTCTAGTTAGTACTCCCACTTGGATATGCACATCTTGGAGGTCATCTTGTTGATTGGTTGACTTTTCTACCAAAGGAATTGAAAATCTCATTGAAGAAACACCATGAGGTATCTCATCCTTGCCTTGGTCATGTCTCATTCGTAGCCCTTCCATTGATTGCATCTTGCTCACTTGGGCTCTAAGTGTTGCCACTTACTCTTGAAGGTTAGACACCATTTCTTGCTTAGACACAACAACCATTGGTTGAAGATTAACTTCATTATCATACCAATTGAAAAATGTCATAACCAATTTCTCGAAGGGTTCAAATGCTTCCTGAGGGCTCTTTCGCATCAATAAACTGCTAGATGACATATCAATCATCATCTTCAATTGGCCATCTAGTGATTGGTAAAATGTTTGTGTTAGTAGAGACAAAGACATACCAGAGGACACTGCTTCAAAAGGCCTTTAAATCTCTCCCATAATTCATAAAATTTCTCTCCCTCATATTGATGAAAAGTGATCATCTCAATCATCAATTGTACAGTACGGGAGGGGGAAGTATCTTTGAAAAAATTTCTTGGAAAATCGGTCCCAATTCTCAAAAGAATTTAGTGGAAGTGAATGTAACCAATTCCATGCTTTACCTCTCAAAGAGAATGGGAATAACCAAAAGTGAATTACATCTTCAAGGAATCCACTAATTTTGATTGTAGCACATAAATGCAAAAATGTTTGCATATGCTCACATGGGTCTTCCAGTGGGTCTCCTCCAAATTGATTCATTTGCATCATCCTTATCAACTTTGGCTTTATCTCAAAATCATCAACTTGTATTTCATGCCTCTTAATCCATGATGCAAAGTTCTCCACAATGGGTATGTTGTATTCCCACAATGCCTTAGGCTTGCTTGGTTCATTCCTATTACCAACATTACTTTTAGTACATTCATTCTCCATTACATGCTTGGATTTCTCAACATGTTCAGTGATATCCTCTTCTTCTATATGTTCCTGCACATGTTTAGGAGGAGTATCATCATTCTTAGGAGAAAACACATGAAAAAGTTTAACAATTCCATCTTTGAACATGTAACAAGCAAGTATCAAAACACACTTTCGCCATAAATGCCAAAGGTCCCACCAATTAAACGATGCCATCCTTTTTTAAATTTTCAAATTGTTCAATTTTTTATGGGTTTTTCTTAGAAATTCTAGATTTGGACACTCACAATAATAGTAAGAACACACCACTATTAGCTACTAGAATCACACAAGAAACACAAAACACAAGAATAACAAAGATACAAAGACAATTCAACATACAAAAACAAACAAACACACCAAAGATATGATACAAACACAAGAACATGCCTAGTCTCAAAGTCTAACCACAAATATAGTATTAGTTCTGTTTAACTCCTCGACAACGGAGCCAAATTGCTTGAAGTGTTTTTGCTCTCCTTATTTTAAGTTTTTCAAACAAGTATAAATGCACGCTTTTAATTAAAATAATCAATTTAAGTGCAAAAGCTACCAGCAAGTGTACTAATCGTGCAAGTATAGCTAAGCGGGAGTATTTAAGGTTGTGATCCACTTTGAGTTAATTGACTAATTACTAGATTACAATGTTTTACTCTAATATAGGCAACCGAACAAAAGTTTGAGATTTCTAAAATAATTAAACTACTCCTACAAGTTACCGCTATAAATTATAACTAATCTAACAATAAACAGTAATACTAAAATTACTATGTGAAACTCCTTCAGTAAATAAATGTGGATTATACAATGATTTGGTTAGGATTTTCATTCGTTGCGTTGTAGTTATGAGTAGGTTTGTTTATTTTTATTTTCATTAAACTCACAAGAATTTGCTTCCCTCTCGAGTTGCAAAATTATAATTATAACATGGATATCTCTCTCGAGTTACCCATTTATAATCATCTTGTTAAATAACACACTCCTCTTATAGGCCATGTTATTCTAATTAAACTTATGTTTCAAGCACGTGTCCGTGTAAATAAACCATAATTTCAACCACTTTATGAATGTGAGTTCTACAACCTGAACCTAAACCACACGTGTTTGTGTCGATTTAGAAGTTGTATTTTCTATTTCAATCGAGTTCTTGAATCTCTCTCAAGTATCTTAAGCTCTAATTTACAAGAAATTCATAGACAAATTTTTGACCTTGTAAACATTGAAATAAAAATAACTAAAGTTTCAAATTAACAAGACTCGTTATAAGATACTAACCAACTACTCAAGAAATCCATAAACACATCATATATTCCTACTAGATAAATCTAGCTCACACTGATAAATGGAATTTCATTCATATAAATCTGAACACAATCCATTATAAGGGATAAATGAGAGACAAAAACTAGAAATTGCACAACGTCTTATAGTAATTCTAAGGTCCAACTCTACGATGATGGTTCAGAATGAATGGTTCTAGAGAAGATATGAAGTGAGGTCTAGGTCGGTGAATGGAGTGGATGAAGTGAAAATGTGGAGAATGATGAAGTAGTAGATGATGGAATGTCTAGAACCAAGAGGGCCAAACTAAGTGGAAGTCCCTAAAATGATAATGAAATTGGTATATATAAGATATTATAAAAAGTGAGTTAGTACGTGGAGGTATGGTGATGTGATGATTCATAGAATTAGTTGATTGTGATGTGACAGGTATGTGGAGTGGATCCCAAAAAATAGCAAAAGCACAAAAGAAGGATAAAAGTCTCATCAACTATTTAGAAGCCAAAAAGTGAAAATAATAATAAAATAACAAAGCTTCAAAATAAGATGTCGCTAGAGTTTGTTAATGTTGGTATGTATTAAATCGATCTCCGTAGTCGCTCATCAAGTTTGCTTGGTATGTTGGAAAATAAATAGCTTGGAATGGCATACTTGAGCTCAATCTAGATTGTTTAGACTATACTCTTCTCAGACTCATTGTCTACATTTAGCATGGATAGCTTAGCTTGGTTCAAACTCAGACCAGGTCGGTGGAATTAGGTTCTACAACGCTGGAAGCTCGAATCAACTGTTCTAGAGTTGCTCCTAGAGTGCTTGACATGCTGGTGCTTGATTTAAATTTGAGCTCAATTGGCTCAAGACAGGTTAGCATGGTGGAGTTCTAGCATTCCTGCTTTAGTCTACTTCATTCACTTCAAGTTGATAGATTAAAGGAGATACCTCGACATTCAGCTGCTGTTCTGTGTTGTGGCTGCATTGATGGTCAATGCCAATCACTTAGCTTGGAAATTCAACTCGTTTCTCTCCATTTGAATTGGAGCCGGGATAGTTGATGATGCTTGTGTGTTAAGAAAAATTATAGGTCAACTACAGCTCAGACATTGTATTTAGCTCATTTCTATCATGATTCTAATTGACACAAGTAGATCAAAAATCAATCACTATAACCACTTGCTTGATTTTATCATGCTCAGTGTGTGACTACTTGTTGATCAGTGTGAGTAGCTTATTTTGAACTATTTTGCTCGGTTATGCTTCACGGAGCAGATTAGTGGAGTTCAATTCAATTTATACTTGAAGCTTGGATCTTTGCTCAGTCAGCTTTGGTCGGTGAGAGTTAGAAAAAATCCACATGATTTAATTTGGCTACTAGTCGGTGATTGCTTGATGTCAGCATGCTTTCGGAGGCTTAATATCTGTTGCTCGGTCTTTCACTAGTGCTAATGCTAAATTTGGATTCTTGTTGCAATATGTGCTTGATGATTGTTGCTGTTCTATTATGTAATTTAGCAGCTCGGATATCTTGATGAAATGTCTAGAGTTTAGGACTTCTATATCAACGGGCCATATGAATATTATATTGCTATACAGGATGTATTTTTATCATCATAGAAGCATGTAATACATGATCTGGAAGGCATAGATTTTAAACAAAAACCAATAAACACAATGATGCTATTTTAGGCCTTTTTATCATTTTATGATCGCTTTCTGCATTTTTAGGTGCATTTGATCTACATCATGAAATTCATCCGTTTATATTGGGATTTTACTTTAAAAGAACCGAAATATGGATGAAAATGTGAGATAAATATAGGATAAATGTGTAGAAAATACACATTTATCAAGGTCCCAAGGCTCGATCGACTGGACTATCTATGCTTAGCACCCGTGTACTAAACTTAAGTTCCTAGCGAGGCTCAGGCCTTAGGGACCAATCGACTTGGCTAGTTATATTCAGCACCCACATCCTAAAAACTTAGTCTCAAGTAAGGCTTAGTGCCCATAGACCGATTGACCATGCTACTTACCTATAACACCTGCTAGTCCCAAAGTGGCTTTGGCCCCAAGCATTAGTTGGCGTAAAGGTTGAAAATAAGTCTAAAAAAACATGTGAAAAAAAGAGAAGAGAGAGAAACGGCACGAATGAATCTTAAAACTCATTTATGGATCATAATTGATACAATAGTTTTGATTGGCTTCACGATCAGGGTAGTTTAAAATGACATTTCGAATGAATACTACAAATTTGTACATGTTATTAACAATAAGATCTATTAGTCAATATAATCTTCTAAACAACCTATACATCTTAAGCAAAAGAAGTCTAAACAAAATGAGATGATTAGGGAGTTGTTAGTTGCATACAATAAGGAGCAAGCTACTCTACCTTACGTTGCCAAGCTGCACCAAGCATTCCAAGTAAAGCAACCTTAAAAAAACTAGTATGGTTAAGAAGTTTTCAACGACTAAGCTTTTACAAGAATAAGGAGCAACTTAATAGTCCCCCCTTCGTTGACTCCATCCCAGTCGTCGGAATACTCCCAGCATTCGAGCTTAAAAAAGGAACCCATCTAAATCTCCCTTAAAACCTATTCTAAAGAGTCGAAAGAGGAAGATTTATAACCATTGGAGGAATAGCATGTAGCACAAGCACTCTACCCCTACCGCTAGGGATTTTATATAACAGGAAAATAATGAGACCAGCAATCTCCGTTATATACCATAACACAAGAAAAAGATCTTCCTGCCATGGACAAATAGGACTTACTTTGTACAAAAGTCCTTCAAGAAAGCTCTGAGTCATCCAAAAAGGAAATGGAGCAACATGATGCTAAGGGCTTGATCTTTTTAGCCATACTTGAGGCCGAAACTCCATTAAAAAAAGCCTGCAAAACTAGAAAGACACCCGCTGACAAAAGAAGGTTTTATAAACTAAACAAGTGGATTATTGATTGACGAGATGGATAAAGGCATCCGTCTATTCATAAGATAAAATTAAATGAAATAATGACGAAGAGTCCTCATAATATCTTGGGAATGTCGATAGACACTAAACACCAACCATTTGATTGATACAGCCGTAATCCGATAATCCACAAGGAATAAATATTAATATAGATATAGTACAAATCCTGGGATAACGACGCACGAAGGCAGTAACCAAATGGGAGTCATGTCAAAAGACAAGATACGAGAAATAAATGATAAAGTATGGAGTTTCGATAGAAAAGAAAATATATATATTCATCGAAAGGAGAACCATTACACCAGATGGTTAGCATCCCGACTGAAAAGAATTATGAATAATAGTACAAAACAAAAATAGAAGAATAAATATCACTCCCTTATTAGCTCTTCATTTAGCTCCTCTACAAATCAATCAATTTAAGAAGTAGGTAAGACTTCACTTACCACCCTACTTGTCAAGCCAATCAAGGCAACCCCTACATTAGGCAACCTTGACCCCCTGTTGCCCCTCAATAGGAAGGGCTTCCCCAACCTTGAGTCAATTAACCCGATCAATGTGTACAATGTAAGGGACCGGTCTGAATTAAAGATCCCCATGAAGTTTATAAGCTACCTGCTCTCCCTGACAAACCTCATCCTTTGCCTCATAATCTTTTTCCTCCAACACTGTGGTCCCAACTGGAAGATGGAAATAGAAGTTGAACCATAAAACTATGTTGCAGGAACAATGACCATAGATATACTAAATAATCTCACCAATAGCCCCTTACTCGATTTCTAATTTTTGCTCTGCCTAAGCCTCATTGTAGAAGTAATTATCAAGGGAAAACCTCGGTTGACATTAACCAAGAGCATTAATATCTACCTCGAGGCTCGAGGGCTCTAATACGCTCACTCAACTCGCTATGCTCTCCTTAAGCCTTATCCAGGTCTTCATACGACTTCTCTAAGTCTAGCTTCACTTTAGCAATTGAAACTTGGAACTTATCCCTTTGCAAATCAGCTTTGTCTCATGAGAATGAAAACCTGATTGGCTATCCACTTACTTCCTTCGACTATCCTTCAATAATTGTTGCAGCCGATCATTTTCAACATGATGCTCCTGATTATCCTAGTAGAGCCCATGCCTCTCCTTTCCAAGTAGTTGGATCTCATTTTGTGCAGCCAACTCACAACTACTCAACTCGAATTGCAACTCCTCAATTTTTCTATTGGCAGCTTACTTTTCTTCCTTGTAGCAGTTAGCTTGTCGATCCCTCGTTCGGAACCTCCACTTAAGGATGGCATAATTGTCTTTCAATTCACAATAAAGGGCATGATAACTAGCACAAGTATTATAATAGAACTAACTCTGGCATGAGCTAAAACCTACCTCCTCCAAATGTTTATCCTGATTGGAATGCTCCGATCGTAAATGATTGATCTCTTATTGAAATGTCCTACTGCACAACACCACCTCTGCAATGCTCTCAGCAATTCTCTACCATCCAACATGATCATAAACAAGGATTGGAGAGAAGATAAAAAAAAAAAAAACAATTTCATATATGAGGATACTTACATTAGCAAAATACCTCAAATGATCATCCCCTTCCAAGGGGATATCTAAGGAAAACAAACGACAACCTTGGCGCAGTAACTCATAACAATCGTAGGAAGGGAAATAATCAGCTCAAACATTCCCTCACTTTTAATAGGAATAGAAATGTATTCCTCATGGTAACTAGAATCAATCTTTATCAGATTGTATAAACGACGACTAGTTCCTAGAGGAAGCTTCACCTCTACAGTCACATTGACCCTATGGTCATCCCCTCCAATAGAAGGAGACCTGCTACTAGCAGTGGGTGTAAACCCTGAGAATTTTCATATTAGTAAAAATAAATAAAAATACAAATATAGAAAATAAAAGGTCAATGTAGGACTCAACAGAGACCTTAGAATAAAATTACGAGTAGTTATGAATCTATATATAACTTCAAACCCTAAAATATAGTTATTTAGATAGTAACAGATGCAAAAGACAAGATTTCATAGTGGGTATCGAAAACTCAAAATATAGAAATAATTAAAATAAGATTTCAAGTGCATTAAAAAGTAACTCAACAATAAAGTTTATAGTTAGAAAACGATAACTTAAGGACGAACCGTAGGGTTATAAATACACAATGGAAACAAAAACAGATCCATAACTAATAATCTAGACTTCAAATAAATATTTAGATTACGCCATTGTTCTAGTTAAAGAATTCTAAAGCTCTAGTACTGAAATCGAAATTGGCCTATTAAGCTTAGAAAACCCTAATCGCGTGGATAAATCTTGAAAATAATTAATTGTGTAAACTTTAAACTCAAAATTGAACTCAAAGAGAATCTAGAAAATTTGTAGAAGCTCTCAATAAATTTTTGGAGACAAAACTCCTAAATAACTGATATAAATATACTGTTTAGCTTCATAAACTATCCTAAAACTAAGAGAATTAATTAATTAAATTAAAATTATATTTTTATTACGGTGCAAATTATGTAAATAATAGCTGTGATTTCCTTGAATTTGTAGCAGCCAAAGTTTGAAACAAATTGGGTCAAGTAAAGCAACAAAAGTCATAGAAATATATTGTGTAAACCAATCAAAACTCTTCAAAACAAACCACTATTAATTACAGCACACAAACATGAAGCAAATTACTTCTCGGTCAAAAATTTCCAAAAGAAGGAAAGCTACTACCTTGTCTATAAAAACCCCTACTAATGAGCAACAAACAAATCCATTAATATATACCAAAGCAGCTAGATTTGTCCTCCATTTGCACCATAAAACATACATACGCACAACACCATAAAATAGCTTCATTAACACAATACAAGCATAGGAAATCAATAAAGAAAGGTAAGTAAAAATTCATTCTAAGTTAGTTTATATGTTAAACATTAGAGTAAACCATGTTCTTATCAACTTAGGTTCTTGTCAAGCTTTGGGAAGGATTGAACATCACCTTAACAGCCCCAAACAAGGTAATTGAAATAGCCATGAATTTCCTAATTTATATTCTAATGTGTTATTGAGATGATATATAATTTTGAAATGAGATATATGTGCATGAACTATATAATTAGTGTATGTGTTGAATATGTCATTTTGTATGTGTGTAGTACAATGAAATTAATAATATTGTATTATATGTATTAATGTGTGCATAGTGTAATGAATATTGTGTCTTTTGTAAATTAATATGTAGGTGTTATATTTAGAATTTAATAAAATAACTTGTGAATTGTTTAAGAATTGATGGCAGAATTTTTAAAAAGTTAAAGCATACTTTTTAAGCTCAAATTAAACTTAAATGCATTCCAAAGTTAACAAAATTAACCCTAGGTCAAATATACCCTTAGAGTCAAACTTTGGATAATTATTCACCTTAAATTTAATCAAATAATGACTCTTTTGGCAGCCACATTTTTCCATCCGAATTTTCTTTTATTTCTTTCTTCCTTCCATCTCAAAACCCTAAGCCCTAAGCCCTAAGCCAAAATCAACCACAAGCTCTTGGATTCAAACATCACTCCAATCCAAAGCTTAATCATGTAAGTTAATGCAAGCCTAATCCTTTTTGTTTTATTTTCTTTCTTGTTATTGGATGTAAAACTTATGGTAGGATTAATAAATGCCAATTGAGTTGATTTATGTACGTATTGATATATGTTAGATTTTGCATTTCTATTATGTGAGCTTAAGTGTTTGGAAGTTGTAAGGAGTGTTGATAAGTGGTGTAAATAAATTGCGTATTTGAAGGATGGAATTGACGTGTGATTGGTGTTTGAATGTTGTGGTTGGGTGTTTGATGATTAGAAGTAGAGTTTATGTTGTTTGGATGGTGTTCAGAACATATAAAAAGTTTTGGAAAGCTTAGATTAAGTTTGGAGAAATTTTGAAGTGAAAAGGGTTTGTGAAAACGGGGGAAAAAACTTTTTTGTATAGGTTTAATTTTGAACGTATGCCAGCATTTGGTACTTTAACACCGCCGGCGTAGAGGCAGTGTTGAAGGTGGTAAGAACCAATTTTTTTAAAGTCGCTTGAAACGCTGCTGGCTTTCACTAGAAAAGTTTGCCAGTGTTTATTTTTCAAAACATACGCCGGCTATTAGGGTTCCAAAGCCGCCGGCTTAGAGGCAGTGTGGAATGAGAATAGAATCATAATTTTTAACACCAGGCTTAAGGCCGCCGACGTAGGATCCAAAGCTGTCGGCGTATATGGATACGTTGCCGGTGTTGGGGGTATTCATGGCGTAGACCAACCCCGTGTAACTCTCGGAAAATTTTTGGAAATTTGAGTTATAGTCTACATCGGCTCAAAGCCGCCGGTATAGACTGAAGGCTGCCGGTGTATCCTTGAACGTTGTCAGTGTTGGCAAGTGTTGAACTTTAGTGCATTGTGCACCGGTTCAATGCTGTCGGCATTGAAGGCCGGCGTATCCCCTGCACTTTTCATTTTCAAAAACTTTCTTCAATATTTTCCAAAGTTTGATAAATGATCAATTAAATATTTATTAAGTTAATTAGTGCTTAAACTAAGTAATAATTTATTTGAATTTCTTTGATTAGTTATATTTGAAACTAGTTAATTAGTGCTTAAACTAAGTGGAAAATTTAATATTGTCTTGAACAGTGATAGATCCTTGCTCGGCCAACCCCATTAGTTCCCGAGCTATCTCAGGTATGCAATAACTTGCTTGTTTCTTTGCTAGGATAGGCATCAAATCAAGTTACTCTAAATTAAGAAAATTTTATTAATTGATGAGTGTTGATTGTCCTTGTATGCCATTGAATCTGGTTCGGAGAAATGCACTTTACTCAGATTGGGGGCAGGGTACTTTCTCATTATTGGATAGAATTATTTAGGAGCTATAAGTATCCGAGGTGCTTATATCAACTCCTTGAGTGTCGTGATGCGTTACTCAGGATCCCTTAGTATTACGGGCTACACCGGAAGGTAGGGCTACTTAGTCTGTATGAACAGTAGGGACCACTCAGGGAGGCGGATGTGATACTAGATCCTTATTGTCCGGAGTTTGAATACTCCTATGATGAATGAATAACTAAAGATTGAATAATAAATTATTGGTTGTTGCATTTTGCATTTAGCTTAAGCATGTGTGAATCACTTTGCATTTGTATTCGTTACTTGTGTACTAGGCCTTTGGCTCATATTTTAACCATTTCAGGTGATGAATCCAATGAGTTTTACACGAGTATGGGGTATGGAACTGATTTCAAGGATTTTTTTGATGATTTGGAGGACTAGAGATGACCTTAGACTTGGTGGAATCCAATTTTTGTAATAGAATAGTTATGTTAGTTTTGTAGTTGTAATAGAATAGTTATGTTAGTTTTAGATGGATTTTATATGATTTGTAGTATAGTGTGTTTTGTTAAAAGTTTTGAAAAATTATGGTTTCTATTATATTAACTATGTGGAATTAGATAAACAATTCCTCAAACAATTCCTCAAACAATTCTTTTAGGCAACCTTACATATAATCTTATAGGTTATATGTGGTTGGGGAATTGTTATCGCCTATTTTAATTATAGGGGTGATAGCGGGTCCTTACAGTAATATTTAACATTAAAACCTTATTTATGCATTATAATATGTGTAGAAGTTAGGAAATCATAAACTATGATGATTATGAAATGATATATGTGTTAGTATCTCATGAACAATAGATGAGGATTATAGAAAAACACTTAAAATAGCTAAAACACTAAGTATAATACAGATATACTATAAGAAAAATTGTAAACCCCCAAAAGTTTTCATAATTCTTAGAAAATAATCCTAGAAGTCTAAGTATCAAAATTTAAATTTCGAAAATCGACCGAGTCAAAACACCGGAAACGAGACCCGAAAAATCGAATCAAGTTAAAACTTAATTCCAAATAATATCAAAAACGAGTTTTTTGAATCTTAAGAAAATGAGAACCTTTGAAACAAAATATAAAGTCCAACTACCGGTATAATCAATGCTCGTATACCAATTAAATCATCTACCCAATTCCTAAAACGCGAATCAAAACGATAGATCCAAATATCGTTTAACAACGAAATGATAAAATCTTAAATCCTTCGGTAAAATTTTAGAATCACAATTTTCAATTTTCACTAAAAGTCAAGCTGAGTCAACTCATAACCCTAGACTCGGTTAAACGATCTCAAGAACTAAAAACTATTAAATAATCACAAATAAAATAAGATAAAACATAGATGTCGAGCTAAACATATAAAACGATCAAAACTCGAAAATAATACGATCTTACGAGTATCTCAACGAAACCGGAAGTCAAACAAGAACCCTAAAGTTAACAAAGCCTATAACGAGCCCTAGTGTTTAAGATCCAGCAATCCACGTTTTCAAACCCTAGAAAATGAAATTAAGCCAATAGCTTAAAATAGTTCGTTATAATATAGGGTAACATAAAAATATTAGATTCGCGAATTTTGATTGTCCTTCGAACTCAAATGGGATCAATGCTCGAAAAGCATGTCCCGGAGCTCGAAATATTAAAAATATTCCGTTTATACCAATAGACTCGTAAAAATATAAAGATTCAAAAAATATCATTTTTAGAATTTTTCGGTAGCTAAAAATTACAGATATCGCATTATTACGCGTATTTTTATTACTACCGGTACTTTAATTGTCTATTCTACTATTCATAGTACTTTTCTACTATTCATTATTATTTCACTATCTCTACTTTTTCTTACACCTATTTCTTACTATCTACATACCTATTTTCTTACTTTTTATATTTCCAATACATCTTATATCAAATCATACCTTACATATTAATTATTTTCTTACAAAATTCACTCAAAAATCAACTCACCCCCCCTCTACACCCCTATGGTTGGCGCCCCGTCTCTCTCTTCCAACAAATTATTTTTCTTTTTCAATTTATTTAATTACAACAAAAATTCACTCCAAAAATTCTATAAATACCCCATTCCTCTTTCATTCTTTCACACAATCCATTCTACTACCAAAACTCTCTCAAATTCACTACACAAACTCTCTCCATAAACTTTTCCTCTACTAAAACTCTCTTTCACCAAATACTCACAAGAATTTCCCTTTATACAATACAACTACCATTTCTCCATAACCACATAACCATACATTCACTACCATCTTTATACCACAAAAATACCTTAGGTAAGAATTTCTTCCAACCTTCTATTTATCCATGTCATATAACTTAGCATGACTATGTTGTTGTTTTGAAACTCATATGAGTAGTAAAAGCAACAACATGTTCATGTTTTGTTCTTGTACATAAGCTTCCTATTTTATTATGTTGTTATTATTATTGTTATTATTTGCTTCTAATCTAACTTATATATAATATTATGTATATTATGTATATATATTTATTTACAACATATAAGCTCATTTGTTATTTATTTACTTTCAAGTTATGCAATTTATTTATTTCATGTTATTATTAAGACTAGTCTTTCTAGTCTTAGACTTATCCATATCTTAGTCCTGGGATGCCTTGATAAAGCTAAAGCTCCAATACTTGACCGGGATACCTTGATGAAGCTAAGGTTCCCAATACTTGATATTTTATTTTCTTGCTTATTATTTGTTTCTAGTATTTTCTTATGTTCTTATTACTTTATATGCTCATGATACTTGCATTTACATAATATTAATGTCTCAACTAATCTAAAAAATAGAATTTTACTTTACTAAATGAACTCAAAGCTAGATTTTCGATTATATGATTTATCACAAAATCATGAAGTTATTATTAACAACATAGAAATAGAGTTTTCTCAACGTTTTCTTAAATAACAAAGATAGATTACCAATGAAACATAAGAAATAAATATTTTCTTTAGATATTATGGTAACCTAAGTTTTAGTAGAATAAGTTGTTAATATTAAAAGTTTTTACAAAAAGCTTAAGATTTAAACTCTTTTAAACTCCATGACAAAACCAAGGAACAACTAGTTTTCAAAGATAAAATCAACCCATAAAGTTACGACCCACTTAGGAAAATAATGATTTTCAAGTCCCTAAAGAAAATACTTATTGTCAAAATAATATAAACAAGATAAGAATAGAAACAAATGATTTTTAACAATAAAGATTATTCTTTTCAAAAGAAATGAAAGAACAAGTTTTAGAAAGCAAAAACTTATATTTTAGAAATGAATATAAGAAGACAAGAATCATTTTCTAAAACCATCCTAAATACAAAATTGTGAAAAAGGTTTTCATCAACTTAATATACTTTTGATATATTTGATCTTTAATCACTAGAAGTAAAATTTATGCAAGACTAAAGGTTAAACGAAAATTTAAACTTGTTTTGGAAAAAGGAATGAAGAAAATAAAATAAGAATATACTCAAATTATAACAACCTATGAAGATATAAAGTTTCTTCAAAAGACTTGAAACAAAATTATCAAAGCTAAAGTTTTAATAAATCAAAATGAATTGTTTTATGAAATAAATTGTTGAGATACTACCATTAGAAATCTTGCATATAAAGTGATCTTATCTATATACTCAAAGGATTTATCAATTGTATATATATATATATATGTTTACTAAAGGATTTTTGAATGAAGTTGAGTTAGAAAGTGGATTTGCAAAAGTTTAGAAGAATTCGTTTTAAATCTGTACCTAAAGTTTTTGGAACCCAAACGACCTTTTATGACTAATATAACCTTAGAAATTGATAGATCTTTTCGAATAGGTAGAAAACGGTACATTATATGCGAAATTCCGAGTTAAAATGAGCAAGTTATGGCCATTTTAAGTTGGAATTTCCTCTTATACGATTTTACCGCGATTTCAAGAAAAGTTTATAATCTCTAAGAGTAGAAAATTCATGAAAGACTTATCCCGGGTATTTCTTTTGTCTAGATGATGAAAGATACGAGACTACCTTACCCGAAGATTACTACGACTAAGAAGATCACGAAATGGACGAGTGAGTTATTCCTCCTAATTTCGTTACCTTGTTTGTGCTTGTAAAGTAGTAGCATTAATATACTAAGAAAAGATAAAAATTGATATATATTTGGGGAATTCGGGATTATGTGTATATATGTGATTCTATGTTTATGTATGAAATGAGAATTAAGAATATCGCGACTTCGAACTGTTTGTTTAAATAATTTTGTATACTTACTTGTATGACTGGTTATTGTTTGCTAAATTGATTGATCACCCCTAATAAACCTTAATAAGGTTTGGCTTAAGAAAACTAAAACGCTCACGCATAGCATCCATCAAGTCACATCCATTTCGAAAGGCTGCCACTCCTACGCGTAGAGTTGGATTGGTCGTGATCGTGTGGTGCCACGAGCCATGTTCCTTCCTGGAGAATCCAAATTGCTCGGGGAAAGTAACTCTAGGTTCGGAGCCGAACCAACCGAGCGCTGTGGGTGAGGACCTGGGTACTAGCAGTAGAAGGTCGAGGACCTTCAACCCCAATTCCCTAACCTTTGATACGGAGGGATAAATCCGTTCTATATATGGTTTCTGGATAACTATATATATTTGTGTAATCATGTGATTGTTGCATTGTATGCATAGCATATGTGTGAAAATATAAATAAACTTGTTTGAATATACGGTGCGAATGAAAAGGAATATCTCACTAAGCTAGTTGTAGCTTATACCCCTATAGATTTTGTTGAAATAGGTATACCCGTGGCTTAAATTGAGGATCATGACATTAAGGAAATCATGGAAGGATGATTAAGCTTCTATGAAGGAATTGGAATCATAGATGAAGTAATTTTATAAGGTTCTTTATATGTAATGACCTATATGATTAGGGATGTGTATTTGTTTGAAGATAATAGAGGGATATGCTCCTAAGAATTGAAATGTAATATGTATATTTTATGATAAGTATTCTCTTTGCCTTGTTACTTATTTATTATCAATATAAATTGCACTACTCCGATGCTTTCCCTTAGTTGTGATGTACGCCTTGTACATGATATGGAAGCCTTTGAGTAACTAAGGTAGTCATTCCTAGGCTTTAGTATTGTGTACGGCGGACTACCACGTTTAGGGTATTGTCGAGCCTGAATTTTGAAAATCATCCGGTTCATTTCTTTTAACCCGATTCACATTAAACCCTAACCCATTTAATATGAATCCTCGACTAGGGATTAAAAGAAATTTAATCTTGAAAATATTTTGAGTCGCCACCCGATATGAATCGGAAAAAATAAAAGCTAGGATCAATGGGTCGGTTAATCCTAACTTAGCCACTAGTCTGCGAAAAGTTTGATTTAAAATCAAATTTTTAAAAATACCAGATATCTGAATCCGGGGGCTAACTTATTAAAACCTAAGCGGTTACCACTTTAAATTTAAATTTAGAATTTATCCTTTTCTAGACTAAAAAATTCAAACAAAACATTTATAAAACAAATATCTACAAGTTTAATCATGCATTTTTATTTTTATGTATTTTTCTTAGGATTAAATATCACCAAACTTTGTATTTTTCCTTTTTTTAAAAAAAAAACTTATAATATGGACAAAATGATTATTTCAAACTATCAAAACAAAATATATTTTTTCTAATTTTATTGTCGCCCCGTAGGTGCCTACGTACTCACTAATCGAGATCAGACAAAACGTAGTTCTTTTATAAAGAACTTAGTTTGTTGATCAATTTTATATTTTTAAAATATTCTCACTTTAAGTTTATTAAATTTTGAATTTTTTATGAAAACTAATTTTGATGATCCTATGATCTAATCAATTGAATTTTATTTCATAAAAAATATATTTTTCTAAGTTCAAAAATCATTTTTCTAAAAAAAAACGATTTATGATAATTCATGGCTAATTTAATGCTACATGAAAATCAATTTTGAAAACTTTGAGTATTATCTTTATAGCAAATTTATAAAGATAATTTTGATAAAAACTTAATTAATATCATGATTTTTAAAAAAAAAATTTTATTTTTATTATACAACAACAATTTTGGTTTAAAAAAAAAATCTATTAATAATTTATTATTTTTTTCAAAATTCAATAATCATCACATATGTTCAGAACATATTCAAAATATATCATAACAAAATTAAAATACAAAAAACAAAACATCTCATGCATCAAATATATTTTTAAAGATCAATCTATATGCAAATACATATTAAAAAAAATCCAAAAATATCAAAAATTACTAAAACATGTAAATTTATATTAAAAATAATTATTCTAATTTTTCTGGATTTTTCTGAATTTTTCTGGATTTTTTTACGAATTTTTATTAATTTTTTCCTATTTTCCGAAATTAAATATATAATAAATAAATAATTTAATAATACAGACTAACCTGGACCGTTGGATCTTCTCGGATCAGATCTGGAGCGTCTGATCTGTAGACTGAATCTGGACCGCAGGATCTGATGACTTTTGATCTGGAGCGTTGATTGCTTTGATCGAATCTGGACCGTCTGATCCTCTGATCAAATCTGAACCGTAGGATCCTCTGATCAAATCTGGACCACAGGATCTTCTGATCAAATCTGGACCACAGGATCTGCTGACTTTTGACCGACGACCGTTGACCGTTGACCGATCACCGTTGACCGACGACCGACCGGGTTGGATTCGGATTTCGGGTCGGATTTCGGTGCTCCGTCGGGTGAAGAAGACGATCACGGTGGTTTTCGAGCGTTCCTCGGCCGTTCCTGGTGTTTTCGAAGCCTCCAACTTTGTCGGCCCGACGTGGATTGGGGTGCTGCAGCGGCTGGTGGTGGTGGTTCACTCCCAGAACCACCAGAAGTGGCGGTTCGTGTGGTGGTGCTCGGCGGCGAAGGTTTAAAAAAATTCGAAAATTTGCAGAACTTCCCAAATGCAAATTCGAGCAATTCTAAACACTATAATCAATCAAGAACACTTCCTAGATGATCCTAACACTCTTTAATTGGATCGAAATCCTCTCAATCACTTCGAATTTGCAAATTTTGCAATTCGAACACTTTTCTCTCTATTTTCAGATCTCGATCGTGTAGTGCGTGTTTTGTGAAATTGAATTGTGCTTTCTGCTTGGGGGGTGATCCTATTTATAGATTTCGAAACAATTTGTCATTTCGAAGCTTCGTACTTGTTCAATTTTACAATCACGAATCATTATATTTTTTCAAATAAAAACGATTCAAATTGGGACTTGATTCGTGATTGTTGGTTCAAATTGATCACGAATCTTATGTTTATACATCACAACTCTTCGATTAAGTGTGTTTAATTTGATTAAAGGACACAATTCGGCCAATTTTAAGATTTGAAAAATCATGTCCATTCGAATTTTTTTCAATTTTCATGCCTTAATTAATGTGTCTTTTGGAATGAAATAATGCACGAATTGTGTGTATATGTGATGTATCCCATGCCTAGTTCGTGTCTGTACAATCAATTTCGAAAAAACACAAAGATTCGTTGCTCAAATGAGGTCTCAAAGTGGATGAACCAATGTGTCTTTTGGGAAAAAAAATGAACAAAAAAGAGGCAAAATCTGCCTTAGGCTAGATTCGAACTTGGGTCCTCTTGCTTTGTGTCCATGGTCTGATCCGTTAGGCCGTTGGCCTGTGCCTTGGTCATATAGCTAACCCACTAATACTTAAGACTAATAAAAATATATTATATTAAGCTTAAATAATTATTTATTTTAATTTTTCTTACATATATTTTATTTATATCACTATTATTCATTTAATTATTTTATTATACGTATTTTATTCCTCTATATTTTTATTTTTTTATTTTCTCTTTTTTTATTATACTATTGTTTATTATTTTTATTATTACATTTTATATTTTTAATGAACTCAATCATGACATTAATTTATTCTAAACTTAAGCTTAATTTTTAATTGGGCAAAAATTGGGTGTCTACAGCTGCCCCTCTTTGTGGTAAAGTTTGAACAAAACTTTTGCCACAAAGACAAAAGGATAGCCAATTTTTGTTTAATTTCTCCTGTCAAACAAAGAGATTTTTATCTTGTGTTAAACTATCTATCGAGTTTAGACATTAAGATTTGCTAGGTCAACTGTCGGGCCTAGGCTTTGGAAAAATGATAGGCTATCTGTCGGGCCTAGACTAAAAAACTGATAGACCGTCTGTCGGGTCTAGATTTAGAAAATGATAGGCCATCTGTCGGGCCTAGATTTAGAAAATGATAGGCCATCTGTCGGGCCTAGATTTAGAAAATAATAGACCGTCTGTCGGGTCTAGATTTAGAATAATGATAGGCCATCTGTCGGGCCTAGACTTGGAAAATGATAGGCCATCTGTCGGGCCTAGATTTGGAAAATGATAGGCCATCTGTCGGGCCTAGACTAAAAAACTGATAGATCTGTCGGGTCTAGATTTTAGAAAAATGCTAGGTCATCTGTCGGGCCTAGGTTTGGTCATTTACCGGACCTATGGGCTTTGGTTTGGTCATTTGCCGGACCTATGGGCTTTGGTTTGGTCATTGCCGGACTATGGGCTTTGGTTTGCGCGCCTACTATGGGCTTTGGTTTACTGGGGATTTTTGAAACTTTAAAGATTTGGTTTCTTGATCCATTTGGGAGTTCTTGATCTTCCGGGAAACTTGATCTTCTAGGAGAACTTGATCTTCTGATCCACTTGGGGATTTTTATTTTCTTGGAAACTTGACTTGTTGATTCATTTGGGAAAACTTGATCTTTTTTATTCACTTAAGGAAGCTTGATCTTCTTGATCCACTTTAGGAAAATTGATCTATTTTGATCCACTTGAGGAAACTTGATCTCTTGATCCACTTTAGGAAAATTGATCTATCTTGATCCACTTGAGGAAACTTGATCTATCTTGATTCATTTGAGGAAAATTGATCTATCTTGATTCATTTGAGGAATCTTGATTTATCTTGGAAACTTAACTTGCTGATCCATTTTGAGGAAACTTGATCTATCTTGATCCATTTGAGGAAACTTGATCTATCTTGATTTTCTCAAAAACTTGAATTATTGATTCATTTGGGAAAACTTAATCTTTCTTGATCCACTTGGGGACTTTAAACTTCTTGATCTATTTGAAGAATCTTGATCTTACGTCGGTTAATGTGTTTAGGGCTTTTCCGTTGTCCACATAACCGTGTTCAAAAACTAGTTACCTTGTGCAATATAATCACCAGATAAAATTGCATATATGCATTTTAAGGCCATATGAGATGCTCAAATTACTTTCTAACAGTTTTAGTTTGGGTTTGGGAATTTGTTTAAGTGATAGGTTGAGATTTGATCTGGTTTGAGAATTTATGGTTATTTGGTGATGAATGGGATGAGATTTGGTCTGATTTGAGAATTTTTGGTATTTGGTGAATGATTTAATTAACGGGTTGAGATTTGACTTGAGTTCAAAGTTTTTGGAATATCAACTTTGCTTGTAAAAACTAAAAATGAAATCAATCTGAACACAGAAAATGACAAATTTTATTGATCATTCATAATACATCTTTACAGCATCTGAGTTTACAGGATCCTTTAAATCAGGTCCATCCATTTGGGAAAGAATCAATGCTCCTCCCGACAATACTTTTCTAACACATACGGTCCTTCATAGTTTGGTGTGAACTTTCCTCTGGAGTCTTGTACATTTGGCAGCATCTTTCTCAAAACCAAATCACCTTCTTGGAAGCTTCTTGGCTTGACCTTCTTGTTGAATGCTTTAGCCATTCTTTGCTGATATAACTGGCCGTGACACATTGCAGTCAGCCTCTTTTCATCTAACAGATTCAACTGTTCAAATCTTTGTTTTATCCACTCAGCTTCATCGAGTTTGGTTTCTACTAATATACGAAGTGATGGAATTTCAACTTCTACAGGTAAAACAGCTTCAGTTCCGTATACCAAGGAATATGGTGTTGCCCCGTTGATGTTCTTACAGATGTTCGATACGCCATTAATGCGAGCGGTAACATTTCATGCCAATCTTTATAGACAATGGTCATCTTCTCAATAATTCTCTTGATGTTCTTATTGGCGGCTTCAACTGCCCCATTCATCTGTGGCCGATACGGAGTGGAATTCCGATGCTTGATCTTGAATTGCTGACATAAATTTGTTACTTCTTTGTTGTTCAAATTCGTACCATTATCAGTGATGATACTTTCCGGAGTTCCATATCTAGTGATGATGTCTCTTTTGATAAACCGCACAACCACGGATTTCGTTACACTTGCATAGAAGCGGCTTCTACCCATTTAGTGAAATAATCGATTGCAACCAATATGAACCGATGACCGTTTGAAGCTTTAGGTGAAATTGGCCCAATAACATCTATCCCCCATGTTGAGAAAGGCCATGGGGTTGACATTAACTGTAATTCTTTTGGAGGGGCATTATCTTGTTTGCATAGATCTGGCATAAATGACAAGATCTCACATGTTTGATACAGTCTGATTCCATAGTTAACCAAAAGTATCCTAATCTCATAATCTTTTTGGCTAACATGTAGCCACTCATATGAGGACCACAAATTCCTTCGTGAACTTCTTCCATGAGCTTCTGGGCCTCTTTTTCATCTACACATCTCAACAAAGTCGTGTCGAATGATCTTCTGTATAACGTATTTCCACTTAGCAAAAAATGACTGGCCAAACGCCTCAGTGACTTCTGATCTTTCTTGGTAGCACCTTCAGGATAATTACCCGTTTGCAAAAGAACTTTAATATCTTGGAACCAGGGTTCATCTGATTCAATCATGGTGCAGAATGCGGGTTCACTTCTCACCCGGACTTGCAAAGGTTGGATTCTTGCTCCTTCAGTAAACTGAATTAATGAGGCCAAAGTGCCAGAGCATCAGCAAACTGATTTTGAGTTCTTGGCACATATACAAAGGAGATTTCTCTAATCTTTCTATCAATTCTGCCAAGTGATTATGATAAGGAATCAACTTGGGATCCTTTGTTTTAAAATCTCCTCGAGTTTGAAAAATAATAGTGATGAATCTCCAAAAACTTCGAGCTCTTGAATTTCCATTTGGATTGCCATCTCTAAACCCAAAATGCATGCTTCATATTCTGCTATATTATTTATAAGGGAACATTAATCTGGCCGCTGTTGGGTATTGGTTTCCTTCAGGTGAAATTAGGACTGCCCCTATTCCACATCCATATACATTAGCTGCTCCATCAAAATACAATTTCCAATTCGGCATTCTTCTTCTGTTTGTGTTACCCGAATCCCTTCATCGGGGAATTGATCTTGTTCCTTTAGTTCCTCATCAACCGGGCTTTCAGCGAGTTGATCAGCCAAGGCTTGTCCTTTAATTGAATTTTGTCTAACATAGGTAATATCAAACTCAGACAGCAACATTTGCCATTTTGAAATTCGACCGACCAAGGCGGGCTTATTTGCCAGATACCTCAAAGGATCATGCTTTGTAATTAACTCGATTGAGTAGAAGAGCGTGTATTGCCTGAGTCTATGCATAGTCCATACTAATGCACAGCAAGTTCTTTCTATCTCTGAGTACTTTTGCTCTCCATTTGAGAATTTTTTGCTCAAGTAATAAATAGCTCTTTCTTTTCCATTTTCATCTTTTTGCCCGAGTACACAACCCATGGATTCCGAAAAAATTGTCAAGTATAAGAACAAAGGCTTTTCGGGTACTGGAGTGATCAAAACTGGGGGATTTGTCAGATACTGTTTAATTCGGTTAAAGGCTTCTTCACATTCTTCATTCCATTCAATTTGGGCATTTTTTCTCAATAATTTAAACAGTGGTTGACATTTATCCGTCAACTGGGAAATGAATCGAGCAATGTAATTTAGTCTCCCCAAAAGACCTCTAATTTCTTTCAAAGTTGTTGGGGGAGGTAATTCTTGAATTGCTTTGACTTATCAGGATCAATTTCTATTCCTCTTTGACTGATCACAAATCCCAATAGTTTCCCAGAAGTTACTCCAAAAATGCATTTTTCTGGGTTTAATTTTAATTGAAACTTTCTCAATCTTTCAAAAAGTTTCCTTAATACTTCTACATGATCTTCTCCTTCTTTTGATTTGGCAATCATGTCATCAACATATACTTCCACCTCTCTATGCATCATGTCATGCAATATGGTTGCATTGCTCGCTGATAAGTTGCTCCGGCATTCTTGAGACCAAATGGCATGACCTTATAGCAAAAAGTTCCCCAGGCTGTGACAAATGTGGTTTTGACTTTGTCCTCTTCGGCCATCAATATTTGATTGTATCCCGAAAATCCATCCATAAATGAGAATAGATGGTTTCCAGCTGTATTGTCTACCAAGACATCAATATGTGGCAACGGGAAATTATCTTTTGGGGTCGCTTGATTCAAGTCTCTAAAGTCCACACAGATTCTAAGTTTCCCATTTTTCTTAAGTACTGGTACTATGTTTGATACCCAATCTGAGTAATCCGAAACTTCAATGAATCCAACTTCGAGTAACTTCTTGACCTCATCTTTAATTTTAAGTAGCAAATCGGGTCTAAATCGCCTTAGTTTTTGCTTCTTAGGCTTAATGCCTTCTTTGGTTGGCAATTTATGGACCACAATTGACGGATCTAAACCGGGCATATCACTATATGACCATGCAAAAACATCCAAATACTCTGCTAGTAACTTAATCAAACTGTGTTGTGTCTTCTGGCAATTTACCCCCAATTCTCAAATTCCTAGGATCTTCACTTGTTCCCAAATTAACCAATTTAGTGGGTTCAGGGGTTTCAATCCTTTCATGATCAAAGTTTTGCCAATTTTCTTGTTTTTCAATTGATAATCGATATCATCTTCAACGACTAACCCAGTAGGGTTGGAGGTGATATCGATATTTTCAGTATTTACAGACGCGAGATATCCCGGAACTCATTACAAAAGTCAGATCTGGTAGAATATGAATGGGGAAAGAATAAGAATATGGAAAAACACAAAAGAATTTTATTAAATTTGAAATGGTGTTTAAGTACACTTATTTGAGCAACACATAAAGCAGAAAAATACAAAACGCAATCTAATATCGGTCCTTACTTAAAACTAGCACAAGGTATGGAAAACCAATTCTTCAAATTATCTTCTTGGGTGGATCATCTTCCTTGGAGTCATCTGTCTCCTGGACATGATGAGGCTTTGGAAAGGAGCTTCTGATGTGCGGAATCTCGATGTCTGGATCATATTCTTTATTAAGTTTCCTTGTTCTCATCTTATTCTCATGTCTGCTACCTCTGTTTGAGTAGGAGAATATCCTAAGCCAAAAGTTCCTATATGAGCTTTTTTCTTCATTTATTACACAGACTTCTTCAAAAATTTGGAGCCCGAAGTCTTCTTCTTCCCTTTTCCGATATATGGAATAGCCGTTTCTTGATAGATGGCATAATCTTGTTCTCCCATAACGGTAACAAGTTGGCCATTTGCTACAAATTTAACCCTCTGGTGCAAGCTTGAGGGTATTGCTCTTGCTGCATGAATCCATGGCCTTCCAAGCAACAAATTAAATGTTCTTGGGATATCTATACTTGAAAAGGAATTAGGAAAGTTTGAGGCCCAATAGTGACCTCTAATTCCACTTCTCCAATTATTTCCTTCTTTGATCCATCAAATGCTCGTACTACAGTAGGACTTGGCTTGATATTTGACGGGTCTACTTCCAACAAATTCAGAGTAGCCAGGGGGCATACATTCAGAGAAGATCCATTGTCAATAAGCACTCGGGAGACGATTCTACCATTGCTTTTGACAACAATAAAAAGAGCTTTATTATGTTGGCCACCTTCCTCTTCTAATTCTTCAGATGAGAAGCTAATTTGCTCATTTGCAAAGACAGAATTAATGATATGTTCCAAGGTTTTTTCTGTCACATTCTCTGGAACTTTTACTTCTTTGAGAACCTTGAACAAGGCCTCACGGTGAATATCAGAGCTAATTAACAAACCCATGAGTGATATTTGGGCTGGTGTCTTGACTAGTTGTTCAACTACTTTGAATTCACTTGCCTTCATGAGTTTAGCCAATATTGCTTTCTCATCTTCCTTCTTTTCTTCATCATTCGGCGGCGGCGATGAATCCATGGTCACCTTCTTTGCAGTTGGTTCATAAAGTCTTCCCGAACGGGTAAGCCCGCCAATCATAGAAGCGTGATTAACTGTCTGGTAATCAAATGGGGCAGCTTTGTAATCCTTTACAGCAATTGGGATTTGAAAAGTATAACTTCTAGGCTTCGAGACAGTTGCCTCTTTGTTCATCTCAAATTTGATTAACTTCGGTTCACATGTGATCATGCCAACAAATTTTTCTTCTTTCTCTGGTACAGGCTTCAGGTACAGGCTTTTCTTCATCTTCAGGTACAGGCTTTTCTTCATCTTCAGACTCTGATCCCCATCCAGTGGGAGGAGCATCGGCATATACGCGTGGTTCAAACCAATAGTCAACCAGATATTGGTACTTTCCATCATCTCCTAGAGTTCCGACAGTTGGGTCTCCAGCTTGGTATCTTGCCACAATTCTGCCTGTGTGCTTGACTTTCTTGGTTTTGGGACCAGCATTTCCATGATATCTTCTTTCTTTATGATTCCATTTTGCAACAAGTTGTAAATGGCTGGCTGGTTGGTTTTGTGCGATCTCTCAGATTGATATAGGGTAAATGCCCCATTTGGCGGAGATTCCATGCCACTTGTTCTATGGTGATAGGCAATTCATCCAAGTTGACTTCTGGGTCCGGCGCTTCGGCAGTGATCATATTAATAACCGACCCATGATTTGGCAATGGATTAGTAGAAACATTTGGAGGCTGCACAAAGTCTAATTGGATGGTCTTTGCATCGATAAGATCTTGAATCTTATGTTTGAGTCTCCAACAATAATCAGTGGAGTGCCCGATTTGCCCCATGTGATATTCACATTTTAAATCAGGGTTGTAGTTCTTGGGCTTATAATCATCTCTGGGTACTTCAAAGCCAATCAGATTATCGGCTCTCAATTTAGCCCACACTTGGCTGAGTGGAACCGGTATTGGAGTAAAATTGCGTCGGTTAGGCCTTGATTGTTGATTCGAAACAACCCTTTGTTGACTTTGACCTTGATTGGTCGGCAGGACTATGGATTTAGTAGGGTTTGCTGGACTTGAGATATTGACCATACCGACAGTCGAATCCTTTCCTTTGTACGTGACATTTTTAGGTGCTGTATATTTCTTTTCTACTTGTAGCTTTCCGGCTGAGATAGCATTCTCAATTCTGCATCCGGCTACTACCACTCTGAAAAACTTGCTGACGCATGCCCTATGAGATGAGAAAAGAATGGCTCTTCTAGTGTGTTGATGAAAGTAAAAGTGAGATCCTTTTCAGGCATTGGATTGGTGATTCTTGCAGCTAAAGCTCTCCATCGCTGAGCATATTCCTTGAAAGCTTCGTCTTTCTTCTTCTTCATAGTACTCAAATCCCAGACCGAGGGTGCCATTTCGATATTGAACTTGTATTGGTTGAAAAATGCCCTGGCTAATTTATCCCAAGTATCAATTTCTTGTGAGTCCAATTGGGCATACCAGGCTAATGCTGGACCAGTAAGGCTATCTTGAAAGGTCTGTACCATTAGTTTATCAAATTTGGCATACTGCCCCATCGTACATATAATCTTGTGTGCATGTTAGGACAGCCAGTTCCATCATATTTTTCGAACTCGGGTGCCTTAAATTTTTCAGGAAAAGCACCTTCCTCAAATTGTGGCAAGCTTAAAATCGCAGTCTGATCAAAGCCGTCAAATGCCTTCATCTTTTCAAACAGTTTCTTCTCCATGTCTCTGGCTTGGGCTTCAAGTTCTTTCTTTAGCTCGGACATATTGAACTCAGTGTGGGAATCATCAACGTTGACTGGTTGCTGCATGACTTCTTTTCCTTTCTGTTCCCCGGAAGATTCTTCAGATGCTATAGGGGTCTTGGACTGGGTAACATTCTGAGTAAGGGTCTGCATTTGTTCGGTAATTCTAAGCAGGGTTTGTTCCATGGCATTGAGTCTCTGTTCAGTGGTCTGATCAGGGGTAGTGTTCCCGGTACTAGCCATCTTTGCTCGTGATCTAGTATAAATGGGACTTCTAACTGGTTTGGAAGCTATCTTTCAGGATTTTGGATTCGCTAGACTTGATTCGTAACTGGACGGAAGAAGTAAGAAGATAAGAATACTAACATACAAACACAAGGATGCAAATGCAAATGGGGATAATGACCATCAAATTTTGATAAACACATTTATTGGAGTTGTAATAATTCAAAAACAATCTTTCATACAAAGTTAAATTACTATACTAAAAGTTCAAGAACCTTAATTGCTAAAACTAAACTCAGACTTCTAAACTAGTCTTCTAGTCTTGGCAGGGCAGATGATTTGATCCTCAAGTAGTTGAGTCCTTTTTCGAGCTTTCTTCAATTCATCCTCTAACAGTGCAATCCTATTGTGAGCTTTTTCCAAGCGGTCAATCATCTCTCTATCTCTTTGCATGTAATCCCGATGACAGACTTCAAGGGCTGAAACCATTTCCATATAAGCAATCATTTCAGGATCAGGTTCAGGTGGTGCTGGTTCAAGAATGTTAGGAGCTTCATATTGGATGTCCTTATTCTTCTTCATTTGATTGGCTATGTACCACCTGGTTGCTCTATAATCCCGAGTCACTTTATTTTCTGGCTCGACTTCGAAAACTGGCTTGATTTCTCTATCATCCCAGATGGCTTTTATTTGGTTTACCTTGGACTGCCTTGCTATCTGAGTCATGGTTGGATCCATATAGTCGAGAATAACTCGTCCCAACTCTGGCTTGACAGTAATGTCTTGTAGCATGCCATATTGTCGGATAACACTTGAGGGGTAATAGCCTGTACAGCCAGTGATTCCAATGAGAGGCACAGTTAGGTATTTCTTGCAACTTAAGATAGCAACGGGACACTTAAACCAACGGGCTTGCCACATAAAGTCTTCAGGTCTCATGTCTTCAAATATTGAAAGTATAGACCAGAAAGGCTCATTGTCTTCCATATGGACCCGTTCAGCAAAAGACTGGATGAGATCATAATTCGGGCGGATAAGGGACCCATTAGCTAGATCTTTTCCGTAGTACTTGGTGTGACTAGCGAACCAAACCATCAACAGATGCATGCTTGCTTTGAAACTGCCCCTGCCCTTAGACTTGATGTGATTCAAACTTCTGACTTGTTCTGCTAGAAGGGCGGGAACATATGACTTGCCAGTAGATATTGTGCTACAAGTTCGATGACTCGGAAGTGAATGAACAGGTTCCCATGTGGAAAGAGTATGGTAGCAAAAGCAGCCACTATGAAAGCATTAACCCGATTTTCACAGGTCACAACTGATACTGTAAAGGAATCTCGGTTGCTTATGTAATTGTCAAAGTTTCCAAACCAATCCATCAAAGTAGTTAATCGGATGGAGAATTCATTGCAACCCTTCATGGCTTCAATTACTGCTTCTCTTTTTAACCCCAAAAATTCTGAAATGATGCGGATCGGACTTTGAGTAAGGCTTGGTACATAGATCCCTTCGGAAGTGGGTGGGGCTTGAAGCAACCTAGCATATTCTTCAATGGTAGGACTTAGCACGTGTTGACCTAGACGGAATGCCACTTCATTGGGTTCCCAAAGATGAACAAGGGCTCGAAACATGGTAAATGGAACTTGGACTTTAGGTAAATTGAGGATCGGGACCCAACCTATCCTTAATGAATGATTGTTGATCGGGGTCAAAACTGACCAACCATCGGTCCAGTAACAGCATTGGATCCTTGAAAGTCTCTACTCGGGGTTCCTTGATGAGACGAGCCCATAGGCTATCGTTACTGTCCGAACTCGAGGAAATCATTTCCTGAGGATTTATAAAGACCCTATTAGGAGACAAATCCTAAAATTTTTTTTTAAAAAATTTACAACTCCATTTTTTTGAAAAAAATTGGTCAAATCCCATGAATGAATGCATGATTTGGTAAGGTTCTATAGGTTCCCCGGTCTAGCAAATCATAAGGCTAAACCGGAGTGGGAGTCTTTTCTTGATCTAGAGGGTGGAAACCACAGCCCCCGGACCTTACTTCGAACTCCTCGCTTAGGCTCTTAAGACGGCCTGGGTTCGACCGTATCTAGCACACATTGTGTGCATACATGCAAATGCATATGCAAGTGAAATGAACTAATTTAAAATCTAAGTTACAGACATATATACAAGAACACATACAAACATAATATACAATATAAAAAATAAGGATAAATTTTAAATTTTAAACTTAAGTGGCTAGCCCTCTTTTTTTTTAAAAAAATAAGCGAGTCCCCAGTGGAGTCGCCAAGCTGTCGAGCCTGGATTTTGAAAATCATCCGGTTCATTTCTCCTAACCCGATTCATATTAAACCCTAACCCATTTAACATGAATCCTCGACTAGGGGTTAAAAGAAATTTAATTTTGAAAATATTTTGGAGTCGCCACCCGATATAAATCGGGAAAAAATGAAAGCAGGATTAATGGGTCGGTTAATCCTAACTTAGCCACTAGTCTGCGAAAAGTTTGATTTAAAAATCAAATTTTTTAAAAATACCAGATATCTGAGTTCGGGGGCTAACCTATTAAAACCTAAGCGGTTACCACTTTAAATTTAAAATTTAGAATTTATCCTTTTCTATACTAAAAAATTCAAACAAAACATTTATAAAACAAATATCTACAAGTTTAATCATGCATTTTTATTTTTATGTATTTTTTCTTAGGATTTAAATATCAACAAACATTTGTATTTTTTTTTTAAAAAAAAACTTATAATATGTACAAAATGATTATTTCAAACTATCAAAACAAAATATATTTTTTCTAATTTTATTGTCGCCCCGTAGGTGCCTACGTACTCGCTAATCGAGATCAGACAAAACGTAGTTCTTTTATAAAGAACTTAGTTTGTTGATCAATTTTATATTTTTAAAATATTCTCACTTTAAGTTTATTAAATTTTGAATTTTTATGAAAACTAATTTTGATGATCCTATGATCTAATCAATTGAATTTTATTTCATAAAAAATATATTTTTCTAAGTCAAAAATCATTTTTTCTAAAAAAAAACAATTTATGATAATTCATGGCTAATTTAATGCTACATGAAAATCAATTTTGAAAACTTTGAGTATTATCTTTATAGCAAATTTATAAAGATAATTTTGATAAAAACTTAATTAATATCATGATTTTTAAAAAAAAAATTTTTATCTTTATTATTCAACAACAATTTTGGTTTAAAAAATCTATTAACAATTTATTATTTTTCAAAATTCAATAATCATCACATATGTTCAGAACATATTCAAAATATATCATAACAAAATTAAAATACAAAAACAAAACATCTCATGCATCAAATATATATTTAAAGATCAATCTATATGCAAATACATATTAAAAAATATCCAAAAATATCAAAAATTGCTAAAACATGTAAATTTATATTAAAAATAATTATTCTAATTTTTCTGGATTTTTCTGAATTTTTCTGGATTTTTTACGAATTTTTATTATTTTTTCCTATTTTCCGAAATTAAATATATAATAAATAAATAATTTAATAATACAGACTAACCTGGACCGTTGGATCTTCTCGGATCAGATCTGGAGCGTCTGATCTGTAGACTGAATCTGGACCGCAGGATCTGATGACTTTGATCTGGAGCGTTGATTGCTTTGATCGAATCTGGACCGTCTGATCCTCTGATCAAATCTGAACCGTAGGATCCTCTGATCAAATCTGGACCACAGGATCTTCTGATCAAATCTGGACCACAGGATCTGCTGACTTTTGACCGACGACCGTTGACCGTTGACCGATCACCGTTGACCGACGACCGACCGGGTTGGATTCGGATTTCGGGTCGGATTTCGGTGCTCCGTCGGGTGAAGAAGACGATCACGGTGGTTTTCGAGCGTTCCTCGGCCGTTCCTGGTGGTTTTCGAAGCCTCCAACTTTGTCGGCCCGACGTGGATTGGGGTGCTGCAGCGGCTGGTGGTGGTGGTTCACTCCCAGAACCACCAGAAGTGGCGGTTCGTGTGGTGGTGCTCGGCGGCGAGGGTTTAAAAAAATTCGAAAATTTGCAGAACTTCCAAATGCAAATTCGAGCAATTCTAAACACTATAATCAATCAAGAACACTTCCTAGATGATCCTAACACTCTTTAATTGGATCGAAATCCTCTCAATCACTTCGAATTTGCAAATTTTGCAATTCGAACACTTTTCTCTCTATTTTCAGATCTCGATCGTGTAGTGCGTGTTTGTGAAATTGAATTGTGCTTTCTGCTTGTGGGGGTGATCCTATTTATAGATTTCGAAACAATTTGTCATTTCGAAGCTTCGTACTTGTTCAATTTTACAATCACGAATCGTTATATTTTTTCAAATAAAACGATTCAAAATTGGGACTCGATTCGTGATTGTTGGTTCAAATTGATCACGAATCTTATGTTTATACATCACAACTCTTCGATTAAGTGTGTTTAATTTGATTAAAGGACACAATTCGGCCAATTTTAAGATTTGAAAAATCATGTCCATTCGAATTTTTTTCAATTTTCATGCCTTAATTAATGTGTCTTTTGGAATGAAATAATGCACGAATTGTGTGTATATGTGATGTATCCCATGCCTAGTTCGTGTCTGTACAATCAATTTCGAAAAACACAAAGATTCGTTGCTCAAATGAGGTCTCAAAGTGGATGAACCGATGTGTCTTTTGGGAAAAAAAATGAACAAAAAAGAGGCAAAATCTGCCTTAGGCTAGATTCGAACTTGGGTCCCTTGCTTTGTGTCCATGGTCTGATCCGTTAGGCCGTTGGCCTGTGCCTTGGTCATATAGCTAACCCACTAATACTTAAGACTAATAAAATATATATTATATTAAGCTTAAATAATTATTTATTTTAATTTTTCTTACATATATTTTATTTATATTACTATTATTCATTTAATTATTTTATTATACATATTTTATTCCTCTATATTTTTATTTTTTCTATTTTCTCTTTTTTATTATACTATTGTTATTATTTTTATTATTATATTTTATATTTTTAATGAACTCAATCATGACATTAATTTATTCTAAACTTAAGCCTAATTTTTAATTGGGCAAAAATTGGGTGTCTACAGGTATCCCTCGGGGCGTGACAAAATATATTTTGAACTAGGGAAAAAGGAATAAGATGATGAACAATGCCTACACTGGCCATACATCGGCGGTGTACATGGTAAAGCCGGCATCATACATAGAGAAACTGGCAGCCTACATGCTATCGTTCCTTGGAACGACACTATGTAAAATTTTATTTCGGCAAAAATACACGAACGCCAGCGGCGTATACTGTCTATACTGGGAGCATCGTAGAAAAGCTGGTAGCCTTTGAGTCAGTGTACACTGGATGCAAAGTTGCATAAAATCTGCATGAAGGCCGATAGTCTGGAGATCAATGTTGGAGGCGCTGAGTGCCAGTATACATGCAAATTTCACTACTGCACGAAATCAGTTCATCCATAACAGTATATTATATATTATAATATATATAAGAAGAGAACATGGGATGAAATTTAAATATAAATATTTTAAGATTGGTATGTTTAAATATTTGTTAAGTGTTAAACTTTAATTCATACAAATAGGAAACACTTTTATTATACTAAACGAAAAGATTAGATTATGATATTGCCCGATAAATTTTTATATAAGTAAATATATAAGAATGGAAAATATAAATAAGTTAAAATTAAGAATAATGTGATTCCCATAAATAACTAATAATAACATTAAAGGAGATCAAGAGAAACACGATGAAAATAAATGAAAAAAATAATAATATTAGTTGCCATAAAATGGTCAAACTAAAGACGATTAAAAATAATAATAATGATAATATAAAGTACTGAGTTATTAAATACAAATTGTATAACTACCTGATAAAATAAAGTATCTTAAAACCATTATCTATTGTAAATAATGACTTAGACAAGATATATAGATCTAGAAAATATAAAAACTGATTTTAGGACACTTGATAACATAGAATTATTTATATAGATATATTCATATATCTTTATTAGTTTATTTATTCACTCAATAAGTAATACTAATCATTGGAGTTTTTTGAAGACTATTACAACTAATCAACATCAGTAGGTGAGTAACTCAGATCTATTACATTGTTTGTGATTACAACTAGTGGCATTTCTAATGCAAAGATAATAAATGTTGTTGTGGAAATCTGTTGAGAATGTGATGTGTGCTTTTTTGTGTTGACAAACTAAGATAATAAAAGTGATGATACAATCTGTCTAATGACTTGAGAAAGGCATGACATATGTTTATGTGTAATGTGTGATTACCTTAAGCCTGATTAACAAATATTGCCTAAATAAATAAAATAATTATGCATTACACGGACTGCATTATTGTATATTTTAATGCCTGGTTTTTCTAAAACTATTAGTTCTTCGAAGATTATCTTTGTTCCATCGGTTCCACAAGAAATAAGTGGCAATAAAGGGCACCGCTCATGGTATTGCTTTGAAATTACTAATACTTAGGGAGTTTCTAAGGATTGATGCAGGAAATGATTAGTTAAAATATCTTTAAGTTAAAGGATAATTAAAATGAGAAATCGTTGATTTTCTTGCATAATTAGTTTCTCCGAGTAGATGGGTCATTAAGTAATTGCCTTTAACCCAATGAGAGGGCATAAATCTCTTAACCTATTTGAATTCTAGATCATCCAAGCTTATATATTGTGCACTTGATTGATTGTGCATTACATATGATTTGTTAATGAACTTGCTTGAAGTGTAATATATCTGATGATTTATTGAGCCCATGGTTTTGCTTACACTCCTTAAGTCTTTTTAGGCTAATACTACGACCTTGGCTTGTTTCTTCCAATAGCATGACTCTGGTAAGAATTAGCAGCTGGAAAATTATGGGATATTAGGGATAAGTTATGTATTTTTAATTCCTAATTATGGAATATTTAATATTGAAGTATTAGTTTATGTATTTGGAGACTTATGAGATAGGAATAGTTTTGTAATATTATATTATGCAAGACTTGTGTTGTCAGTTATTTACTAATTTATGACGTACATGTATTGTCATTTCTTATCATGCAACTAAAGATCTTGTTTGTTTGAAAATATGTCATCTTGAAGGTATACTAGTATAGTATACATGTGTGGATTGTATACATGGGACCTTTTTGTAGGGGTTTGAGACAATTTGGGTGCCCCTAAACCAAAATTCCCTCTCTTAGAACCCAAAGACATCAAAGTGCCTTTCCCTTTTAGGCTGCTAAACCTCAATAGCCAACGACTACCTACACATTCCACCTTAAACCAAACGACCTATTCCTTCCCTTTTCCCTAAATGGGTTGGGATCAAAGAACTGATTGATGTCTCCAGTTCTCTTTCTTCTAGCATTACCTCCAAAAGAGAGAAAATCAGCGGATCGAATGAGGTAACATAATAATGAGCAAACTCATGGCCATTTCTTCCCTAGTGTAATGCCTTAATTTAATTAAACTACATTAAATCAATTTAAGGAGTTACCACTACGTATATACTCTAAAGTATTATATGCTTAGGCTTCCTTTAAACGATTTGTTTATGTTGAACATGCTACTCAATTTTAGGTTATGAAATCATTTAGTTAGATTTTCAAATAACTGGATTTAGTAGCAGAATATTTTATAAAACAAATTTAAATGAAAAATCTACTCCTAATCGAGCAGACCAACTTTCTAGGAAATAAAATTTTAATAAAATATTCTATAATATACTCTTAGGGGTAGATAATCATTTACAAGCATATGAGCACCAAAGGTCCTTTATGGAAATACAAATTTATAAATAAATCAGTCTCTATAAAACAAAACAAAAAGAAAACAAAATAACTAAAAACGGATCCATACTTCTAACTCACTTCACTCATCCTCCCTAAATCAATAGAAGCTCCCAAAACCTGAGTCAAACATCATCATCATCCATCATCACCATCACCAACATCATTTAACAACAACAACACCATCAATAACATCCGTCATCTTCATCATCAATAACAAATCTTGTGAAAAAAGAACAACAATAACAAAGATGAGTTGAAGCCAGTACACAGTAACATAATCACATACGGAATGGTACACGAGCTTATCTAAATGCAATGCAACATCAACAAGTTATTATCTTTTCTTTTAAAGTAAACAAATCAACACTAAAGCACTCATACTCCGGAACAAGCTTGGGGAATCTGGGGATCTTAAGTAACGCTCTCGACGCTCAAGGGGTTGATATAGGTAGTCCGAAATCTCTACATCTCCTAGATGATATATCCAAAATGAGAAAATAGTTCATCCAGGGGTCATAGTCGTTACCTAACTCTACTTAATTGCAGTCCACAACATGAATATAATTTAGTCGTTCACTAAACATGAAACTAAATCATGGTATTCTATCCAAGTTTAAGCAAATGTTACACGATATCATTTGCCCCATCAGCTACTTGTCGTGCCACTTATGAAAGTTATATTCAATGACAGGAGTGGCCTAAGGCCTAAATTACCTTGCACGTCTTAGGACAAGGTGCCACTCCTCGGACCAGATATTGATTTTCCACTCCAGGGCAAGAATCGGATTTCAACGGGAAAAAACAACCAATACTCATCAATTAATTAAGCCGTCTTTAAATTTTAATTCATTTTATTATGTTTACCCTAGCATCCAACACGTAATTACTACATACCTTTTACGTGAAATCCAATAAAGACTTAGATGTCATCTCAATTGATAATACAGTTACCTATATATCCATTCAATAATTATACTTATATAAGCATTAATTTGTCACGCCCCAAAGGGTACTAAGTGGTAGTCCACCACATACAATATTAAACTAAAAAATGACTTCTTGAAGTCATACGAAAGCTTCAACACCATATGTAAAGCATCTATCATAACCATAGGAGACTCTGATGGGATGTGTAGTTCGAGATAGTAAATATAGCATACAAGAAATCTATATCAATATCTAACTTCAACATTATAGGAATATGGTCCTTACATCATCTTAGGGGTATTCCCTCGATAAATCTCCAAAGAACAAAATATCAACTTAGTCTTTCACATAAAGAAACAATACTAGCGCAAAAGATTTTAATGGAAATCTATTCTAAGATCTTCAAAAGGATTTCTCCCAAAAGCTTCCCACAATATAATTCCACTTGGGTATGTGAAATCTTTGGGCAAAAGAGATATCGATCATGTATCAACAAAAGTCTATTGGGGGTATAAGCTCAACTAGCTTAGTGAGAATATTCCTAGATTAACATACTCGTATCAATTAAACAAGTATATGAAATGCATCAAGCAAGTAAGCAATACATATGATCTATCGGAAATCATATGTTTGAATGGATTTACCCTCCATTCGGGGTTAGGTGTTTGGGTTCTTTAAAAACCCATCTTTGAATTCCGACGATGTAGTTTATTTCGAGCTTCTACTTACTACATTCTGAAATAGTTTTTTCGGGCTTCTACTCGTCCATCTTTGTAGACTTGCGGGTTCCTAGGAACCCCACTACTATTCTCTTGTCCCATCGAGTATAGTAGCTAATGAAATGTGGCTAACTACGTGATATGCAAGAATCAATATATATAATTCGTATTATGTACTACAGTAATTTAAAGGCAATCATAGAATTTACAGACACTCCATTATGATAGTAAAACACAATTTAATTAACAACAATTCATGTCTCAATATGCTTAGTATACTTTCAACCAATATATCATGCACATTCCATTTTCGTCTTTTTCTTACTTTTAGTGCCGCTAACTATAAGCACAAACAAGTATAAAAGTAGGAGATAAACTCACTCGGCTATCCTTGCCATAAATCTTTACTTGTAATAGTCATCTGAATACGGATCCTCCCAAGCTTCGTTACCTAAACGAAAGACATACTCGAACTGAGTATTTCATGGAAGTTCTGCTTGAACTTTCTATTTCTAATTCTATTCTAGTATTTGCATTAAAATTCGTATTTATATAGAAGGAAATTCGACTTAAAATGGCCATAACTTGCTTATTTTAACTCGGGAATTTTGAATACTATATATCGTTTTCAACATATTCGAAAAGATCTATCAATTTCTAAGGTTATTTTTTTTTCATAAAAAGCCATTGGGGTTTCCAAAAAATCATGGTATAGAATAGTTACAAAATGCACAGCCCTTTAAATATGATTTTCTAAAACTTTTCTTTATCATCAAAAATCCTTAAACAAATATATAGGTATGTATATGGCTGGAAAAAAATCCTTTGATATTTAAATAGACTCATATTTTATGCATGATTCTTGGTATTGTCTCAACAATTAATTTTCATAAAACAAACTTGTCTTATGGTTATGAAAAATTGGACTTTAAAATTTTCTCTTTAAGTGGTTTGAAAGAAAATTAAATTTCGGATTATTATAAATAAGTGTTTTCCTTTTATATTTTATTTCCTAACTCTACAAAGATAAATTAATTTTCAAAAATTTGGCCCTTTAATTTATCTACCAATTTTAAATTCTACTGATTGAAAAATAAGGTTTTCAAATTTTTTCTTAAGTTGTTGGTGTTGTCTATATTTGAAGTTGTGTTTAAATGTATGCTTTCCTCTCATTTTTATATTCTTCTACTTTTTAAATAATAAGTGTACCCTTTTAAAACTTCACTTCTTTGAGAAATTTTATTTCTCTAAGTTGGTTTCTAAAATAGTGGGTCGATTTTACCTTGATTTGAAAAACTTTTTTATTCTTAATATTTATTAAGTGGTGGCATAAATTTTTTTAGATAAGTTTATAAAAGTTTTCATTATCAACTTAGAACTTAGCAAAATTTTTATTTAACTTTGAAAAGGGATAACAATATTAAATTAAGTCTTGTAGAAGCTTACTTCGTAGTGGTTTTCAAAGTCTTTGATGAACTTATTTAAGTTTTATAAATATATGGCTGGGTTAAAATCTTAAGTTTAATGCTAAAAATTATATTTTTATGGAGTATTAGTTCCGATTTATAAAGAAATGAGTTTCTTTTATTATTTGAGAATTCTTTATTACTAATACTTTAAAATTTATGATTAGCTTGTCTAAGCTTTTGAAAAGAATTATTTTAGAAAACAACACGTAGGTCTTTGTTGAAAAATCCTTTGTTAAGTGATAGGAAATTTAGTTACTTTTCTTAGAAAGAACTCATTTTTATTTTTATTAAGACAACAACATTCTAATCAAGTATGAAATATGATTATGTAGCAATGAAAAAGAGTAAGAATAATATATAATAAGATAGAAATAAATAAAATAAGCATAATAATATGGTCAAGTATTGGAAAATCTTAGCTTAAACCAAGGCTTCCCGGACTAAGAATGGACTGCTCTCGTAAAGAAAAGTAAGAAAATAAAATAAGAAAAGTCATGGGAGTCTTAGATTTATGTCAAGGCTCCCTAAAAGAAGAAAAGAAAAGAGAGAGAAAATTGTCTTGACTTGATAAGGAAAGTCTAAGACTAGAAAGGACTAGTCTTAATTTAATAGCATGAAACAAGTAAATAAATAAATTGCAATGCATAAATAAATGCTATTAGTAGACTTATGCTCTAAGATATATATATATATATATTTATTTATTTATTTATATAATAATAGGTGTTAGATTAGAATAATAATAACAACATAATACATAATAATAATAAAACAATACAATTATGAAATGAGATTTGTTCATAAACAAGAATAAACACATGAACATAGTGTTGCTTCCATAACACTTATATTTTTAGGAATACACACCATGATCATGTTAAGTTACAATGACATGGTAAAGATTTTGGAAGGAATTTTACCTAAGGTTTAATGGAAGATTTGAAAAGAGAAAAATTGGTAGTGTGATTGTTATTTTTTCTTGAAGAGTAGTAAATGTAGAGAGTGTTTGAGAGAATTGTTAGAGAAGTTGAGAGAAAAATTTGCTAGAGGTTTGTTAAGGTTTGATAAGTAGTGTAAAGTGAAGGAGGAATGAGTATTTATAAGTTTTGGAGTGAAAAATTAAACCTAATAAAATAATTGAAAAAGAAAAATATTTAGAAAAGAGAGGGGGTAGCGTGTTACGAACTAAGGACAACCACAAACAGCTCACAAACAACCCACAACAGCTCAGCAATTCAACTCACAAACAGCTCAGCAAATCAATCAACTCAACAAAAGTAGTTTTACAGTAGGACAGGTAGTTACACATGTAACAGAATAAAAAACAAATCAATGTATTTCTATAAATAGGGAATAAAGAGAAAAGAATGGTATCAACCCTTCCATGAACAAAAGAATCTCAAGAGAGATCTTCAGGAGAATGTCCTTCTCGAATAGCCAATCATCTTTTTCATCCTCCTCTTTCCTTCTCCATCCTGTAACCCTGAAACCATCGAAACAGTTGAGAGACTTAGGGTTTCTTTTCGTGAGTTAAGCAAACACTCAAAGAGAGAGAGTGAAAGGACTTACCAGACAGAGAGGCGAGGCTGCGGCTAGTTTCTATTGAAGAAGGAATATATAGTAGATCCGTTTGATAATATCCGACCCATGTGTTTTATCAGTTGAGTGAAGTCGGTCGCTCCAATCCGAGTCTTAACATTGCTCTCGTTCTTCTTGATTTTTCTTATCTTCCAATGCTGCCAATGATGATTTGACGACAGCTTTTGCAAAACTTCATGCCATCTTGTCTTCTTGGATCTTGACGCTGCAACCACCTGGTGAATCGGTCCCAAATCAGCAAAACAAAATAGATTATCACCAACATTCAAAGTACGAAATTGATAAATTCAACCATTACCTCATAGAAATTCTTCATCTGACATTCATCATCTTCAAAGGTTTCCATTCCGCGTTTTTCCTTCATCCACTTTCTGATGAAAAACACATCAATACAATGGTTAGTGACTCAGATCTCGCATTACAGTTTGTAAATTCAAGAGTAGATCGATTGAGAGTGAATTTACCATTTTACTTGAAATTGCAAGCTGTTTCTTTGTCTGACTTTGATCCTCCACTCCTTGAAGTCATAAAGGAGGATATACCTAAATTCTATGGTGAAAATCCTATTTTTGGATACTCAAAGTAGAGTGTTTCTTGGATTTTTATCATATAAATGAGGAGTTCTTCCCTAAACTAGCAATTTTTGCTATGAGAGACAATGCTATGACATGGATTGAATACATGAGTCAATGCATTATTTTTAATTCATGGGATCATTTGGTTAAACACTTACTCATCAAATTTGGTCCTTTTGACTATGATTAGGGAGACGACAGATTTTATATGCTTGAAGATGATCACTATGAGGTTGCACTTGTTGCCAAGACTGTTGAAGTTACTTCCCAGCAAGATGATTATGCAATTGCAGTAGAAACAGGGATTGATCATGCACACACTATAATTGACATGCACTTTGACATGCAAGAGGATATGTTAGATGTATCAGAAATTTCGAGGGTTCATAATGTAGTGGACAATACAGATACTTGTTATGATGTTGTGCCTCTAGTTCAATCACATCATCCTACACTTCAATGTCTATATGATCAGATGACAGTCCAGAATTATACTACCACTAGTAATAATCCTAAGGATAGGAGGGATGGCAAGCATGAGCAAACAAAAATTACCGATGGGAATTTTCAGCAAACCATTGTTGTGGACAAAGAATTTTTTCAGTGGCAGCACTTCAATGCACTGTCATATGAGGTGTTCATTCCGCACAATTACGATATTATTACACAGTGGCAGATACTGGTAACACCTTCATTGGTTAGGACAGAGGATGCTTTTGGTTTTAAGGGTAAATTTCAGAGCATTCATTACGAGACATTCTTAGCTAAAGGAATCACAACTATTGGACTTAGGGGTATGTGTATGGTTAATTGGGTGGCTCAGGAGGTAATTTTTCATCAGATTACCACCAGCACTTATGCTTCTAAGCCACAAATGGGTGGCCATCTGTTATGCTATTTGTTCCTCTCATCATGGCCAAGGTTTCGACTTCTTCAACTATGGGATGGTTCATGGAGTTATAATCCTCCATTTTTACACGCTCAAATGGGTCTTGTACAGTTGGCTCACAAGGATTTCTTTATACATATGATTACAGCCAACAATTGTTTCCAATTGGGCTGCCATCATTTCCACATTAGGTTCCTGTCATCTTTCCCATATTGGATTTGGGATGAAATTTGGACATTTAGTCCAACATTAAATGGATACAGGGACTTTTCCTTATACGCAAACCCTACTGTAACACATATATGGATATGGGGGTGTAAGGGCTTCATCACAGGGAAATTTGTTTTAACAAATTCAATTCCAGACCATCATCAGCAACTTAGAAGTTATTATTGATGCTATATAGAAGCTATGGAAGATTCAACCTTGAGGACAAGGTTGTTTTTCAAGGAGCGGAGAAATTGTTACGAACCAAGGACAACCACAAATAGCTCAGCAATTCAACTCACAAACAGCTCGGCAAATCAACAGCTCAACAAAAGTAGTTTTACAGTAGGACAGGTAGTTACACATGTAACAGAATAGGAAAACAAATCAATGTATTTCTATAAATAGGGAATAAAGAGAAAAGAATGGGTATCAAACCCCTTCCGTGAACAAAAGAATCTCAAGAGAGATCTTCAGGAGAATGGTCCTTCTCGAATAGGCCAATCATCTTTTTCATCCTCCTCTTTCCTTCTCCATCCTGTAACCCTGAAACCATTCGAAGACAGTTGAGAGAGTTAGGGTTTCTTTTCGTGAGTTAAGCAAACACTTAAAGAGAGAGAGTGAAAGGACTTACCAGACAGAGAGAGGCGAGGCTGCGGCTAGGTTTCTGTTGAAGAAGGAATATATATAGTAAATCCGTTTTGATAATATCCGACCCATGTGTTTTATCAGTTGAGTGAAGTCGGTTCGCTCCAATCCGAGTCTTAACATAGCGCCAACCTTGAAGGTAAAAAGGGGGAGGATTTGATTTGTTTTGTATTTTTGTAATGAAAAGTAATAATTTATAAGGTATGATATGAATAAAATTGTATTGGAAATATAAAAATGTAAGAACAGGTGTGTAGATTATCAGAAGTAGGTTGTAAGAAAAAGTAGAGAAAGTGAAATAGTAATGAATAGTAGAAATATTATATAAATAATAGACTAGACAATTAAATTATCGGTAGTAAAGAAAATACGTTTAAATAGGCTATAACTGATATTTTGAGTACCAAAAAATTATGAAACTGATATTTTGAAATTCTTATATAATTAGGAGTGTTTTGATGTTATCAGAATATTTTTACTATTTTCGGGTACCAGGGTACTTTTTCGAGAATTGATCTTGTTCGGGTTCAAAATGAATCGAATTTTGACAAATGTGATCTTTTTAAGCTATCTTATATTATTTTGAACTATAATCCACCATTAACTTATTTCTATTGTTCTCAGGTTTCGAGCGAGGGATTGCTAGAGTTGAAACTGCTTGATCATCTTGATCATGGTTGACTTTTGAAATTCTGGTTTGACAAGGGTTAGGGTTTATTCCAACTTTACCCTAGTAATTGAAGGGTTTACAAATTAACTATTTAATTACATTAAACTTTTTTTATTACCTTATTTGATCATATACTAAATGAGAACCCTGCAATGGCTACAAATCTTACCCTACTAAAATACAAATAGTTCTCCTTTGTCTGTCAAAGTATTTCTTTTCACTTTGATTATAGTTATTTATCACAAAAGCATTATCACATCATTCGCATTCTAAAAACACACATGTCCTAAGCAAACAAATATTAGAAACAACATATTCTCCATATTAAACTAAGATTATCCTAATTCATTAATTAAAGCTAATCATTATTCATTAAGTCTATATTTCCTTAACTTAGCTAAAATGATTAGAATTAACCATTTAATTCAATTACTAAGTCAAAGTGATTAAACTAAGTCAATCTAATTCATTTTAGTTCATTTAAGTTCATTCAGGTTAAGTTGAATTGAAGTTAACTAAGTTCATTTTATACTCAAGAACTATGTAAACTTTAATTAATTATTAATCCGTAAACTATCTTAACTAATTCTTAATTCTACAAATTAACTAACATAACATATCATCTGCCATTACCTATTTCATTTTATTTTTTTCTTTCTTTCTTTTTCTTTTTCTTTCTTTTTCTTTCTTTTTCTTTTCTTCTTTGTGAATAGCTCAAAGGGGGACACATCACGCCCATGATGGAGGTCGTGATCTTCATCACGCCTGTAGTAGGGTATATAATCTCCATCGATTACCTCATCACGGTCGTAATGGGGGCCATGATGACCAATACGGTCCTTATCATGCCCGTGATCAAGGAGAAAAATGTGATAAGAGGAAATCACACTTCTCATCATGGCCGTGATCAGGCCATCATGTTTCAAAATAATTTTTGCCAAGGAGATCACGGGCCTTGTTACGATCGTGATGAATAGGGAAAACATCGTTATGAATTCCTTTATCTTTTTACATAACTTTTAGCTACTTAATCCAACATATATCAACAACTACAACTTATTAAAGGTATAAACATGCATAAATTAACTTATAAACACTCCACATACATATTTACATCATAGTCTACACAAATGACATATATAGGTACCATTTTCATCACAAGTTTTACATATTACTAGTCCTAATACAACATTTGCATGCATAAATAAGAATTAAAGAAAAAAAAAACAAAACTTATCTTTTGGAGCAATTTCCACTTCTTGATTTTTCTACTCCTACTATTATTTGTTGTTGATGTCACTTTTAGCTTGATTCATACTTAAATTTTGTTTTCCCATCTTTGACTTCGCCCATAGATGTGTTAAATTTGAGATTTGGAGCTTAAATTTTGTGAAAGAGAAAGAGAAAGAGAGAGAAAAAAGAAACGTTGGAAATTTTTGTTCTTCCATTATGTTTTCACTGCATGCACTGATCATTTTTCTTTTGAGTTTTGTTGTTACATTTCATTTTGAAAGATAATAATCGAGTATTTATAATTGTTAAACATTCATGTTCATCAAGCTTATTCATTACACATTCGTTTACATTATTTCACTTCTTGATTATCCATGTTGGTTACTTCTTTCCATTTCATTATTCCTTTTCTTGATTATTCATATTAGTTGCTTCTTGTCAATTTACTTTCATGTAACATTTTGGGATTTGAGTTACTTAGGTTTAATGTATTTTCTTTGTAAATATTTGGTTACTTATTACTTATATCTTCATTTCATAATTGGAAATCTTTTAATGTTTCCTTAATATCACACATGAATATTTCATGCAAGATTGCACATACAATAGAAATTGGTTCAACGAAAATTTAACCTTCCACTTACTCAACTTGAAGAAGACTCAAACTCAACCAAAAACAACAGATGATTCTGGCTTGACATGTCTCTCGCCTTGAGATGACATATGACGACATGACATTAAAGATAAAAAAAAACAAACAAACAAACAAAACAACTCAATACAGAAAAGTTGGTGGTTTACTATTCCACTCTTAATTGATCATGTATAACAATGTGCATATGAAACATGCAATGCTCATATTCTTTTAGTTACCAAAGATATCATGTTTGGTACTTATCTTGATTTAGTTGGAATCAAGATATCTCATTTCATTTTTCGTATATATATGGAATCAATATCATTTCGGATTTCATTCATCATTTGTCATAGTATGATGAATGTGATTGGCTATGTTGAGATATAAGTTACGCCGTTATCATCGTATATATGGAAAATGCTCATTCGAATTCATTCACTATATAATATGATATAGTGAATGCAATTTGCTATTTTGTATTTTAAATTGTATTTCTCGTAATTTTGAGGATTTGTCATAATAATATATATGTGGAATCAGTGATAGACATGTATCTATCCACCGTTTAATATTCTGAATCTTTGATTTCTATTTTGTTAAAACATTGACTTTCAATAATTATTTGTGAACACTTTCACTTTTGATATATTTAAGATATTTATTCAATTGTTTTATTAAACATTACATTGCTATAGAAAATTTTGTCTTTTGATTTTGAACTCTATTTTGATAATTCATTAGATTCTTGGTAGATGTGTTATCGCATTAGTAGATTTGGATAGGTTGAAGCGCACCTTCCATTCTGTTTGAATTTTTTGAATCATTCTTTTCATTCTGATCTTTGATATTCATTTGATTTTAATGTGCATTTGTTATACATATATATACTTTGAGATATCAAAATGATATTGAAGTTTTGAGTTTCCTTTTTCATTGATTCCTTGGTTTTTGTCAACATATCAACAAATAAAACTTAAGAGAGGAAGCTCCTATTATAATATATCAAATTTCGTTAAAACAAACACATCCAAAACATAACACACAAATACTTAGAGAGTCTATCCAAATTTTAAAGGATTTAGAGGGCAAGTCCTAATGTTTTTCTAAATTATTTGTGCTCTACTTACATTTAATCAACTTGAATTAAGTTCAATTTACAAGCAAGCATCAAACATACACTCAATCCTATTATAAACAAGATACCATGCAAGACAAGACATAGATATATATCATACAAAACACATATATCACATAACAAATCATGCATAAATAGCACACACAAAGTCACATAATCATTCACAATTATACTATGAGACAATTTCAATTTAAAAAAACATACACACACACACACACACACATATATATATATATATAGGCAATACATAAAAATCATGCAATGTTCAAGTAGGTTCATTTTCAAATATCAACGGAAAAATAAATTTAAGCCAAGTTGGTTAATTTAGTGTGATTAATTAGTTTTATTAGATTGTAATCTAAGGGTTTAGCAATCAACACAACACAACACAACAATAAACACACAAATCGAATACCCAAGTTTTCCTACACTCAACTCACCAATTCTAAAATGCAACCTATTTCATTATGCAAGAGCAATGCTCAAGATAAACACTGCTCTAGTACCACCTTGTAACGCCCTAAATTTAATCAAACATTAAATCAATTAAGGCGCTACCACTACATATAATACTCTAAAGTATTATACGCTCAGGCTTCCTTTAAAAGATTTTGTTTATGTTGAACATTGCTACTCAATTTTAGGTTATGAAATTTTTTAGTTAGATTTTCAAATAACTGGATTTAGTAGTGGAAAATCTATTTATAAGACAATTTTTAAATGAAAACTTTACTCTTAACCATGCAGACCAACTTTCTAAGAAACAAATTTAATAAAATATTTTACAATCTACTCTTAGGAGTAAATAATCATTTATAAACATATGGGCACCAAAAGGGCCTTTATGAAAATACAAATTTATAAATAAATCCAATCTCTATAAAACAAAACAAAAAGAAAACAAAATAAATAAAAACAAATCCATACTTCTAACTCACTTCACTCATCCTCCCCAAATCAATAGAAGCTTCAAAAACCAAGCCAAACATCATCATCATCATCCATCATCACCATCACCATCACCATTACCATCACCAACATCATTCAACAGCAACAACACCATCAATAACATTCCTTATGTTTATCATCAATAACAAATTTTGTAAAAAAAGAACAACAATAACAAAGATGAGCCGAAAGCCTAGTACACAGTAACACAATCACACACAGAATAGCACATGAGCTTAGCTAAATGCAATGCAATATCAACAAGTTATTATCTTTTTCTTTTAAAGTAAGCAAATCAATACTGGAGCACTTGCACTCCGAACAAGCCTAAAATGAGAAAATAGCTTCATCCAGAGGTCACAGTGTAAACCTCTAAATTTTTCGTAACTCTTAAAAAATAATCCTAGAATTAAAATACCGAATAGAGACCCTAAAAGCCATCTAAGTTAAAAGTAAACCCTAAACAATATCAAATACGAAATTTCATGGCCTTAAGAGAAAGAGAACCTTAAAAAAAAAATAAAAATTCAATAATCATTCGACTCAAAACCCGAACATGAAAAAAATCATATATCTGATCCCTAACACATAAATCGAGATGGAATATCTAAATAATACTCAACAAAATTATAGACCTTAAGAATTTCGATTAGTTTTGGAATAAAAAATCTAAATTAATATTGAAAGTTAAACTGAGGCATCATGCAACCTAGACTTGATTAAACAATTCTGGTAACTAAAAAATATTAAATAAATCATAAAAAATAAAATAAAATAAAAATAAAGTAAAGCATAAAATTTGAACCAAAAATATAAAACTATCATAAATCCCAAAAATTTATAATCTTGTGAATGAATCTTAAAGTTGGAATTAAAATCGGATCCCTAAAAGTCAACTAGGCCAATAATAAGCCCTAGTGAGATTAGATATGGCAATCCCGTGCTCTTAATCTCTAAACAACGAAGTTGAGATAATTGTGGATTAATGTCCATAATAATATAGGGAAGCTTAAAAATATTAGATTTGTCAAAATTTAGTTCATTTCGGATCCGAACGGGATCAGATATCGAAAACCGTGTCCTAGTATACCAAATGGTAAAAATATTCCAATAACATCGTTAGACTCGTAAAAATATAAGATTTCAAAAGTATCAGTTTTATAATTTTTCGGTATCTAGAAATATTTGATATAGCTTATTTACGCATATCTTTATTACTATTGGTATTTTATTTATCTAGTCTACTATTCATTGTACTATTTTTACTATTCACTACTATTAATCTATTTCTTCTTTTTCTTATTACCTACTCTTACTACCTATATATCTACTTTCTTATAATTTATATTTTCAATACTACTTTATATCTTTCATATCTTACATATTATTACTTTTCATTACAAAAAATTACAAATCAATCAACTCTCTTCCTCTCTTCTTCCAAAACTGGTGGGACACTCTCTCTCTCCCTCTTAATTTTATTTCTTTTTCAATTTATTTTATTACATCAAATTTTACTCCACCTTAGTCTATAAATACCCTCTTTTCCTTCCACTTCTTTCACACATGTTATTTTTCCTACCAAACCCTACCAAATTCTCTCCACAAATTCTCTCTCCATATTTCTCTTCCAAACTCTCTCTTTTCTACATAAAACCACTACCCACATATTACTGCAACCACCTCTCTTCTTCTTCAATAAAATACATTACCTTAGGTAAAACTTCTCATATTTATCCTTCATGTCATGTAATGTAACATGACCATAGTGTGTATTTCCTAAACCTATAAGGTTATGAAAATAACAATATGTTCATGTTTTGTTTTTGTTCATGCCTAAACTTCCATTATGTTATTATTATTATTATAATGTTGCTATATTGATATTGTTATTATTGTTCCTAATCTAACTTTATATATTATTATGTATATGTTTATCTATATTTCTTAAAGCCTAAATGCTCACTAACCTAACATCTTATTATTATTACTCTTATTATTATGTTTTTTTTTCTTTTCTTTTCTTTTTTCTTTTCTTTTTGGCTGGACTAGTCTATTCTTAGTCTCAAAAAGCTTTGATAAAGCTAAGGCTCTAAATATTTGACCTTATTATTATGCTTATTTGCTTCTTATATTTCTCTCTATCTTATCATGTGATATTTTTCTCTTTCTCCTAAGTACATATTCATTTTCATGCATGATCATATTGATTCTTGTCTCAACAAAAATGAAGAGGAGATTTTCTTAAACAAGGAAAAACAAGACTAAGCTCTCTTTAAAATAATTTTGTTATTTAATAAAGAATTTTTCATCAAAGACTTGGAAATTGTTTTTAATAAATTCTTTTCAAAAACTTAGACAAGCTTATCATGGATCTTTTTAAAAGTATCAACAAAGAGGATTTCTTCAAGACATAACTAAACTAAGTAAATAAAAATTCTCTTTTCAAAATAAGTAACTTAAGATTTATTAAAACTCTAACGTGACAATTCCTTATTATATAAATTTTCATAAAAACTTAATTAAAGGATTTTTACCAACTTCATAATTAAAACTGGGAACCAACCAATCTTTTTAAGTCAAGTTTAAGATCTACTTGCTGAGTTAAAATCCACTTAAAAATAAAATCGATATACAATGTAAGGAATTAAGTTTTAAGAAGTAAAATCCATTTATTTTTTTATGGAATTAAGGAAATACAAATAATATTTATAGTCACTAGACACTCACTTGTAACAAAATAAAGATTTTCAAATGAAGGTCCATGTATGAAAAAAAAAAACATGAATTAATAAAGAAATATTGTAAGCATAAAGGTTTGGAATAAGTCACTCACTAATTTTTCTCATACTAAAGCTTAAAATCTTTTATACAACTTATAATGATTTTCCTCATAACCATATAAAGGTTCATATTTTGGAAAATAATTAGTTAAAAGAGTTTAACATAAAAAAAAAAACATTCATGGGCTCAAAATAAGTGTGAAATCATGATTTTTTTTTAATTAACTTTCACACTTACAAAATCTAAAAATTAGAGTTTTGTTTAAAGAGTCAAACTTTGAAAATTCTTTAAAAAGAAATACGTTTAAGTTTTTTTATGTCACAAATAGGTAAAAACTATGTTTTATAAAAATAAATTGTTCAATAAGAATTTGTGAACAATATAAACCTTTAAGAATTTTAAATAAATAAATATATATATATATATATTGAATTATGACTTTCTTGCTGCTAAGTCACAAATGTACAAAATAGCAAATTAATCACAAGTCAAATAATGACCCTTCACAAAACTCTATCTTTCACAAAATTGTTTACAAACTTTATTTTGAGGCAATGTCACTAAAAATCATGCATATAATATGAGTATATATATATGTATTCAAAGGATTTTTCAATCATATAAATATCTATATTTTTGCTTAAGATTTTTTAGATGAAGAAAAGTTCGAAAAATTGTGTTTTGAGGACTTAGAATTTTGTAATGATTATATACCCTACCGTTTCCAAACCCAGATGGCTTTTTATGATAAAAATAACCTTGGAAATAGATAGTAGGTAGAAAACGACGCATGATATGCGAAATTCCGAGGTAAAATGAGCAAGTTATGGCCATTTTAAGTTGAAATTTCATTATACGCGATTTTTGACGAATGTAAAATAGAATTAGAAAGTTTAAGTAGAACTTCCATGGAATACTCATCCTGGGTATTTCTTTTGTCTAGATGGTGAGGAATACGGGATTTCCCTTCCTGCGGATTACTACGACTAAGAAGATTATAAAATGGATGAGTGAGTTTTTCCTCTTAATTTCGTTACCTTGCTTGCACTTGTAAAGTAGTGGCATTATTATGCTAAGAAAAGATAAAAATAAACATATATGTGGAATTTAGGGATGTTTATATATATATATATATATATTTGTGATCCTATGCTTATGTGATGAAATGAGAATTAAGAATATCGCAACTTCGAATTGTCTGTTGAATGTTTTGTCTACCTACATGTATGATTACTTATTGTTTGCTAAATTGTTTGATCACCCTTAAGAAGCCTTCATAAGGTTTGGCTTAAGAAAAATAAAGCATTCACGCATAATATCCATTGAGTCGTATTTTTTTTTTCCCAGAAGGTTGTTACTCCTACGCGTGGCTGTTAGTGTGCTGGGGCACGAGATATGATCCTTCCTAGATAATTCACATTGCCCGAGGAATGCGACTGTAAGTTCGGAGCTGTACTAACCGGACGCTATGGGCGAGGGCCTAGGGACTAGTAGTAGAAAATCAAGAGAATCTTCATCAATTGTCACGCCCCAAAGGGTACCTTAAACGCGACAGTCCGCTACACTCAATATGTAACGTTCTAAAATAAGGTATTACAACCCGCTACGTATCCTTTCTAATAGGACACGCAAAGGCTCTAATATCCATAAAAATATCAAATATCACCTGTAAACACACATAGGGTATCTCATAGGATACGAAACCTGTTAAAAACTAAAAACTCATACTTCATATAACATAAACTCGTTGTTCGAAAAAAAAAAATCCAAGTTGACATCATAGTCAACAAATTCAACAAAAACTAAATACTGCTTACATTAAAAATCTTTTCAAGTAAAACTAACAAAAGCATCCAACTATAATTCTAAATGATCAATCACATCTTCTCTTAGAAATTTGGTATATAAAGCCTAACTCTCGGCTGGGTAATCAGGTCCACTATGGCCATCCTCGCTATCAAAGAATAAATCATATCCGGAAAGATCATACACTATATCTTCTTCACCTGTACCTGAAATTTAAAAGAATGAGCGGCGACGCCCAGTACGATAACTCCAATCCAAAAACACATGCATGTGCACATATAATAGACAAATAATTTATGCAACTTAAACTAATGCAAACAGTCATATTATTATCTTTCTTAAGCCAACAAATCAACACAGTCCAGTATTAAGTATACTCTAATCCTGAACTCGGAGTTACTCAAACCCCATTAAAAATCATACAACTCTTTGAAAATAATAATCATATACACATATGGAAGAGTGGGTACTCCCCAAACATCCCAAATCCAAAACACCTAATTCTACCGCAATCATATCAAGGCACGAGTCCACTAGGGACAACTTCAACCAAGATCATCAGGGTGCCTCACCAATATCACTGTCAGCCAGGTCTTTACTAGTCAAAGCCAAGTACAACCAAACATACAATTATTAAATCGAATAATATTAGGTTTATTAAGAATTTCTTCCTACAACCATTCAATCAATACTAAACTTACAGGTAAAATCAACAAGCAAGGATTGATTGTACCTTTCTCAGTTTCAGGAACTCCAATATGAATCTCCTAAAAATCCTTTATCGACAACACTCAACCACAACCAAATATCCCAAATCTCCACAATACTTCAATCAATATTAACAATACAACAACAAATCCAAATCTCCAAATTCCTGTCAACATCATACATTTATATATTTAACAAATAAGAACACGATATAACCAATTCCTAATGTACTATAACTCCCGAAATCCTAACCTGACAAAGAAAATCACCCAGTTGCATCATCTAACCCGATCAATCTTCACAACAATCTATAGAATTTGATAATCCTTCAAAACCCTAATATTATATGACAAAAGAACACATAATGATCATTTAATCACACATTATTCAACTCGATCAAAGAAAAGATGAAACTCACTGATTTAGATCTCCAAAATCCAACTCACATCCACAAATTTGGATCCCAACCAAATCTAGGGTTTCCTTCATGCAAACAAATCACAAAATCCTTATAATTTGCATGAAATTCGTATAAATCTGATAAAAGAACATTATACTTATTTGTTTTAATCACAACACTCACTTCTTATCCAATCGAGGCAGATCAAATCTAAGATCTAAATCTTTCCCACGTTTTCCTTGAAGAACACAATAAAACCCTAAGCAAGCTTATACAAATTCGTATTTAATCCTTGAGAAAATATTAAAATCACTTACTTTGGATCAAAAACACCCTCTGATGATTCTCCATGTCTAGATCTCTAAGAACACCCAAAACTCTCTTATACGAACGAGAAAATGATAAAAGGCAAATCTGTCGAAACTGTCTTTCGCGTCTCGTAATTATATAAATTTGGTCATATGCCGGCCCTACATCGGCTGTCACGCCCTAAAGGGTACCCTAAACATAGCAGTCCGCCGTACACAATATTAAAGCCTAGGAATGATCCCTTAGTCATGTGAAGGCTTTCATACTATGTACAAAGGCGTCTAACACATGGAGGAGACACATCAGAGTAATACATTTTATATTAGTACAACTTGAGTAACAATGTAAAGGAAATACACTTCACTATACTTCAAATTATAATTCATCAAAAGATTTCACTACATAAAACTATTACAAAGCAATTTATAAAACCTAGCTAATAACTTCAAGTATTCATACTTCCCACCGAAATCCCGAAGTTATATTTGGCTCCAATCATCTCGGTCCCCTCTTAGCATTCTTGAGATAACCTGTTCATTTAAACATCTATTGGAATATAAGCTACACTAGCTTAGTGAGAATTCCCTTAATTCTATACCATAACAAGCAAGTTATAAATCATCCATATGCTATGCATGAACAAACACATGAGAAAACAATTATGTATGGGTATCCGGAACCCACACATAAAATGGATTTACACCCTCCGTATCTTGGGTTAGGGATGGTATTGAAAGTTTACACGACCGCTGCTAGTCCCCAAGCCCTCGGCTCATAGCACTCGACTCGGCTAGGCTCACCCATGGAATGCATCCCCGATGCTCCTTAGTTCCCTATGAATGAGCTCTGGCACCGGGTCTCATTATCCAAACGAGTCCTCGGACCATACCAATCGACCTGCATAGGAGTAGTACACTACCAAATGCAACATGTCCGATGTGATGCATGACCAATTTAAATTTTTGCTTAGGTCAAAATATTCATATATTCTTTAGAGTGACCAACCAATATCATACACATAACATAAAATAATATGAACAGTGCAGTTAATCAATCGAACCTTGGTTTCGATATGCTTTAGTATTCTTTGGCATACATTCATCACAGTCTCATCATCTATCCTATCCCCATTCATATCATATTTTTATCTTGTTCCTATAATTCTAATGCAACTAGCTAGCTACAAGCACAAACAAAGTAACAAAATAAGCTACTCACTTGGCCATTGGTTCACTAGTTTTTAGTAAAAGTAATCCGGTAGTAGGAATCGTCGATTTTGGGGTCACCTAAAAAGGAAGAAATACCATAATTAGTATTTCATCACTTAACTAATCCAAACTATCTTATATAAACTATTAAATTCGTAATTCTCGCCCTACGCGGGAATTCCAACTTAAAACAGCTATAACTTGGTCATTTTAACTCGGAATTTAGCAAATTATATATCGATCTCTATCTACTTTGAAAGATCTATCTAATTCTAATATTATTTTCAAGTTTTGAAAATTTGTGTCACTAAACAGAAGGATCAGATCTGATCAGTAACAGTTTCCGATTCCGAAAAATAGTTTTGTAAATGCTTGGAATGTTTCTACTTGACAAATCAATTATGCATGCAATATGAATGATTTCCTAACATGAATGGCATGTTATGAGTTTAATGTATGCATGATCTTGATTATTTTTGCTGAAAGAAAATTTTAGAACTCTTTATTTTGCAACACTTCAACAATAACTACTTTTGAAAAATCTAGTTTCCTAACTTTGCAACTTACTTATGTTTTGGAATTAATTCTTAGGAATTTCTAGTTATCTTAGTTAAAATTGAGTCTTCATAACATGCACTACCTAAAACCTTCATTTTTACATAAAAATTTTATTTTACACTTTGCAAATATGTTTTCAAATAGGATTTACTCAAAAATCCAAATTTTTAGAAATCTACTTCTTGAATGATTCCTTTTGGAAAAAACTTGTTTAATGCATTAAAATCTAAGACTTTATGATACTTATTACTTAAGGACTCCATTCATTACATAAAACTTTATATTTGAGCTTGGATAATAGGTGTTCTTATGGCCTTCATTCAAAATTACGAATTTCACAAATTGACTACTAACTAAAATTTTCCATCTTGATTCTATTTCTTGTTTTATACATTAATCTCATCAAAACTCATTTCAACTTATAAAAATCACTATTTAATGATATCTATGACCTAAACTCTTCATTTTTCATATAAAACACAAGTTTTGAAGTTGATAAAAGGGTTTTTAAGGCATGGTTTTGAAATCATCCGAATTTACAAAAATTGGATAGAACTCAAATTTCATACTTTGTAATCTCTTCCTATTTTTGAGAATCTCTAAGTAGATCTACCATTTTCTTATAAAAAAACATCTCCTATTGATACTATTCCATAAGCCTTCCATTTTCTAAACAAAACTTTCATTTTGGTGTTGAAAAATGGGTTTTCAAAATTGGTCTTAGTTGAGATCCGAATTTACTAAATTTATTTTTGATATATCTTTTGATAAAATCCATCTAAGCTTAGGAAAAATTATCCTTTATATCCTATCTTAAGAGCCTTCCATTTCTTAAATAAAAACTTCATTTTTGAGTTGGAAAACATGTTTTTAAACTATGCCTTGGCCTAAATCCGAAAATGAGATTTTTATTTTGAAAATCACCTTTGATTCTTGTAAAAAGAAGTCTTGATGATATACATCCACTAAACCTTCATTTTCTCAACTAAAACTTTCATTTTTAGACTTGGAAAGTGGTTTTTAAATATAGGTTTTGCCAAGATATGAATTTCACTATTTTAGTCAAGTTCAAAACCAAGATCTACACTTTCGATGATCATAAATATAAAAGAAATCCATGGTAGTAAACTATAAACTCATAGATCTAAACTCTACTCCTCAAAATCATTCATTTATTATATGTATTCCTTAATCCCTTCATTTCAAATGGAAAAATACACATTTTGAAGTTGAAAAATAGCTTTTCTAAATATGGTTCCCTTTTCATACGAATTTTCAAAAATGATTTTTGTTGAAACTAAAATAGATCTTGAGCTTTCTAAAACTTTTCTACTATCATCAAGCTATTACAAGTTATTTAGGAAAGTAAATCAAAAGTCTAATGCATTTATGAACCTAAAACAACTAGATCTAGTTATAAATGCATGAACACTATGATGGTTATGTGAATGATGAATATATGCATAAAAGCATTAGTAATAACAAAATAATTACTCATATAACAAGATCTAAAGCATAAACAAAATCAAAGCTATAAAAAAAAAATTAGATCTACAAAATATAACTACTTTTAGCAAGAAAATAATAATGATACAAGAAAATAATCATGGATAACAGGAGTGTTTCATTTTGGCATCATCATCTTTAACTTTTAAGCTTATGGAAAGTCATTTGATGTATGAAACTCTCACTATACTTTACCTATATTATCTATGGAAGCTTAGGAAGAAGGTTTACTCAAAGGATCTTTAAGAATGGAGTGTGGAAGCAATAGTTAGAGATGGGGACAGCTTGTGTTCTTGTAAGAACAAGAACAAAAGAAGAAAGAAAGAGAGGGAAATAGAGAGGAAAAGTGTAAAGAATGACAAAGGGTTAATGTGTGAATGAGAGAGAAAGATAAAAATGAGTTAAAGACACATTAAATGAAGGAAAAAAAATTAAATGGGCAGCAAGAAAGGTCCCCAAAGCTGCGTAAAATAGAGGAGAAGAGAGAGAAAGGTTTTGGTTGGTTTTTGACTTGAAAATGTAATGTATAATTAATGTGTAAGTGTAACTTCTTGAAGAAGGATTTAAAATAGGTTTATTTAATCAAATTGGGGGCATTTCAAAGGAAAAAGGCAGCAAAAGAAGTAAAAAATTTCGGCCATGAAGTGTGGAATAAAGTGTAGAAAGATTGAAGTGAAAAGAAAGTGATGTGTGAAAGGTGTACTTGAAGGTATGGGTTGTAAGAGTGCTTTCCTAATAAAGTAAAATAAAATAAAAATAAGAAAAATATATAAAATATATTCCAAATATTTGTAGCAGATTTTTCATAATTAAAATAAGATAATTTATTTTAGTGAATTATCAAATAAGCTACCGGTATGATCAAAATACGTGAATATGAGCTATAAATGATATTTTATAACTCGAAAAATTATAAAAAAATATTTTATTAAAATAAAAATATTTTCAAAATATTTTCCAATTATTGAATTAATTTATTTTATTTTTACTATCTGGTCTTAAACAGAAACTGATCCTGTAAAAACCGAATTGAACTAAATTTTGAAAAACAGAATTTTCTTTAATATATAAAATATTTATCTAAAAATATAAGATTTTATAAGAATAATAAAATTTTATAATGAATAGTAGTGAATAGTACAAAAGACTAGTTAATTACTGGTAGTAATAAAAGAAAGGAAATCGGAAAATCAGATATTTTTAGTTATCAAAAAATTATAAAACCGATATTTTAGAAATCCTTATGAAAATACGAGTCTAACGGTAATAATGGTATATTTTTTATATCTCGAGCCTCGAGACACGCTTTTCAAAGTCTGTATCCGAACGGGTTCGAAATAAGTCATAAATTTACCAATATGATATTTTTAAGCGACCTTATATTATTATGAGCTATTCTACACACTTAAACTACACCTAGGCCTCTAGGGTTAAGGACGCAAGTTTGCCAGACTTAAACTACTGTATTCCACTTAGGGTTTCCGGGTTATTCTTTGGTTTAGATCTTTGCCAATTTGAAAATTGATATTTTATGTTTATACAATATATTTAATTTGAAAAATTTATTTTTGTAAGTACTTAATATCTCTTAATGTTTTCGAAATTATTGGATTGGATTTTATTTCCGAAGATTAATCATTATTTACTTTTTAATAATTTGTTTTTGGGCTCTATATTACCCGATTTTATAAGTCAGAGTTACGTATAGAATTTGTCGTACGTAGTGGTTTTGAATTTGAAGACTGTTGAGTTTTTATTTTATTTTTAAGGATTCTTATTTTTCTCAAGATTAAGAAATTTTTGGATTCGTTCATGATTTAAACTAGTCGAAGTTCGGTTTTAATTTGGAGTGATTTTTAGGGTTTATTTTTTAAGTTCATTTTAGAATTATTTGCTGTAATTTTCCGGAGCTTACACCGGCGGTGTACGTTTAGATCTTGCCAGCGTACACCCTATGCTGGCAAAATTTATACGAGTGGCAGCGTTCATCGGGGCTTTGATTTCCTAAACTTTGATCCTACTACATATGTCGGAAAATCCATGCCCTATGCCGGTGGCGTTCGCAGCCGGCATTGAGAGAAACTTTAGTGTACACCGACGGCTTTCCACCCAGCGTTAAGAAAAACGCTACTGTTTTCTTCCTATACCGTCTCTACGTCGGTGGCGTAGATTCTCTAAGAGGCGACGTACAATCTGTCAAAAATTGCAGAAATACGAACTTTAGCATTTGTTCTACAACAAAACTTAAACCTTTACAATTTACTTGTTTTGACATTAAACTCATCCTATATTATCTCATGATTCATAATTCATTATATTTTCATATTTATTTTTGTATATTACACGATATCTAAACTCAAGTATGACAACCTTAGTCATTTTATGAGCTTAGACATCGGGTGTAAGACTCATGTTCAACATATAGGGAACCATACTTTGAATCGAAATAGCTTAAGAAGACATACATAGCAATAAGAATGCAAATCATAACAGTTATAACCAGATAAATCTATTACATGATCTAGGGGGCATACCCCCATCAAAATATTAAGAGTCCTTAGGTCCACAAAAGTCTTTTACATCAACATATATATATATATATATCATTAAGCAGATTCAACTAGAAGTCTATGCCTAACATCTAGGTCCCGACTTCTTCAAAAAGCTCCTTAAATTCCAAAAGTTGTACCTGAGAAAAGTGGTCTCTCGGGGATAGCCATAAATAATCATACTGCAACAGGAAACTATAGGGGTATAAGCTTTCAAGCTTAGTGAGTTTCACTTGCAAAATTAAATACTCAATAAGCAATATATAATAGGTAAGTTATATTAACAACCATATAAATGCACAAGCACGTAAGCATACAATACATAAGACTTTCCGGAAGTCTTATGTTAAATGGATTTATACCCTTCATTCGGGGTTAGGTGTTTCAGGCCCATACGATCATAGATTTCAATTTTTCTCATTTACATTGTGGTTGATACAAGTGCCCACCCACACACAATTTTGTAGTTGATACAAGTGCCTACACCACTACCATTTCAATTCCGACCATTACGCCAACATTCGAGTTTACAGGCCCCTCGTTGCCTTGCTATTATGCATATTAATTAACGATTTATGGGTGATCACAGATATTACAGATACTTCAATTCTATACTAAATCATACAATGTTTACAACAATTCCATTTCGATATTCTTATCATCGATTCAAACAATTTGAATTTGCATGCACATTCCAATTTTATCTTACCCTAAACCTAATGCCACTATCATTATAAGCAGATTCATAAGCATATAACTTGAAGATAGTGAACTCACTTTGCCATGACCCGAAAATCCATTTAATCGTAATAGTCCTCGAGAAGGTTTAGTCCATCTCCCAAGTCTCCTAATAAAAAGAAATAACTCCAATGAGTATTTCGATGAAGTTTGAATGAACTTATAAATTTTATTCTAACAAGTTCGTCTAAAAGTAAATTCCAACTTAAAACGGCCATAACTTGGTCATTTTAACTCAGAATTTCGCATATTATATACTGATTTCTACCTACTTGACGAAAACTATCTATTTCTAGAGTTATTTCCAACGAATAAGGTCGTTTGGTCCATAAAAAGTAGGGTATAGAATGCTATACAAAATTTGTAAACCCTTGAAGTTTTGTGATCAAATTAAAGCTTAAACCCTAATTAGAAGTCAACCGGAATTCTAAAGTCAACAAAACTCTAGTCTATCGTAACCGCTTAAGTCAGACATTCCTGTTTAAGAAACCCTAAGAGAGTAAGAAAGAGTTTAGGTGATAGAATAGTTCGCAATTATCCAAGGAAGCTTAAAAAGATCAGTTTAGTAAAACCGTAACTCGTTTTGAACCCGATCGGATACAGTTCTTGAAAAACATGTCTCGGGGCTTGGAATAGTAAAAATATTCCAAATATACCGTTAGACTCGTAAAAATATAAGATTTTCAAAAATATCAATTTCATAATTTTTTGGTAGCTAAAAATATCAGATATCGCATTTATACGCGTATTTTCTTACTACCGGTACTTAGATTGTCATGTCTACTTTACATTACACTTTTTACTACTATTCTACACTATTTATCTATCTCTACTTTTTCTTACAACCTACTCTTACAACCCATCCCTCTATTTCTTACACATTTTCTTTTCCAATACAACTTCACATATTTCATATCTTACTTTTAATTAACAAAAATACAAAAAAAAAAAGAAAATTCACTCCCTCTTTCCCTCAAATTAGTGTCGACCCCTCTCTCTTTCATCTCCAATTTGTTTCATTTTTATTTATTTAATTAACACAAATTATCTCCCACATTTTCTTATAAATACCCCCTCTTACTTCCACTTCTTTCACACGTTTCTTACACTAAAGTTACTCTCTCAAATTTCTACAAGAAATCTCTTCGAAGAAGTTCTCTCTAGTTTAGTTCTTTTAGGTAATTTTTCTTCAAGTCTTCTTTATGTTTATCTACTTAGTATGAGCTTAGTGTGTGTTTTCTAAACCATGAAGGTTAAAGAAAGCAATAATAGGTTCATACTTTGTTTTTGTTCATCATCTAATTCCTTTATGTTGCTTTTATATCTAATATATCTATATAGCTATATATATCTTTTAGAGCATATAAGCTCAATTGTTTTGCAATTTATTTACTTTCATATTGCTTTTAAGACTAGTCTTTCTAGTCTTAGACTTGTCCTCATCAAGTCAAAACATTTTCTTTTTCTTTTTGGGACCAGTCTTTTGTTAGTCCCGGGATACCTTGATGAAGCTAAGGTTCCAATACTTGATTTATTTCCTTATTAGCTTATTCTTTCAAGTTATTATGTTTCTTTATGTTTATATAACTTTATGATTCATATTCATGCATGAACATAATGATTTTTGTCTTAACAAAATAAATGAGGAAATGTTTTCTTGAAAATAAAGATTCTTTTCTAGAAATAAGAAGTAATTTTTCTTAAACAAACTTTTCTAAGAAATCTAGAGGAGCTCATAAACATACATAGAAAAGAACTTTTTGATATAAACAAAAGTTTTACTAAAACTTCACTTTTTACCAAGTATTAGAAATTCTTTTTATCAAAATGGAATGATCTCAAGAAATAAAGAGTTATTTCTCTAAACATAGAATTGTTATTACTTTCAAAAGAAAAGTTGGAAACTAAGTTTATAAAATAAAATCATTCCTTGGGAATTTAAGGAGATTACGGAAATTAAATTTAGAAAAAGAAAATACTCATTTGAAATAACTTAAGATATTTTCAGAGCAAAATAAAAAGGAATATTTCAAAAGCTCTCACTTTCCAAAAATATTTAAAAGACTTTACTTTTTATTTGAGACAACTTCATTAAACTTCATACATTTGATATGAGTCAATAAATGTATGTATATACATTTCAAAGGTTTTACAAATTGTTATAATATCTATCTCTTCAAAATGAGCTTTGAATAAAAGAAAGAAAACAACTTTATAAAAATTCTTGGTGAATCTGTCCGCCACTTTTTCGGAGCCCAAACAACTTAGTTTGATGAAAATAAGTTTAGAAATAGATAGATATTTTCAAGTAGGTAGAAAATGGTATATTATATGCGAAATTCCGAGTTAAAATGAGCAAGTTATGTCCATTTTAAGTTGGAATTTCCTCTCATACGATTTTACCGCGATTTTAAGAAAGATTTAGAATCTTCAAGAATAGAAATTTCATGAAAGACTCATTTTGGGTATTTCATCTTGTTTAGGTGGAGAAGGACCCGAGATCACCTTCCCGGAAGATTACTTCGATTAGGATCTACCGACATAGAGTGAGTTAATCCTTTACTAAGTTACATTTCTGTTTGTGCTTGTAAATAGTGGCACTAGAAATTAAGGAAAAGATAAATGAACAATTGTTATGTAACTTGAATTTATGATTGGTTGAATGTAAGTTAAGAATATCGAAAGATGATATGATTAATGAAGTGTGATTCTTGTATTGATATGATGAAAATTGTGGTTGATCGCCTTTAACCTGAATTCAACATTATTTGGTTAAATATATACTGAAATCAATTCATGCATATCATAATTGTGAGTCACATTTATTTCACTACTATTCTTCGTGTAGGGAAACGAGGAAATGGTAGTGGTGGCTAGTAGGAGCCGGAAAGCCTACATGGGCTAGTAGGAGCCAGGAAGTCTACAGGGCAAGCATGAGTCAGTAAATCTACAAATTTTGATGGTCGTATGGGCCTATAACCTCCCAACCCTCGACATGGAGGGCGTAAAATCCATGTTACACTTGATTTCCGGTTAATCATGTGTATTTTGTTTGTTCATATGTTTGGTGCATTCTCATATGATTGTTTAAATACTTGTTTGAATTATGGAAATATCTTGTAGATGGAATTATCTCACTAAGCTAGATTTGCTTATACTCTTATCGCTTTTTTGTTATAGTATGATTACCTTTGGTTGGCCCTAAGGAGCCCCGTATGCCAGGTACGAGTTTAAGCTACTAGGAGTTTTTGGGAGAAGCTATATGTATTTAAGTTTGAACATAAGCTTCTAAGGAAAATCTCTATAGTAGGCTTGTGTTATAGTTGCTATTATCTTGTTGATAGACTTTTAAAGATGGGGGAATGCTCCTAAGATGATGTAAGGAATTATTATTTAAATGAATGTTTCATGTTTATCTATATAAGTTCGTGCTTGCTTTTATTATCTACTTAAATGTAATACTCCTGTGAGTCTCCTACTATCTTGGAAGCACGCATTGCATGTGATATCGAAGCTCCTGCATGACTAAGGTTGTCATTCATTAGCTTTAATATTAGATGCGGCGGACTGCCATGTTTAGGGTACCCTCTGGGGCGTGATAGTTTAAGTTGGTATCAGAGCGCAAGTTTTAGATGAAAGATAGTAGAAGTAGACTTTAGGTTAGATAGTAAGAAATTAGAACTTAAGCTTAAGATATGATCATCTTCTTGTTCTATTTGATAGCTAACCTTCCCCGAAGTTAAGGAAAATTCCCAAAATTTCCTTAAAGACCCAGATGAGACCTTTGTGAACTACCGTCTTAGGTTGAGAGTCCTATATGAAGAATTTGCATTAGTTGGAAGACCCCGAACTGCCCAAGAAATGTTTAAGTTATGGAGGAAAGGTTTGAAACATTTTTTATGGAGAAACTTACTCAAAGAACTAAGCTTCGATGTCGTAAGCAGACGAAGGTGGAGTGATGTGGAAGTGATCTACATGGTGGAAAGGATGATGGTTTTCATGTATAGAGAAACCATGCTGCAAGAGATGACCTTCATCTTAAATGCGGAAGGAACCCGACAGGACCTAGACTTTCGAGCCTGAAACAAGCTAGGACCCCTTTATATCTATGCACATGATGAGCTGGCAGACCACAACGACTAGTTAAAGGCGGACGCAGAAGAACGGTTCTATTGGTATGCCGCCTACAGACATATTGTCCCCATGCCACTAGAATGTAGCACTCAACCAAAATCCATCGGAATGCAGTTGGAAGTAATCCTCAACGAGGATTTCATCATGGAAGATGCCCAAAGGAATGAAGGAAATGGAGACACAGAAGGTGATCCTGAAGAAGACCCCAACGAAAACCCAGAACCTGAGGTGAAGGTTGAGCCAGGGTGTTTCCATGAGACAGTTGCAAGAAACAACTTCGTGACGATCTTTGATTCAGAGGAAGAAGGAAGGAGAGATAACCAGCAATGGAGGAGTGCTTTCGACCCAAGTGGATTTTTGAGAAGCAGGTCTCAAACCCCTACCATAGCAGTAGCACCTGAAGGAGGAAACCAAGAAGGATAGGAGACAACAAACGACACCACTCAAGGAGAAAGGATTTCTATGCATGAAGAAGTATGGTCGTCTCAAGTAGAAATCACCTTGAGGTACAGAGAAAAAAGGATGTCTGTGAGTCAGTATCTGCGACAGTTTGTCAAAAAGCAAAAAGTTTCCACTAGCCGAAGCATGAACCCAACACCATCATTGTGAGGAAGAGAAGAGTAAGGAAGGAGGAAGTGAAGAAGATGAGCACAATCCGATAAGTCTAACAAGCCTTTTCCTAGGAGCCGAATAGGCATATCTTTGTTGTAGTGCATGAATGTTCTTACTTTTAATGTTGTGTTTTAAGAATTTCCTATTTTGAACAATTATCTTTTGTTGGGAATGGTTCTAACCTTCTCAAAATATGTAAGGGTTATCACCCTCTTTTGTTTTAATGGAAGGTACTCTATGTTTGATTTAATAATTTTTGGATTTGATTGCCTTGAATATTTTCTATGTAAAATACGATATTTCCGATCTCTTTCTAAAGATTTAAGAAGTCTAAAACCAGAATAATTAACAGACAAGGTAGGAGAGGTAAGAGACGTGAACGTCCTGCCTCCAATAATGTTCCAGCTGAACCGAAAACCCACCAGCAGGTCAGCAAGCAGCACCACCTAATCCCCCACAAAACAAACAAGGTGATGTTTGGGCTGCAATCAACCAACTAGCTGGTCTGTTCAACAACTTTATGCAGTATGCGCAGAACATGTCCCCTCCGGCTGCCAATGCACCTGAAGCGACAGTTGAGGCACTTGCACCACCAGAAGCTGAGTCTCAAACTGTTCCTTTGCCAGCACTACTGCTACCTTGACCTTACCGAAGTTCCCTACCAGACTTCATCAAAAGCAATAGATACTTTGATGGGAGTTTCGGAAAGCCAGATGAAGTGGAGGACTGGCTAGCATAGATTGAAAGATCGTTTGCTGCATATAAAGCACCCTATCATCTTCGCTTGGAGTATGATACATATATGTTAAGATTCAACACCAGAGTGTGGTGGGAATCTAAAAGTAGAGAATTGCTACCACTGGTGACCTGAGCGACCTTCCAAAGAGAGTTCTTGGAAAATTACTTTCCTGGAAGTTTGAGGGTACAATACAGTGGAGATTTCCTTCACATATCTCAGAAAGGAAGGACAATGGAACAATACGAGACAAAGTTTAGTCTCTACTCCAGTATGCACCAGAATCCTTTAGGCACAGTGAAGAATTGAAGAGGCAAGTCTTCCTGAGTGGCCTGGACGAAGACTTATGGATGTGTCTGGAGGAGTTGGATCTAAAGACCCTCCGTGAGTTGGTTGAAAGGGCTCGCATTATAGAAGGATCCAAGAAGAGGAAAAGTAAAGTACCTAAGAAGCGAACCTTTGTGTTCAGAAAAAGGGCTCAAGATAGTTACAGCCTCAGCTTCCAGAGCAAGAAGTTTAAACCCTTCAACAGTTACAGAGGAAGTGCTAGTGGTAACAAGGAGGCATCCAAGGTCAAAGTGACATGCTGGAAATGTAAGGAGGAATTTTATCCGAAGAGGTGTCCTTTGCTTCAACACAAATGCTATTTTTGTGGAGACCCTAGCCACAAGATTGGTGACTGCCCGAAGAAGGCTTCCACCGTTTGCATTGTATGTAAGCAAACTGGGCACTTCGCCAATGAATGCCCACAGAGAAAGAATGCCCCAGCTAGACCGTTTGGTTCAATGGAAGGAGCTGCATCGGTGAAGAATGGAAGTGGAGGGAGCAACTCGAGCCATTCTGGAGCAGCTGTCCACGGGATGAGAATATACAACTTGGAAGGACAGTGGATGTGTGAAGAGTCGGATAAGGAAGGAGCAGAGTTAGTAGCCATGGATGGAGATTGTGGCCCAGATTTTGGACTGGTGACAGGTTAGAATCAAAACTCCTCTACCTTTGATGCAAGTTATTAAGTATTCTGCATTCAATTCTTATGCTAGAAGAGTAAGGTTTTATGCCTGCAATTAGCTTAAGTATACCAATTTCGTGATTGGTATAAAATTCGAGTGCAGGTCACATACACATAGCTAGTCAAACCGCTTATGCTTTGTTCGACACGGGAGCTATGCATTCCTTTATCACCTTTAGCCTGGCTAAACAAACTGGTTTACCCATAGATACTATCGCTACTGGTTTTTGAGTTAAGACCCCCACCGGAAGCATAGTAACAACTAAGGAAGTGCTTAAAGATTGTCCCATGGAGATACAAGGAAGCTACTGTAAGTGTGACCTAATAATCTTGGAAATGAGCAAGTATGAAGTAATCTTAGGAATGAGTTGGTTGACATCTGTTAAAGCTCTAGTGGATTGTAGACGTAAAGAGGTGAAGTTTAAGGATCAAGATGGATGTGAAATAGTGTTTAGGGGAGAAGCCACGGTGAAGTTGAACTCATTTGAGTTAATGGATGACGAAGAGATCAACTTAAGTAACATGGACGAAGAAGAAAAGGAGAAACCTAAGTTGGAATCTATACACGTGGTTAAGGAATTTCCAGATGTGTTTCCTGACGAATTGCCTGGATTACCACCCAAGAGGGAAATCGATTTCGAAATTGACCTATTGGTAAACACAGAGCCAATATCAAAGGCACCCTACCGGATGGCACCAGTAGAGCTTAAGGAGCTAAAGACTCAGTTGCAAGACTTGTTAGATTAAGGGTTCATACGACTAAGTGTATCGCCCTGGGGAGCACCAGTGTTGTTCGTGAAGAAGAAAGATGGTTCTATGCGCTTATACATCGATTATCGAGAGCTCAATAAAGTCACCATTAAGAACAAGTATCCACTCCCACGGATAGATGATCTTTTTGATCAGCTTCAAGGAGCTAGTGTCTTTTCAAGGATTGATCTACTATCAGGATATCACCAATTGAGGATTAAACCTGAGGATGTACCTAAGATAACTTTCAGAACTCGCTACGGACATTACGAGTTTCAGGTAATGCCTGTTGGTTTAAACCAACGCACCAGCAGCTTTCATGAATCTCATGAATCGAGTATATAAACCCCTGTTGGATAAGTGCGTAATGGTTTTCATTGACGATATTCTGATCTACTCCAAGACATGAGAGCAACATGAGGAACACTTAAGAATGGCATTACAGACCTTGCGTGAGCATAAGTTGTATGCCAAGCTGTCTAAGTGTGACTTCTGGTTGGATAGGATATCCTTCCTAGGACATGTCATATCTGGAGAAGGAATATCGATGGACCCTGAGAAGATCAAGGCAGTAATGGATTGGAAGCAACTTAAGACTGTGACTGAAGTGAGGAGTTTTCTTGGATTAGCTGGATATTATAGAAAATTTGTAAAGAATTTTTCTGCCATCGCCAAACCCCTCACACAGTTAACTCAAAAGGATGAGAAGTTCATTTGGACGGATAAGAGAGAATAAGGTTTCCAAGAATTAAAGAGAAGGCTTGTATCTGCCCCAATCTTGATTCTACCAGATCCCGAGAAGCCTTATACGGTGCATAGTGATGCCTCTAGAAATGGTCTTGGATGCGTATTGATGCAAAATGGAAAAGTGATCACTTATGCATCGCGACAACTTAGGCCTCATGAGCAGAATTACCCCACTCATGATCTGGAGTTAGCTACCGTTGTGTTTGCGCTTAAGTTATGGAGACATTACCTATATGGGCAAAGGTGCGAAATCTACACCGACCATAAGAGCCTCAAGTATCTATTCACACAGAAGGAGTTGAATATCTGGCAACAGAGATGGTTAGAACTCATCAAAGATTATGACCTTGGAATAAATTACTGTCCAGGGAAAGTAAGCGCAGTTGCAGATGCCCTGAGTAGAAAGAATTATGGAGAAGTAGCTTCTTTGCTCACTAATAAGAAGGAGCTAATAAAGGAATTTGAAAGAATGAGTATCGAATTCATAGGGCAAAGTGTGGAAGCAGAAATCGCCAGCCTAGTCATGGAACCCACCTTATTAGAAAGAATCAAGGAGGCCCAATGATATGATGAGACAATCCAGAAAATTAAGGGAGAGGTACAAGAATGAAAATACACTGACTTTACCATAGATGAGGATGAAGTGGTAAGAATGAAAGGAAGGTTATGTGTCCCAGATGATGAGGATATGAGGAAGAAAATGATGAATGAAGCACATCATTTAGGATACACCATGCATCCAGGAGGAGCAAAAATGTATCAGGAACTGAAGAGCCACTATTGGTGGAACGGTATGAAGAGAGACATGACAGATTTTGTGCTAAAGTATCCCACATGCTAACAAGTGAAAGTGGAGCACCAAAGACCTGGAGGACTTTTGAAACCCCTGCCGATAGCCGAATGGAAATGGGATCAAATCACAATGGATTTTGTGTGCGGATTGTCAAGAACTTCTGCAGGATATGATGTTATTTGGGTCATAGTGGATCGATTGACAAAGATAGCACACTTCCTCCCAATCAACATGACGTACTCCATGGATAAGTTGGCAAGAATATACATAAGAGAAATAGTACAATTGCATGGAGTGCCGCTAGAATAGTCTCCGACCGAGACCCAAGGTTTGTGTCTAAATTTTGGACGAGCTTACAAAGATGTATGGGAATGAAGATACACTTCAGTAGTGCTTATCACCCTCAAACAGATAGGCAATCGGAGAGGATGATACAAACTTTGGAAGATATGTTGCAAGCTTGTGTGATAGAGTTTAAAGAAAGTTGAGACGCACACCTACCTTTGGTAGAGTGTGCCTACAACAACAGCTACCATTCCATGATCCAAATGCCACCTTATGAAGCGTTGTATGGAAGGAGGTGTCGATCACCTTTATTCTGGGACTATGTAGAAAAGTTGAGCATCGGACCTAACATGGTACAAGATGCGGCCGACAAGGTGCGGATCATCCAACAAAAGATGAAGGAAGCACAAGATAGACAAAAGAGCTGGGCGGATATGAAGAAATGTGTGCTCGAATTTGAAGTTGGAGACCATGTGTACTTGAAAGTAAACCCCTTCAAGAGTATTCACCGTGTCCGGGCACAAGGAAAGTTGAGCCCACGATATATTGGACCTTTTGAAGTGCTCGAGAAAGTAGGAGATCTTGCTTAGCGTCTGGTACTCCCTCCTAACCTATCTGGAATTCACAACGTGTTTCACGTATCAGTTTTATGGAAACATGTACTAGATCCTACCAGGATTGCAGAATTGAACCAGTTCGGTTGAAAGAAAATCTCACATACGAGGAGCACCCGATTCAGATCCTAGATCACAAGGTGTAGAAGCTTCGGAACAAGGAGATCAAATATGTAAAGGTTCTATGGAGAAACCACTCGCATGAGGAAGCAAGCTGGGAGGCTGAAAGCGACATACGCCTGAAATATCTGAGTTTGTTTAAAGAATCAGGTATGAACTTCAAGTTGAGGACAAAACTTTCTTTAAGGGGGTAGGTTGTAAACCCCCGAAGTTTTGTGATCAAATTAAAGCTTAAACCCTAATTAGAAGTCAACAGGATTTCTAAAGTCAACAAAACCCTAGTCTACCATAACCGCTTAAGTCCGACATTCTGTTTAAGAAACCCTAAGAGTGTAAGAAAGAGTTTAGGTGATAGAATAGTTCGTAATTATCCAAGGAAGCTTAAAAAGATTAGTTTAGTAAAATCGTAACTCGTTTGAACCCGATCGGATACAGTTCTTGAAAAACGTGTCTCGAGGCTCGGAATAGTAAAAATATTCTTTTCACAAGTATTAGAAATTCTTTTCATCAAAATGGAATGATCTCAAGAAACAAAGAGTTTATTTCTCTAAATATAGAATTGTTATTACTTTCAAAAGAAAAAGTTGGAAACTAAGTTTAGAAAATAAAATCATTCCTTAGGAATTTAAAGAGATTACAGAAATTAAATTTAGGAAAAGAAAATACTCATTTGAAATAACTTAAGATATTTTCAAAGCAAAATAAAAGGAATATTTCAAAAGCTCTCACTTTCCAAAAATATTTAAAAGACTTTACTTTTTATTTGAGACAACTTCATTAAACTTCATACATTTGATATGAGTTAATAAATGTATGTATATACATTTCAAAGGTTTTACAAATTGTTATAATTCTATCTCTTCAAAATGAGCTTTGAATAAAAGAAAGAAAAAACTTTATAAAAATTCGTGGTGAATCTGTCCGCTACGTTTTCGGAGCCCAAACGACGTAGTTTTGTAGACACCCAATTTTTGCCCAAATTAATTAAGGCTTAAATTTAATTAAACTCATTTTTCCAAAAGCCTTAAGTATTGATGAAATTGGCTAAGTGATCAAGGCACATGCCAAATGGCCTGTTGGTTAAATGCATTGACCCAAACACACACCCAAGCTCAAGGACACAGTTCAAACCCTAGCAAAGGCAAATTTTTGCCTTTTTATCATCTTTATTGTTTGCCTTTTCATCTTTCTCAAAGTGACTTTTTACCTTACTTTGCATCAGTTTTTACTGACAAAACATCATTGATTATTGAAATTGATGAAGCAATTGCAAAGTGGTTATGGAATATGAAAGAATAGTGTTGCACAATTCATGAACAAAAACAACCCAAAAGTCACAAAATTCGTGCTAAAAAAATTGGGAAAAATTCAATTTGTAAAGCATTCAATTGCACTTAAATGAGGAGTTACAAAAATTGAATAAAAAATTGATGAATTATCTACCCAAATTAAATGATTTGATGAAGGATATGAGAAATCAATCATCAATTCATCAGTTTCAAACAAATTAATCATGAATTTTCGAATTAAATTCGTGAAAAATCAAGAGGCAAAAATCGATTCGTTTTTGAAACTGAACGAAAGTAAAATTGAGCTGTAACCTATAAATAGGGGTCCTAGGATCAAAAGGCACAAGTCAATTTCAAGAAACACATACACAATAGGATCAATTCGAATTCTCGAATTTAGGATGAAAAATTCGAAATTTTCAAATTCGAATTGATTAGATCATATTTAATCCAAATTGAGTGTTTTAGGAATGTTAGAAACTTGATTTAGATGATTTAGTGTGCTTAGATTTGCTCGAATTGCTAAAATTAATCTCTGCAAAATTTTTTTAAATTTTTTTCATTTGCGCAGCCGTACAACCACCGCCGAGCCGCGCTTGCCGCCGTTCTGGATGTACGCCACCACCACCAGAAGCTTCACCGCCGCATCAGAAGCCGGGCCGACAAACTCTCACCGCCGACCACCACCGGCCGCCGAATCCGCCCCAAAGATCGCGTAATCGTCTTCTTCACCCGTCGAGCTCCGAGATCCGACCCGAAGATCCGAACCAAACCCGGTCGGTCATCGGTTCAACGGTCAATGGTCAGCTCCGATCAAACGGCTCAGATTCAATCATCCAGATCAGACGTCCACATTTGATCAAGCAATCAGCAGCCCAGATTTCATCAAGCAGATCAGACGGTCCAGATTTGATCAAGTAGATCAGCGGCCCATATTTCATCAAGCAGATCAGACGGTCCAGATTTAATCAAGCAGATCAGCGGCCCAGATTTCATCAAGCAATCAGACGGCCCAGATTTCATCAAGCAGATCAACGGCTCAGATTTCATCAAGCAGATCAGCGGCCCAGATTGATCATCCAAATCCGACGGCCCATATTTGATCAAGCCGATTAACGCTTCATCAAGTCAAATCAGATCAGACGTCCCAGAATCAGTCTTCAGATCAGACGATCCAGATCTGATCCGCTTCATCCAACGGCCCAGGTAAGTCCGTATTATTATATTATTAGTTTATTATATAATTAATTTCAGAAAATAATAAAAAATAGCAAAAAAGTAAAAATTCATAAAAAAATCAGAAAAATTCAAAAAATCAAAATAATTATTTTTATATAAATTTATTTTTTGATATTTTTTTAATATTTTTAGTATGTATTTATACATAAATTGCTTTTAGAAATGCATATTTAATGCATGAAAAATAATTTTAATATATTGTAAAATATTCTGAATATGTTGTGAATTTATGTGATGATTTTTTAAAAAAATAAAATAGAAAATAAAAAAGAAAAAAAATATAATAAATAAACAAAATAAATAAAAATGATAAAATTGGATTTTCCAAAACCAAAATTTAAAAAATAAAATAAAATAAAATAAAAAATGATTTTTGGGACTTAGAAAAATATGTTTTCATGAAATGAAAATCAATTGATTAGATCACAGGACCATCAAAAATGATTTTCATAAAAATATAAAATTTAATGAACTTAAATTGAGAATAGTTTCAAAATTAAAATTAATCAACAAATTAAAGTTCTTTTTAAAAGAACTATGTTTTGTCTGATCTCGATTAGCAAGTACGTAGATCTGCGGGGCGACATTAAAAATAAAAAAAATGTTTTTGTTTTTTGTAAATATTTGTAAATATAAGATGTTTTGTTGATATTCATATTCTAAAAAAATATATAATAAAATGAAGAGAAACATAAAAAATAAAATGAATGATTTGGCTTGTAAATATTTCTGTTATAATGTTTAATTTGAATTTTGAGCATATGAAGGATAGATCATAAATTTAAAATTCCAAAAGTGGTAACCATTTGGTTTTAATATAGGTTACCCCCGAATCCATGATATCTGGTTTTAAAAGTTTGGTTTTTAAATCAATTTTCGCAGACTAGTAGCTAAGTAGATCAACCGACCCATTGATCCTAGCTTTCATTTTTTCCCGATTTATATCGGGTGGCGACTCTAAAAAATTTTCAAAAATTAAAATTTCTCTACCCCTATCGAGGATTCATGTTAAAATGGGTTCGGGTTTAATGTGAATCGGTTAGGAGAAATGAACCAGATAATAGTGGAAAAAATCCAGGCTCGACAGCTTGGCGACTCCACTGGGGACCTCCTAAATTTTTTTTAAAAAAGAGGGCTAGCCACTTAGGAATTTTAAATTTTAATTTATCCTTGCTCAATTTTTGTGAATATGTGATTATTTGTATATTATATTGATAATTGTTTTTGTAAATATATATTAACCTTACAAATAAAAAAAAAAAAAGAAGTTTGTTTTAAGATTTGCACTTGCATTTGCATTATCATAATTGTGTGTTATTACGGTCGTACCAGGGCCGTTCTTAAGAGCCTAAGCGAGGAGGACGAAGTAAGGTCCGGTGGCTGTGGCTTTCCACCCTCTAGATCAAAAATGTCCTCCTACTCCGGTTTAGTACCACTAAATCGGGGAACCTATAGAACCTTACCAAATCATGCATTCATTAGCATGGGATATGACCAACTTTTTCTAAAAAAAAAATGGAGTTGAAATATAAATGTACATATGTAAATACTTAAAAAAAAAATAAGAAAATTCTAAAAAATATAAAAGTTGTCAAAAAATTAAAAATTTTGTAAATATTAGCTTATACCTTCTGAAAAAATTTTCAGAAAATTATGTCTTCAACCGACAGTAGCGATAGCTTATGGGCTCGCCTTATTAGAGAAATCGAGTGGAACCTTTCAAAGATCCAATGCTCCTACTGGAACGATGGTTTGTCAGTTTTAGTCCGGTCCAAAAGTCATTCATTGAGGATAGATTAGGCCCAATCCTCAGCCTACCAAAGATCCATTTCCATTCACCATGTTCTGAGCCCCTCACTCTTCTATGGGAACCTGAAGAAGTTGTCTTCCGTTTGGGTCAGCATATACTTAGCCCGACTATTGAGGAATATACTAGGCTACTCCAAGCACCTCCTACCTGTGAAGGAATCTATATTCCGAACTTCAAGCATAGCCCGGTCCGTGTTATCTCAGAATTTTGGGATCAAGAGGGGACCAATAATTGAAGCTAATCAATGATTGCAATGAATATTGCATCTGGCTAACCACACTGATGGACTGGTTTGGAACCCCTAAATACTTCAAAAGCAACCGATCCACTTTCAGTATACCACTTGAAGTTTGGGAAGAAAACCGGGTTTATGCCTTCATAGTAGCTGCTTTTGCAACTATTCCTTCCTAATGGCAATTTGTTCATCCACTTCCGGGTCATAGAGCTGGTTTCTCAATATTTAGCTGGCAAATCCTATGTCCCCGCTCTTCTAGCCGAACAAGTCCGTATCTGAATCACATCAAGTCTAAAGGACAAGGCAAGTTCAAAGCAAGCATGCATTTACTAATGATTTGGTTTGCTAGCCACATTAAGCACTAGGGAAAAGAATTGGCTAATAGATCCCTCATCAGTCTGAAATATAATCTTATCCAATTTTTTGCTGAAAGGGTCCACATGAAGATGATCATCCTCTATGGGATATAATTGCCATTCTTGAAGACATGCCACCTGAAGACATGATGTGCAAGCTCGCTGGTTCAAAAGCCCTCAGCCATCCTAAGTTGCAAGGAATACTGGCAGTACCCCAATTGGACTCACCGCTGTACAGGTTATTATCCCTCAAGTGTTATCAGACAGTATGGTATGCTGCAAGATATTACTGTCAAGCCTAATTTGGAGAAAGTCACTCTAGATGATCTGGATCCAACCAAGATACTACCAGCTAAAGAATTCAAGCTGAATCAAATTCGAGCTATATGGGAAAATAGAGAGGTGAAGCCAGTTTTTGAAGTCGAGCCAGAAAAGTAAAGAAACCAAGAAGTATAGAGCAACCAGGTGGTATGTGGCTAGCCAAAATGAAGAAGAATAAGGATATTCGATATGAAGCTCCCGATATCCTTCGACCCAGCACCATCGGAACCTGACCCTGAAACAATTGCTTACATGGAAGCTGTTTCAGCTCGCCTGGAAGTATGTCACCGAGATTTCCAAGAAAGAGAGAGGGAAATGGTGGATCCCCTGCAAAGTGCTGGAAGCAGAATTTCATTCTTAGAGCTGAGTTGAAGACAGCTCGAAGAAAATTCTAGCCCTGGAAGACAAGATTATTTGCCCCACTAGACAAAAAGACTGGTTTAGTTGGTTTAGGTTTAATCCTTAGGAATCAAGGTTCTTA